>LPNX010376573.1:866-205060 GCA_001517045.1 Pseudotsuga menziesii
CTACCAAACTACAAAATTCTTTTGGGTTCCTCAAATGAGGTTATTATGTTGGTTGAGTTAGGGTAAATTTTAAGTCTCACTTGATTTTAGGGACAGATTGTGTGCATGTGATATGATGAATCTATAACAGCTACTCAATAATGTATGAAAACTGTAAGAAACTTTAATCATGCAAACTTTTTGCTGAAATAAAATAATGCTGAAAAATTGTAAAACAAAGCTGTAAAACAGGGAGCAAGAGTGGCTGCAAGGCTGCAAATGGAACAGGTGGCTGTGCAAGTGCAGGAAAAACAGAGGTAAATCAGCTAGGTTTCTGCGTGGTAACAAGGGCAAAAACTGGGCGCGGATCGGGGCCGCGGGTTCTGGGAGAACAGGCGCGGTTGGGGCCGCGGTTAAAGAGGTGACAGCGGCGGTCGAAACCGCGGGTTCTGGGCGAACAGGCGCGGTCGGGGCCGCGGATAAGGAGATGACAGCGGCGGTCGAAACCGCGGGTTCTGGGCGAACAGGCGCGGTCGGGGCCGCGGATAAGGAGATGACAGCGGCGGTCGAAACCGCGGGTTCTGGGCGAACAGGCGCGGTCGGGGCCGCGGATAAGGAGATGACAGCGGCGGTCGAAACCGCGGGTTCTTGGCAAACAGGCACGGTCGAGGCCGCGGGTTCGGGACGAACAGCTGCGGTCGAGGCCGCGGGTTTGGGGCGAACAGGGGCGGTCGAGGCTGCGGGTTTGGTGGGAACAGCGGCGATCAGAGCGCGCCTGTGTAGTGAACAGGTGTGGTCGGATCGCGACTGTGGGTGGAAAAAGCACGATCGGGATGCAGGCAAAAGGGACTGACAGCGGCGGGCTGGTCGCGGCTTAAGGCCTGAAATGTGCGATCGGGTCGCGGCTACGGAAGAAAACGGCGCGGTTGCCGGCGGCCGAAAACAGTAAACTGAAAATGCAGTATAAAAAGAAAAACTAACAAGAAAACAAACAGCGGAGTCGCCAAAACTGTAGCTAGGGTTTTCACCCTAGCTTGTGCTAATGAGCACCTACTAAGGAATCTGGATTCCTTAGTAGCAGTTCGATTAATGTAAATGAAAATAAATTAACCTAAGACAGTAAAAGTAAATGAGAGAAAGTAAAAATGACAAGATGTATAAAATTTTTTTGTATTTGTATTACCTCTGATGAAGAGGTTGGTGGAGTCCGTTGCGCTGGTCCGATGTCGGTGGTTCCGAGCTCCGAGCTGGTCCTTCTCCTTCTCCGATGGTGGAAAATAGGCCAAAGATGGGTTCTCAGCAGTGAAAATAGCTTGATGGTAAGCTAGGGTTTCACGAGACGTTTTGGCAGAGTAAGGGTGTTATGACTGTGTATGTGAAATGAGGGGTCTCCATCACTTATTTATAGTTTTTTGGTGGTGGAGTGATTGCCCATGGTTTTGGGAAACCATGTGGTTTAGGGCAGCTTGTTTAGGGTTTTTGCTGTTTTTAGGGTTTTCCTCCTTTTTCCTCATTATTTTATTCCTTTTCTTCCCCTTTTGGGGATTTTTGCTATTTCTAGAGGAATTTTGGCTATTTTTGGAGGAAAAAGGGGTTTTTTGGCCTTTTGGAGGCATTTTAGGCCTTTTGGAGGCTTTTTAGATGGTTTTGAGGCCTTTTAGAGGCATTTTAGGCCTTTTGGAGGCTTTTTAGTGGGATTTTCAGGGGAATATGGTAGGCAAATGGACAAATGAGCCATGTAGTGAGGTAGATGAGGTAGTTAACCATTTTTGGGTGTTAACAGCGCATCAACCACCTTGACCTCGATCGTGATGGTCTTCCCTCCCAATTGGACCTTAAGAGAAGGAAGAATCCTATGCGACTGAAAATATCTACCATCAAAGGTAGTCAACATGGTAGCAGATTGAGACAACTCAGGAGAACCCAAACCCTTCCAGCATGACAAAGACATCACAAAAGCAGCAGTACCTTTGTCAATCACAGTGCATTTGATGGTCATATTAAGACACTACATGAATTAAAAGAGACACGTAGTAAGGAAAGTGGGGTTGTAGTCCCATGGTTTCAAATTTGATGATTGAAGAAGAGTTATTATCATTAACTCCAAGAGCAAAAAACAAGGCTTTCCTTTGCAGAGGACAACTCCGAAGTACTTCAAGTGCAGACATCGCATAAGGAGTTTGGCCCAAATCCTTGACAATGGAATAGTTTTGGGCGGCTTGGGCATTAGGATTGTGCCCCGAACGCTTTAGGACTCTCTTAGGAATGCGAGGTGCAATTTCAGGTTTATCCATAGGGTTTTCAGTACACAAAGGGCTATCGGGTGGAGTGGGTTCTTTTCCAAGGTCTGGTTGTGACGAACCATAATATTTCGCATGAGTCACAACCTTAGTAGCACGTACCATGTTGATGTAAACATGACTAGTATTGTCTTCCGACGTATTTTGATCTCCGCTTGACACACAATGAGGATCATTGGTCGTCGAGTTCATATTTTGATTATGGGGTAAAGGATTGGTTAGCACAGCTGGGCTCTGTGCTATGAATCTCGAGAAATATTCCATATGAGGGAACAAGTGAGTGAGGTGGTCCTCACACAATTTTCAAGGAAACTTAACCTTACGTTTAGAATACTTGTCCCCCCCAGCATTGCGGGAATTATTGTCATTAAAATTGTCATTTTCATTCTTGTTCCCACCCTTACAATTATTTTTACCCTTTTTCTTATTCCTTTCAGGCTGCTGGTTTCCCTTCTAGTCTGACGATTGCACGAAAAGTACACTCACATTTTGGGTGGGTTGAGACGAAGTCGTGGCTTGTCCCGAAGCAGATTGATTAATAGACAATTGACTCACTTGTTTCACAATCGAATCTATAGGTTTGGCACTTGTACAGCCTACAATTCCATTGGAATGTGGTCCAGGCTTGATCTTGGGATTGAAACTAGAATGCAGAGCATTAGGTATGATCTCATACAAAAGTTTAGATTGAGCATAAATCAAATCCAATTCCTGTGCCCTAAAAATTGCTTGTTCCTCGTTCTGGACTCCAGATGTAGAAACATCCTTCGCGATGTAAGGTGACAACGATTTGAGGAACCACTCAAGGAGAAATTCCAGTGGTATGAAAGCTTTAATAAACCTCTTCTGTCTACGCCACTCTTGGATATAGTCTGAGATATGTGTGGCTTTGTCTTGTCGAAATGTCGACAACAGTTCTGTACCAATGTCGTAACGCACGGGTAGCTGGAAGTGATTGAGGAAAGTCATAGCAAGGTCATCGAACAAAATGAATGCCCCCCTTGGTAACTCTATATACCATTTTGCTGCAGGCTCGGTGAGGGTGCGTTGAAATAGCCTTAAACAGATTGAGTCATCGTGTAAGAAATTGGAAGAGAAACAAAGGTGAAAAGTAGTGACATGTTCCCTAGGATCTTCTCCTGCTTTGCCCTCGAATTTGGGAATGTCCAAGGGAAGCTTGTTAGGGACATCTTGCCAAGCCAGGTCATGAGATACCGGATTGTTCAGGAGTCTCAATAAGTTAGGTAAGTTTAACGTTGCGAGGAAAGGGAGCCTATGTTGAGCCGGTCTATGCCACGCTCCCTGATAGTTTTGGTTCATATAAGGCTAACTACTGTAAATACCATGGCCTTGGCCATAATATCCTCCTCCCGTTTGACTCGTGTAGGGCTGCATGGAAGCATTATGATGTGGTGTACCTTGACTATGCAGTGCTACAAATCCATAATTAGAGGAGTAAGTGGGTTGTTGATACCTGTACCCATAGGGTTGATAGTTCTGTCCATACTGCGGTCCATAAGATTGTCCATGAGAAGCTCCATAAGGTGTCCCATGAGAAGCTCCATAATTAGGGATATGTGGAACTCCTTGCGATGGACTGTGAGATGATCCATAAATAGGAATATGACCTCCCGAGACAACAAGAGGTACTTGACTCTGAGATACTACCGTGTGAGCAGTCGTAATACGAACATGGCTAGTAGCAATATTCTGGCCCAAAGGACCACGTGAATGAGGGGGAAGAAGGGTTGTCAAAAATGCATTTGAAGGAGTAGGGTTTGAGGATGAAGGGACATGTGAAGGGATGTAAGTAGTATTCCCTATGGTCACTCGTCTGGGTTCTGGTATCCACATATGACTACTAACACTAGGTCTAGGACGGACATGCGAGGTAGCTTCTACCACCGGGATGGAAGGTGCAATGTGACTAGTGCTCCCAAATATCTCCACATGGAAAGGAATAGGAGTGTCCCCAGGCCCAGTTCTAGGTTCCACTTCTGACTCACCATGATGTGCCGGATCGTGTGCAGGGATATCAGGTATTCCATAACAAATATAACTAGTCCTTATGGGTTCATTATGAGTCTCGTCACCCAGTAACCAATACCGACGACCTGTTAATGAGGGATCATAACCAGAATGTTAAGGTATTTATGGTGAAGGATCATATACAGGAGTAGAATCTACACCCCCAATCTCTTGAGGTGGAGAAGACATCTCAGGAATGTCATCCTTGCGATCTCCCATTGTGTGTGAATCAATGTGAGAAGTAGTCCACCCGGACTGTATGCTTCTCTCTCCCAAAGGAGGAGGATATGTGGAAGGCGGAAGTCGTGCTAAACGATGAGAACGACAAAGTGTCGGACCCGAATCCACAATGACTCAAAAAATGAAAAAGACTCTATCTAATTACGTAAACCCTAGGAAAACTAGCATGCACAGAGCAAACACTTGTACAATGTAAAGCCATATCACAAGAAAACAAGGGTAGGATATGTGGGCTCCCAAATGAAGAAGCTATGTCTCACCTAGGAGAGGCTTGAGACTCCCATACATAACAAGTGGAGGTTCGTAACCAATTATAGTGGCCCTAAGCTTCAACGCATATAGCGACTGTGCTTTCTGACCCATACCTAGCTAGGACACATGCAGAATAACCTCTACAAAGTACCCCCTCGATAACCTAGGTAAGGAAACTAAGGTCACCTCAATATAATCAATTCTCAGGTGGACAGTCGCAGGCAGTATTGATCGTATGGGCAGGGTAGCAAAGCCCGAAACTCCTGAAAGATCCCTTAGATAAGAATACAATCCTGGAAATATCTCCAGTGCTACTCAGTTATGACTAGGGGTCATCCCAATCATTAACTACTCACACTGCCTTGTGCTTAACTCCCTTGTAAGAGGAGGATCCTGAGAAACACTAATTATACCAAGGAATTTCACACTCTCACCTGGACAGACACATACATGTTTTGTTTAGTGGTCTTGGAGAATTTACTCACAATGAACTATTCCAAGACCCTAAAACCTAATCTTGTTGGTGCACCCTATAAAAGAAAAGAGTGTAATTCATTTTATTATGCGTTGATTTTAATTGGCTTATTACTCAAAAGGGCAAATGATCGTACAACTAATGGTGTTATGATGCAACAAGAAGTAAAATGCACACCTAATAATCAATGCAAATGCACCATGTTGAATGAAAATTGGGGTATGCTACTATGTGAAATGCAAAATTTTCCTTCAAATGAAAATGCAATCATTCCTATTTGAAAATCTAACTAATATTTTTCCAAGCAAACATAGTGCAAGTACCATGCAAAATGCAAAATGCAACAATGCATAATGATGTAAAAAGCAAATATTTTTGTAACTTTTGAATTAAAATGAGATAATAAAGCAAAATTATGACCCTACAACCCGCAGACTCTACAAGCACTATTCAGACAGAACCCAAGCAAAGCACTAAGGTAAAAGAGACCTAAAGCACTAATCTCAAAACAAAATATAGAAAATGCAATGTCAAGAACATTCTCAAAAAGAAATTCAAACTAAAAAGCATCTCTGGTCAGAAAAAAAGGTGTATACAGACTCCAAAAGCATCCAATAAGACTCAACAATTATACAAACTCACCTAGCAACACTTAATCTTCCCCCAAAAGGAAAAACTCAGGGAATACGCGAATGTGTGTAGAAAACCCACGTATATACGTGTATATCCCAGTAAAAACCGTGTGTACGCGCGACTGTGAAGACAAAACTCACGTACTGAGAAGAAAAAGAGATAAAAAGAAGGCAATCAAACCAACTGAGACAAAATTTACTCCTATCAGACACTACTAGGCAAACATGCCCCCAGACCCGACTCAGAAATAGATAAATAAGAGCAATTCAAGAACATTGAATGCTGATAAAACCCCCAAAAGAAATGACTAGGAACTCCCCAGAATGGTCGCCAATTCTGTTACGGAGAAAAATTCCTATGGCTTGGGGTACCACAACAGATAGAGTAACCACAGAAATCAATCCTTTCCCATATTCAAGAGAAACCAAACATCTAACACTAAAGGATCTTGAAACATACCTTATTCCAAATGGTTGATGTAGATCCCCATTGAGCTTTTCCACTCTCGCTTGTGTTAGCAATTTTCTCTCTCAACATTCAGCAAACAAGACAATCATGCTATATAATTGTGTTAGACCTACTCTAGCATATACAATCAATAACATATAAGCATTTAAAAGCATCCATGGGTTCAATACTCATTTAAATACACATTATTGGACATGAAAAGATATTTCTATTAATATAAATCAGAGATTACAATAGTGACAACCTCTGTCGGCACATCTGCGAACCAGAGAAACTGAGTCCTCCACCTGGGCCTCCACCGCTTCAATCCTCCATCTCTCGATAGCAAGCTCACAATCAAAATGCAATATTGGGAAGAACACAAAGTACTCCAAGGGACAAAGAGATGCAGACTCAAGTATAAGCTCCGGCTATAATGGACTATAGTTTTCTTGCTCTTCAATTCCTCCCCTTTCAATGTATCCAAAGGGTTCTTTATATAGTGCTTCAATGGGGTAATGGAAGGTCAAATCCGAGCGATCTCAAGGCATATGGAAGGCCAAGAGACAAGTGACTCAGATCCACATCAAGGAAAACTCCAAAACTATTTGGTCTTTTGCACACATCCCGATGTACTCGGGTTTGAGGGTCATATCTGTGTATATATGTGAGAATAGGTTTAAAAGTCGCATATAGCAAATAATGCATGGTTTTAGGGATGATCTTGAAAACATCAAAGGTACAAAAATGGTCCATGGGGTCCAAAGATTCTGTAGAGAGACAGGGAAGGCCATAAAGGTGTGATCCACCATGCATGGTAAAATCAGCTGTAACAAAATCCATTCCCTTATTTTAAGTGGCTAAAGCTGGACAACTCCCCTCACAAGGAAAATGGTACTTTTCTATTGAAATAGCCAACAAGTTTCCTCACCTGAATGAATACACAATGGAGACCATTATTTCTTAAGGAAGGAGGAATGATCTAACCAACATTTGGCATGTTGTCAAACTTTGACAAAGTCTAGCACTTCAACTACTTCGATTGCTTCGATAGGTTCAACATAGGCTTCGACAATTCCGAACCTTGACACAACTGAATTCGACAAACTCAATAGGTTTCGCGCTCGACATACAACATCTTCACATGCGTTGTCGACATCGACGATAGTCGAACATCGATAGATTATCTCTCTATCATCCAGTTGTCTGTGATGGTTGAGCTTCTAAACCATTATAACTTCTTTTGTAACTGAATGTAACGGGTAGTCACCCAAGGATCTCAACATTCTATATAAACATGTACACTATTGTATTTGATAAATTCAATCAATCATAATAATCCATCTTTCATTAAAAAGAATATTTGGTTCGAATTCTTGCATATTGTCTGTGTGCATACTTTCTGTCGATATAGTGCATTCCCTTATTTACTTGTTCTTTTTCTATGCTTCTGCCTTAACATTTCTCGACTCATTTAGTCGACTATTGTCCCCAGTGTGCACCTGGGAATGACTTGGATAAAAATTTGTCCTTGAGCTAGTCCCACTATTTCCTTGATGCTTTGAATTCTTCCCATGGTTAATATTCCTTTGAATATCTATCAAAATTTGAAGAATGGATGTGATTCAACTAATTTTGTTCTTCTTAATCTTGAAGAAGCCTTCCATTGTCTTCTCGATAACTTTGCAGCTCCATCCTTAGGCTCCTGATGGTTTCTCCAATGTCTAGGGGAGTCATTTGGTTCTTCTACCATTAGATTATGTTTCTACATTCTCAACTTATAGATTCTCTCCCATAACATCTGTCTCAATCACATTGGGGACTTTTGCATAATCCATGATGATGATATTCTGAACCTAAGCAAGACCAATATTTCCCAACTGTACTAGACTAAATGCTAAACCTTAATTGTCCCTATTATGATTCTAAATATGCAAAGTGTTCATAAACACATTTTCTAGATTCATTATATTCTTAGATAAATATATACAATTATTTTTCATGCATTATGGGAAAAACCATATTGCCAACTTTTGTCAAACTACAAAAATATATGAATCACCTCATTCAGAATCTAACTATGCACAATATTCCCTGTGTCATACTATTCCAATAATCGCAGTTGAACTCAAGAAATAACTTTGTTGATTTAAAAAAAATGGGGTTCAAGGGGGATTTCCCCCTTGCAGCCTCCTTGTGCTGCTGCAAGGTGGGTCGAGGGAAGTACCCTCTTTTTTTTTTATCACCAAGAAGATTCATTATATCCCCATCGATCGTAGTGGAAAAACTAAATAAATTACTTAGGCTTAACATTGGTCCATGACTAATTAGTTTAATTAAATTAAACTAAGGGAAGTGATAAAGCTCATAGTTTGTGAATATTTAATTAATTTTTATTTATTTAATATTGTTACGGGTTGGATATTATTAGGAGGGACCATGAGGGGCATAAGAGGGATTAGTGAACCCAATGAGTTGTCATGCTAAATGGAAACTAGGAGAAAAATCAAGAAAAATCCACAAAGCTAGAAAAAGATAGAAAGCAACACAAAAGCATTCAATTCATTAAAAGTAGAAAGCAAGTAGGAAAATAAGGCAAGTCCAGAAAGCAGAAAGAAGTACAAAAATAAGTAAAAATCATAGGAAAATCATAGAAATATAGGAAAAGCAGGATAAAGTAGAAAAACACAAAAAAACAAGAAATTGGCTCCAAAAGCAAGAAAGTTGTTCAAAGCAGAAAATACAAGACTTTCCATATTTTTGTAAGAAGGATTTAGAAGATGTTGATGCCTGGAAAATCTCAGGTACTGACAGTAGGGATTCTCCCCAATAATCGTTCCCAATTAGATCGTTTATCATTTGGAATGGGGAATCCATCCGGTTAGCTTGCCGACTACCGTAGAATTAAAGGGATGTTTAAAAATATTTTACTGGTTGTGGCATGGTCCACCGTTTATGTAATTTTATCTTTTATGAATGAAATGCAAGTGCCTACACTAAATGCAAGTGATAAGGGAACAAATACCTCAACCCGTGATGCGTAGGTTCTTACCTCTCGTCTTATCTCCTTTGTTCCTCAATCACTATTAAGCAACGAACAACTAATCTATTCTAAACTAATTCTAACTATCCCAGTGGAGCACAATTAATATTAATATGAGTAATATGTTGTACTGTTTGCATGTAGAATCCCACAGGTTTTTGATAAATCCCTCACATAAATACAATAGAAAAATAACACAAAGATAGCTCTGTGAAGTTAAAACATCTATTACTCACTGTATTGCATAAGATTCGAAATAGAATAATGAAATCATTCATAAACTTGCAGAAATAGTTCAACAGGTTGGAACAATCTCACAATTATGCAGCAAGCCAAAACAAAAGCAGTTCACATTCAAAAATCCGCATAAACATCTTGAAGATCATGCAGTCCTTCCTCCAGTGAAATTCAGTTCTCTTTATTATAAAAAGAAGTAGTTCTTCTTACAAAAAGTTCCAGCATATATGTGCTAGAAAAAGTCCCCCATTCATATCTATCACTATTTATACAAATTTACCAATGACCTTTCAGCTACCCTAGTCTCTTGGGATTCCTTAACCCTTTGATTACAAGATTTTGTCCTCTAGTGTGCTCACTAGGAAAATTAGAATAAATACAAAATATTACATAAAATTCTCCACATGTGAATAAAACAAAACAGTCTACGTGGGCCCAACCAATCTTTTAAAGCTTCCCATCAAGTATGTCGAAGATCCTGTTAAAAATTAGGGCTACCAGCCTGTATGGGGTGTGTAGACTGATAGTCTCATATTTCCTAGATGCCCTTTATCTGAATGACTCTCCCTTCGTCATCATCATCTTCGTGCATCTGATATAATCAATAGCTAGACTATTTATCCAATCATTGGTCATGCTGACTTCTGAAACTCACAAATTGTAGGCTTTGGCTATGAATGAAGGGGTGAATGAGGAAAATCCTTTATCTTCAATATTATACATGATCATCCCTTTCACATCAGCCTTAGATAAAATCCATCCAATCACCTCAGAGCAAAGAAACAACTCCGATCGTGTGGATACTTTTGTAATCCCTGATCTTAATATATTGTCAAATAGGGGTAGATCCTCCAATCCTGCATCTGGGATTGTAATACCCTAGTTTTGACCCCGTTTGCATTAAAAGGTACATGATGTAATTTTGTAATTAAGCGTGGTGTGGAGCTCAAGGCCAAAGCCCCACCATCGATTAAGTTGTGTATGTTTTGGAAATTGGGACCGTTGTCGATGGTATATCGTGCTATCCGACACATTATAGTTTGACATCATGTAAAAATGCACGTCAATTAAAATAAACCTACAGCCAACTACAATGGTGTAACGTTAAATGAAAAGGGCATGATTCCTAAGGTTAAGGAGGGGGAATTGTTGAACTTTGGGCCTATGGGGAAAATCCATGTGTCAGCTGTTGAAACCTTTTGGCTATCACCCACCCTTTTTGTCTTACTCACCTCTCCTTGTCTCATCATCCAAATACCACATTAAACTCTTGATTTTGGTTGGGGCAGTTATTGCTGGGTAGTGGTGGGTGTGGTAGGACTGTCAGTCCTTGCCCACGTTCCCACTCCACTAGCAGACTCTTTAGCTTCACGTCACGTGGGCAGAGAGGCAACATCCCATATTATCTCCACTCTCCATCGTGCTGTTCACTCTCACGCACAGGGAATTCCTCACTGTCCATCTCATGCAGGGACATTTGGTTCTCTCACACACTGATTGGGATTCATCATCGTTTTCCTCACATAGAGCTAGAGAAACTGATTTCTGTCACCCATGATCTCCTGTGAATGAGCCTTCACGTTCTGGGTGGTGCGTATGTGTTTTTTGCTGCCGATTTGTGGTCGGCGTATGTCTTTTCTTTGGATCCTCACGCTGAGGATTCTTTCTGCTTTGGCTCATGCAGCAAGGAAGGGAGTCGTTTGGGTTGTAATTCCCATTTTTCTACAAAATGGTATCTGGTGTGTTTTCCATCTAGATTGTGGGACCTGTGTGTAAATTTCCCTCACGTATCGATTGGGAGTTTGTTTTCTTCCCCATTGCGGTCTGTGTAAGTTTTCCCATGGCTTCATTGTTGAGAATGGGCTATTGCCTTCCCCACATTTTGGTTGTTATGTTTGTTTTTATGTTTTGGGTTGTTGTAGGCTATTATGGAGTCGTTTTGGCCATGATAGGGCCAAGAATGACTCAAGACTCAGGAATTGTTTTCCCTGCCCAAGCTATGAATCACTTGGTTTTACTATGGGTATGCAGTGGGTGGCCTTCAGACTATTTAGAGCAGGATTAGAGGCTGGGTATGCATGAGAAACCTAGTGTTGGGAGCCACTCAGATAGTATTAGACTGCTGGCTTTCTTCTCCACAACCCTTGAAGAGTATTGGAAAGGGAAGTCATGGCTTGAGGGAATGCAAAGTAGAGAAAGGACTGATTCCTGGTGTTTGGTGTGTGGATATATTAGAAGTCAGGGTAGCTCTGGTATGGGCGCCCTTAGTTCTCCATTGAGACCACCAACTTAGCATTGAGCCTTTCCTAGCCCCTTGACGTCTTGATAAACTCAACCGTGTTGACTTGGATATTTTGTGTAACCTTGGCTATGTGTAAGCCTACTTGACCCTTATACCTTGGGGAATCATACCCAGCTCAGGGGTGGCAGTGTTGCTGAGAGGTTGATGAGCATGCTGGCCTATGGTTGGGTGGAACGTTGCAGCGATGTAGCTGGTTGCAGGACGAGCTCTTATCAGATGAGTATTCTTGTCCATATTGCTTCTACATTTACATTTAACGTCTATTGTCTAATGATTCATGATGAACATGTTGATGCCTGAATGAATGTATGATGGTTTCCGCTATGCATATGAATAGACATCTTAGTATGTTTTATGTCTTAGGTCTTTTATTTCAGTGTATATACATGTTGATGTTCATGGGGCTATTTTTCCTGGATGTTTTTGATGGTTTGGTAGTGCCTCCTCGCCGGTCAGAGGGTCGGGGACGTTACAGTATGGTATCAAAGCTAAAGGTTGCAGCATGGGCCTGAATGGGCCATGAAATATTAGCTAACAGAGGTAGGTTGTCCTCTACCCAGCAAAAATTAGAAAAGTTTGAGAAAATTTGGTTGAAAAATTTTCTAAGTGCCAAACTCGTCAGATCATTGGAGGACTGAGTGGGAACATCCTCTAATACAGTGGAATGCTTAGTCGAAAGACCACCTGACAAGGGACCGGTGGAAGGAAATTCATGAAAATTTCTCTAAGTGTCCGTCGGCCATCGGTGGAGATTAGTGGAAGTTGGATCCATAGTTGCGGAGGGGATCAGTCAAAGGCCGCTGAGACGTCGGCTCCCTTTTGTGGAAAGACCACTCGACGCAGACTGTCGATAATCGATGACACTTAGTTGTAGGGATCATCAAAACAAAGGCTAAGTAGGATTAATGATCGCTGAAACGACGATGATGAGTAGTTGTTCGGATCGTCGATGCTGTCGACAGAGAAAATACGAAGAGAAAATTTTTGTGAAAATTTCTAATTCGTGAGGCCATCAGCGATCGACAAAATTTAGAGGATGAATCGGCCGATGCAGCGCCAAGAAAAATTTCAAAAAAATTGTTGAAGTGTTGAAAAATTTCGGGACTTAGCGAAGTTCAGAAGTTGTCGGCAATCAATGGAAGAAAGAAGATGGAGGCGTTGAGGTGACAACTTCATTCAGTCGAAGATTACCGAAACACCGAATCTCTTAATCGAAGGGACATCCGATAAAGGCCATCGGTGTCGACAGGAAGATGAAACCGCCGAAACATCAACAAAGTTTAGTTTAGGGCGCAGCTGATGCGGGATCGAAAATAGAAGAAGTTGGCCGAAGTGTTAAAGGAATCGGAGAAACTTAGTTGAAGGAAGAGTCGATGTAAAGAAGAAAAATAAAAATTTCATTTTTTTTTTCTAAGTGTCGAACCCATCGCCATTTAGCAGATGTTAGTGGATGAGACCGTTGATGCCGCAGTAATTAGTGCATCCGACTCCCGATAGAATTGTGGCCCATGGAAACTCCAGAAAGTTTGTTGGCCGCCATTGCGGAAGCCTAGAAAACTAGTCGTTCGATGAGTAGAAGATCCGATCACCGATGCGGTAGTGATTAGAGGATATGATCACTGACATACTGGCATCACCGATGAAGATCGAAAGATTAGATAACTATAGACCCGAAACAACGGAGAACGTTAGCTGTTTGACCGCCGAGAGACAACCTTTGGCATCGTCGATAAAGTCCAGAAGCGTAGATGAATAGACCGCCAATACCGTGAAAGAGTTAGTTGTATGGCCGTCGATGAGTTGTTTAGCCTGCGGAACCCACAGATGGTTTACTGCCCATAGTTGTGGCCGCCTAGAGAGCTATCCACTCGATGATTAGTGGTTTCGACCGCTGATGGATAGTTAAAGAGTTAGTTTCCTCGCTGATACTGCATGATGTGGTGTTAACAGTTTCAGTCGCCGACGCAGCGAAAAGAATTGTTGTTTGAATTGCTGATATGGCAGAGAAGACAAGTGGATCGGATTGCTGATACACCATAGTCATTGGCATCACCGATGCCGTCCAGAAGGCTTACTTCAGAAAATATAGTCAAGGAAACCGCTGATACAGTGGAAACTTATAGTTGATAGGGTCACTGATGAGCACCGGAGAAATGTAGCTGTCTGGGCCGCCGAAGGGACGGAAGACTAGTCCACTGAGGATCCGAAACATCGGAAACTTAGTTGGGAAGAGACCTGATAGGGAGAAAGAAAAATTGGGGTTTCAAGTGAATTTTTCAAGCATCTTTCAACTGTTTTTAGTGGATTTTTTAGCAATTCCAGCTAGTGTTCCAGTGGGTTTTGCAGTGAATTTCTCATTGGGTTCTCAGTAGTTTCAAGACTGAAAAGGAAGAAAACCCTAAGTGGCTGGAGTTCGCATTTCGGACCCAAAATTCAGTGGTGTGTTTTGGCATCATTTTTGAAATGATGTGGTTTTCACACCCGAGTTCAGAATAAGGCATATGGATAGGCGTTGGAAAGCTTATCCAGTAGGGAACAAGGGAGAATCACTAGAATTTGAGTGTGGAGCAGCAAAGTGCTAGTGATTGCTTGAAAGAGAAATGTGTTGCTGTCAATATGGACAATTATTCGGGAATTGCATGCCTAGAGGTAGCAAGACCATGAAGTCAAATCAGTTGTTGTGTGGAAGAGAAGTTCCATGCAAGGATGAGGGACTTGAAAAGGGAAATTTTATTAAACCCTGTCTTGCTAATTATAATTACATTTATAAGTTTCATACATGAAATGTATGAATATATGCCTTGTATGTATAGGATATGACATGTTGGTAAGAGTAGTGAGAATTATACATTTATAATAAGCCACTAATGATAATTATTGCATTGGTGTTGAAATTAGTGGAAAAACCAACGACAACATGGACATGGCTGAATATGTTGCTGATGTGGACGAATGTGACTAGAAACCCTATGGAGAAAAGGATAAAGCAACAAGTCCAGAATCAAAAGTTGGTGAGCAAATTCTGCAATCTCCTGCAAAGGACCAACCAAACTGGTAATGTCAGGGGTGTAAGTAGGAACCATGAAGGTAAGGGTTTGATTATGACAAATTGTATGGAGTGGTAAAGGTAAGAGATCTCATACCATATGGGTATTTTAATTCTATACTACATTCACATAGAAATGTGTCATGCCTGTATATGTTGTTATGAACATAGTAAGAAAGTGAGTACTAATGGTTTTGATCAAAGTTACATATATCGTGTCGGCGAATATATAGATGGGGGTCCGGAATGAAACTTATCGGTAGCAATGGAGAAAATATCGAAAAATATCGGCAAATGTCGTTTTGCATTAAAAAATACAAAAATAAACATTTTTTTTCAATTTTTTTAACATCTAAAGCAACAACAACATCAAATAAACACATTTCCACATAAATAGTAAAATACAACTCATATATAAGATGCATAATATGTCAAATGGTGGATAATGATCAAATATCGAGTTCGACTATATAGTATAAAGTATCAAAATACTGAAATGTATTCTTGATGGAATGATAGAACATCACATCAAATGATCAAAATAAATGTCTCTCAAGAGATGAATCATCATGAGTCATGACTCATGAGGAATGTAGATAGTGTATAGAGTCTAGACATAGGACACCAACATAGTATGATAGTACAATGATAAATAATAGGAATCAAGTCATCGACTCCCTGAAGATGATCCTCTAATCAATCTACCCCTTTTACGGGTCAAGGGAAATGGCACCAGTCTTGCTCTAGAAGCAGTAGGTGGTCGTGGAGGTGTTCCAGATGAGCCTGGGGTGGAAATAGAACCTCCAACTACTCGAGTAGATGCTGTGGATGAGGGGGAGGTGAATGTGAGCTGTATCCTCCCAGTCGCAACTATATGACTCTGTGGAGGTGGTGGGCCACCTGGAGCTGGTCGACGCTGCAAATGAGTATCAACCTCCTCCTCAATGTCCTCATAGTCATAGTCATAGTCATCCTCTGGAAGTGGAACATCAACATCCCCCTCTTCCCCCTCCTCCTCTGACGGATCTGCATCATCATCCCCCTCTTCCTCCAACCATTCAGGTGCCTCGTCCATCACAGGATCCTCCATCTCCACCCTCCATTTGCTGGTAGTGTCAATGTCATCCAATGAAATGGCATCTGAATTGGGCACTTTCTCAATTTGTTTCACCTGCAACCTTAGATTTTAGTAGACATAAACCATGTCATTAAGGCGCTGAGAAAGTAACCTGCATTAGTATGAGATCCATAGTTAGGGGGTGATAAATGATGATAAATTCAAATTCAAAATTGTAATAAATTATATTTAAAATTAATAAAATTATAAAGAAGCAAATATTATAAATTTAAGTTTAAACTTTAACATTTCTAAATTGAAAATTCTAACCTTCTGTGCTTCTTGGAGTGTATATTCTCAAAGACACTCCAATTGTGCTCACACCCTGATGAGCTGCAACTTTGACTTAGCACTCTAATGGCAATTCTTTGCAACTCCGGGACTCTGCGACCATAGTTATTCCACCACACATCTACAAAGAAAACAAGGAAGGTAAACGGTACGACAAAATTCAAATTACAAATTACAATGTATTAAGTTTTTACCAAGTAAAAAACATAGAAATGAAAGGGTGATTAATTAAGAATCTAAGAGATCAAAATTTGAAAGTTTTAAACAAATTGTACCTGGCATCCTTATGGTTCTATCCTGGATATCCATGTCATAGCCAAAAGTGCCACCTGACATCCTATAGATCTCCATCTGTCTAGAAATCTCTGCATGCTCAGAGGGAGTTAACACCATCCTCTGAACACACTGGAGAAAGACATCCATGACCTCAGCATCAAACTGAAAGCCACATGCATAAGAGAAACCAGGGTTGAGGTAGAGCCCTACTGCATGAATGGGACGATGGAGAGCATTATTCCATCGTTCATCAATCACACTCCATAGTTCAGCTCGTCTTGTGAGTCCCACCTCTCCCTTGTCCTCATAGTAGTGATGGATAGCTTCCTTGCCCCTATCCATGGCCTCATACAAGTATCCCATTGCTGTCTTTTCACCATCAACTAAACGAAGAACCTTTACCAAAGGTGCACTGATGGCACATACCTCCTCCAATCGTGCCCAAAAAGTCAAATCAAATTGCACCATTCGAGCAATGGCTTGCCCATCTTGTTTGGTGCTATAGACACAAGATTCCCACTCATTAGGAAGAAACATCCGCTATGAATCCATCATAACCTTATGCATAGACTGAAGAGAAATGAAGGAAGTGGCGAATCGTGTGATTGCAGGCCGCATCAACTCCTTGTTTCCCGTGAAGCGTCTCATGAGTGAAAGAACATATGTATGATTGTATATATATTTTGTCACACTCCGAGCTGAATCAATGACTTCTTTGATCCAAGGAAGTTTTCCCATGTCCTCTAGCATCAAATCAATGCAATGGGCAGCACAAGGAGTCCAATACAAGCTTGCATACCTCTCCATAAGCATCCTCCCAGCAGTGTTGTCCGTAATGACTTGGACAACATATTGTGGCCCTATCTCTTGGATAAAATTATCCAGCAAATCACATAATAAGTGTGCATCTTTAACATAGGGAGATGCATCGACAGATTTGATAAAAACTGTCCCCTTGGGACAATTGACCAAGAAATTGATAATGGATCTGCCCTTCCCATCAGTCCATCCATCTGACATAATACTGCAATCGGTGGTAGCCCATGACTGTCTGAGCTCATCTAATCTCTGGGTGCAATCAACCTTCTCCTCATTAAGGAGTCTCCCTCTCAAATCATTATAGGAAGGCCCCCTATAATCTGGACCAACAGCGCCAGCAGCTTGAAACATGGCATGATAGTAGGGTTTGTTTTTGGCGATGTTGAAAGGCACATCACCCCATAGAAAACATTTTGTCACAACTCTATCTGCCTCTTCCTTCTCCCTTTGTTTGAGCATGGTTCAAATAGAAGGTTGCCTCGAATACGATGCCACATAAGGTGAGGTTGAAGAAGGCACAGTGGAATGTGGGGGTCATGTAGATGAGGAGAAGGAATGCATGTCACTTGTGCCTCCCATGGTTCGTGACTGTGTTCTAGATGCAAGTTCATGTCTGAATTCCTCTTTCTCATCCCTCTTCTTAGCCATGTCAAGAATGGATTGGTTTGCAATACGCATCACTTCTGGGGTAACAGCAGGACAAACATCCACTTCATGCCCAACAATTTTGGCAAGGTGGTATTTCAAGCGGCTAATTCCACTAGAAATATCCTTCCCACATAGTTTGCAATTCAACCTTTGCCGATTATTAGGGTCAATTGGCTGCCCATACTCCCATATTGGATCCAATGGATTTGGCATTGTGTCCACTGTCACCTATGCCACAACAAACAAACAAAAATGAATCAATTTTAAAATGTTCTTCTTTAAAACTTTGATTCTTGAAAACAATGAAATTATTAAAAATTTAAAACATTCAAACTTCAAAGAAATGGGAGGGTGGCCTACCTAAAACCTTTTAAAACCCTATAGGCTATGATTGTAATGGCAAATCTACACCCTACACTAAATCTAAACCTAAACCCTACATTAAATCTACATTAACCAACAAATCTCAAGCAAAAAAAAAAAAAAATGAAAGTTCAAAGTTAAGAATACATACCTGATTAAATGCAATGGAAGCTTGATTGCCCCCTTCCTCTCTTGTATAAAATCGCCCAAGACATCAGAGCTCCACTTCCTCCAAGCCAAAATGTCCAAATGAACCAAAAAAACGCGTCCGTGGCCTCTTTATGGCAATTTTTTTTAATTTTTAATGAGCAGGCCAACATTTTCCATCGAATCGTGATATTTTCGAAATATATCGCGATATTTTAATATGGCGCGATATTTTTAATTATTGGGAAAGTGTCGCGATATTTTGGCGACGATATATCACTGACTCCATTGACTCGCGATATATCATGATGTCGGAGATATATCGCCGATACATGTAACTATGGTTTTGATTACGATAGGGCATCCTATATGATGTAGTCATGGTTAAGCCATAGTATGTTTGAATGCATAGTATTCCTGAATCAATGCAAGGTAGCATTGAGTGGATATACATTAAAATATTTCATAAATCTTGTAGTTATGTATTGAATGGATGCATATGAAGGGTGTGAGTAAATGATTACCTAAGTATGGGTGCAAATGTTGTGATGCATTGCATGAATGCATTGAAATAGTGCATATGAATAACTAATGGATGAATTGATGAAAATTCTAGAACCATTTCAAGAGCTGTTACGAATGCAGGATAGTAAGTACATGAAGAGGGTAGTCAGGATTAATTGGCTGCTGGAAATGCTCTATGGAAGAGAAAGGTGGTACAATGATATGCTTGTGAAGTAAGGAGTATCTAAACAATTCATTTAAATTGCATAAATGATGTGACTGTACCTTGTAATTTTGGTATGATAATGATTGCATGAAGTAAATAAGTTTTGGTAGTATTGATATGCTAACAGCTAGAAGTATTTGAATTTTATAATTCTGAAAATGCTTCAGTGATTGTTGCAACAGTGGAAAAAGTTATATGCATCAAGACTACCAAGTGTTTGGCTGATTGAAGTTCAGATTTTAGGTAGATTGTTGGAGCATGGCAATGTGGGTAAGACCATGACAAAGGCCGAAATCTACCATGGTAAAGAGCCAAACCTCATGAGGAGAGTCTCATGGCTATGAAAATAGTTTGTATGCTTAATGAATTGTCAATTTGTAAATTTCAGATTTGAGAAATTGCTGACAACTACTAATCACTATGGCTTGCATAGAATTGTGTCAAGGGGACGCATTGTAAGTGGGTGTTTATTTTATGCTAGTAAGCATAAAATTATAATGGGCATCGTGGTGCTGCTTACAAGAGACCCACAAATGAGGATCACCTCATTGCTAAGCAAATCAATTTCTGTAGTAGAAAGAGTTGTAAATTCCTATTGAATTGAATTACTAATGTCATTGTTTGGTTATGGAACAAACAAATTTGGATTGTATTATCAGATAATGATTGACCGTTTGGCTACTTGATGAATGTGCCAGGGGTACATACTGCAGGAAGATCATGTGTGATGGCCTGCAGGAGCCAAACCTTATGGGGAGGTTCTCTCCTATCTTGGAAATAGGTTTTGGGTGAAACTCCATTGGACATTCTGGAAATGTCTCATCTGCACTACATGTTTGGTAAGCAACATGAGTGAGATGGTATAAATTATGTCAGTAAGACATGTGTGGATATGAAATGAAAAGAGGATTTGGGATGGAAAACCAAGGGACTATCAACTCAGAGAAGGGAGCCCCCATTCCTCCTCAATGAAGGAATACTACCTCAACAAATGGATAAGTGTTATGTGACCCTAGCTAAGAATATGCATGTCAAATTATTAAAATTCCATATGCAGAACATGTCTTGATTTTATTTCCATTAGGGAAAATTGCTTGAGTATGAATAGGGCCTGCATGGCACACACCGGAAAAGGGTGCACACTTTTTCGATGTTGGATCATGGAAAGTCTTTCAATATTGATTACACCCTAGGGAGTGGACGCACTCTTGGTGTCTCAAAACTTGATAGAGAATGATATGAAACATGATTACGGTTTTTAGAGAAATAATGCTAACGAATATGCTTATATTGTTTTTGTTGTCAGGCTAAATAGATGTAGTCTGGTATTGTACACTAAATGGACAATGGCTTGAGCTTATCCTACCTCCTACTAAAGAGCACAGAGAAGGAGACATTCCTGAGGGACTGTCAACTTAGAGAAGGGAGTGGTCTCTTGTGTGATATCGGGTAGTGGAATTAGAGCTCACTACCAGAAATGAGACATTCCTGAGGCACTGTTAACTTAGAGAAGGGAGTGGTCTCTTGTGTGATATCGGGTAGTGGAATTAGAGCTCACTACCCAAAATGAGACATTCCTGAGGGACTGTCAACTCAGAGGAGGGAGTGGTCTCTTGTGTGATATGGGGTAGTGGAATTAGAGCTCACTATCGAAAATGAGACATTCTTGAGGGACTGTCAACTCAGAGAAGGGAGTGGTCTCTTGTGTGATATGGGGTAGTGGAATCAGAGCTCACTACCGGAAGTGAGACATTCCTGAGGGACTGTTAACTCAGAGAAGGGAGTGATCTCTTGTGTGATATGGGGTAGTGGAATTAGAGCTCACTACCAAAAATGAGCCATTTCTGAGGGACTATCAACTCAGAGAAGGGAGTGGTCTCTTGTGTTGATATAAGTGCATGTGTTATTGTTTATGGCCTGATAAAACCAATGGTGTTGGATTGGATGATGATTGGTTGTTGATATAAGTGCAGGCGATTTGTTGATGGTTTGATAAACCCAAATGAAGGTTGGCTTGACTGTGCCTGATATATGTATAAAAGGATGTTGTGAAGTAGCCTACATGCTGGCCTAACATCCAAGTCCATAGGTGATCCCAAGGCTTGCAAAGCGAAGTAGGATCCTGTGGACCAACAAGGAAACGCACAATACAGATGGGTATTGGATTATTTTGCAATTTCTTGCTTATGAATATACATATGTATATGATTTGGTTGTGATGTTTTAAGCTCTTGTTTAAGAGATAAAGACCAATGAGAATGAACTAAACATGTGAATTTATTCAATGTTTGAATATAGGTATCGCTGGGATCATGGACTATGAGAGCATCCTAGGGATGCATGAGGACATGTGACTGTCCTGAAGAGCTCAGAATGAGCAGTAATGAAAAAGGTGCTAGTAAGACTGTGAAGGTCCTAGCCGCCGAGACAAACCATGTGGGGAGGCTCCATGGTTGAGAGGTCTGAAATAGACTGGAGACACTAAGTTCATGACCAATAGGGATTGGTCCAGCATTCACGGTGAAGTGAAAGAGGCTGAGAGCACGAAAAGCCACAGCGGTGGTGTGGGTTCCAGGATGGAACAAAACAAAGAGGAGAAAAACTATTGCTGCTCTCTCTTTCCTTTTGATTATATATATATATATATATGCATTGTAAAAACAAAAGATCGTTGAATGCATGTATGACTGAAATTAGACTGTGTGTAATTGCTTAAAGAAAATTGTGAATGCTGGAATGGATAATTCCTTGCCCAAGAATGGACATGAATGAGCTCATGTGCATGTTGGGAAGGCATGAAAAATATGAAAGTTTCCTTGATGAGACTTGGAATGTCATGCCAATTGGGAAATAAATTGACTGATTTTAATGCCTATATTATGCTTGGTCTAACAGAATTTCAATGATGCATTTCACAGGTGAGAAAAGTGAAGTCCAGTGTGCACATTGATCATGGCAGCAGACCAAACGCTACTAGACTTGGTTGTAAGTCTCCTTCAAACAATTTCCAAGACCCAAGAAAATATTGGAGAGATGCTCAAGATACAGAAAAGTCCCTAGACTTGGGGATGAGCCGAAAGCTGAGAACCAGCAAGAGAAGCTCGTGGAAGCCGAGGGGCTTGGTCTTGAAAGTTCAAGTAAATAATTGAACGTGGGACAGATCTACAAAATTTTGAAATTTTGATTTGCGAATTGTATATGTATTCCTATGTATTGGAGCACCGAGGACAGTGTTATTCCAAGGGGAGGGGATTGTAATACCCCGATTTTGACCCCGTTTGCATTAAAAGGTACATGATGTAATTTTGTAATTAATCGTGGTGTGGAGCTCAAGGTCAAAGCCCCACCATTGATTAAGTTGTGTATGTTTCAGCAATTGGGATCATTGCCAATGGTATATCATGCTATCCGACACATTATAGTTTGGCATCATGTAAAAATGCACATCAATTAAAATAAACCTACAGCCAACTACGACGGTGCAACGTTAAATGAAAAGGGCATGATTCCTAAGGTTAAGGAGGGGGAATTGTTGAACTTTGGGCCTATGGGGAAAAGCCATGTGTCAGCTGTTGAACCCTTTTGGCGGTCACCCACCCTTTTTGTATTGCTCACCTTTCCTTGTCTCATCATCCAACTACCATCAAACTCTTGATGTTAGTTGGGCCAGTTATTGTTGGGTAGTGGTGGGTATGGCAGGACTGTCAGTCCTTGCCCACGTGCCCACTCCACCAGCAGACTCTTCAACTTCACGTCACGTGGGCAGAGAGGCAACATCCCATATTCTCTCCACTCTCCATCATGTTGTTCACTCTCATGCATGAGGAATTCTTCACTGTCCATCTCACGCAGGGGCGTTCGGTTCTTTCACACACCGATTGGGATTCATCATTGTTTCCTCACACAGAGCTGGAGAAACCGATTACTATCACCCATGATGATCTAGATGGAGATCGGTGGCCACCCACCTATTCCTCTGGTTCAAAACAATTGTCCATTGTGGCAGTTTCCTAGTTATTTTTCTACAGTTTTTCGAGTCCTAAACTTTTGGGGCCGTTTTGAGGCCCTAAACGACGTTGTTTTGAGATTCAGGGAAAAATGGTTTCCATAGGCATGCATTTGGCTGACCAAAATTTTTAAATCTTAGATAGACCTTTCCAACGAGCTATCGAACGCCCAAATCGGAGATCGTATGCAAAAGTTATGACCCCGGGAAGTTGCCTGTTCAACTTACCACCTTGAGGCCGCAAACTTTATGACGGTTCATCTTCTAGGGTTATGTTTTGGAATTTTGGGGTTCTCACCTCATTCTTATTATAAATAGGCCCCTTTGGCCTCATTTTGTATTCAGCTTGGCATGGATGAGCGTAGCAGCCACATCTCTTCTCAAAGATAGCTACCGCCATTCTAACAATTGTATTGCAGTCTGTTCTATTTCTGCCATTTAATAGAACATGGGTTTACTGTATCTTTGTTATCTTTATGAAATGTCTGTGATTATGATTCTATATATGTTCTTTCATTTTGTTCATGCATAATCTGGATCAGTGGTATCAGAGCAATCTACTCTTTGATTGTTTCTCGGCACATGTCCCCGACGAGGTCCGAGTATAGAGAGTTTGGTCTCGCACTAGTTTCACTTGATCATTTTTTTCGTCCCAAACAACCTCCCATGGTGGAAGAAAAGAGAGACAACGGAGCAGGAGACCCTATTAAGTCGCTGCTCGAGGAATCCCTCGAGCGACAGAGGAACGAGATGATGGATAGTTTTGCCCAAATCCTTTTGCAAATGCCGGCGATGGCAAGTGCATCTTCAATGAGCAGCCCATTTGGGGATGCAACTCCCTTGAAGGTACAAGTTAACTTTGATATTCCTTTATTTGGAGGAAAAATCAATGCAGATGCCCTAGATAATTGGTTGAATGTTCTAGAAGGGTATTTCTCTGTCCACAATTTTTTTGATAGAGAAAAGATCACCTTTGCGCTCCTTAAGGAAGTCCCCTATGTCCAAAATTGGTGGGGTACTTATTGTGAGAAAAACTCATCAGATGAGTCTAGAATGTTTGAAACAAATCCCATTTGGGCTTCTTTCATAGATGCCGTCAGGGAATAGTATTACCCTGTGGGAAACTATTATGACCAGTACACAAAATGGACCATTCTGAGTGAAGAAAGGGACTAGATGGTGTCAGAGTACACCAATAAATTTCATACCCTACGTACAAAGCTAAGTATCAAGGACTTCGAGCGGCACCTGATTCTGAAATATCGCAGTGGTCTACATCGGTACATCCAAACTGAGATGGACTTCCTCTACATCTCTTCACTTGGATCCGCCTATCGGTATGCTGTCAAAATTGAGGAGAAATTTTGACAGAAGAACAAGCGAGACTCTGGACCTATGAATCCACCATAGAAGCAAGGCAAGGGAAACCCTGGGCCGCAGAACACAGTAAAAGAAAATGACAACCAGTCCCCGCCACATGCAAAGAAGGGGGATGGAAAGACAAAGAAGGACACTGGTAAGTGGTGCGAATTTCATAAAATCCCTTGGCACAACACTGATGAATGTCGCTCAAAGTAGTCATTAGTATTCGAGATCAAATCTTCAGAATTAGATCCTGATCCTGATTCTGAACCCAATGCCACAACCGCATATAATGGGAGGAAGATCATTGATGCAGACCCCACTGCCACTGTTGCTACCACACAGATTCAACTAGAGGATCCTGAAGAGTCTGAGGCAGAGGAACGCCTATTCCACTCACAGATGTGGGTGAAGGGAATGCCTCTACATTTTTTTGTTGACAACGACAGCCAAAAGAACCTGATCTCAGTAGAAGTCATCAAGAGATTGGAGCTTCCGACAACACCACACCCACAACCTTACAACATCGGTTGGATAAGCCAAGGACGAGGTATCCGCATTACTCAGCAATGCCTCCTACCATATGGCATCAAGCCTTTCAAAGATGAGGTATTGTGTGATGTGGCCTCACTTAAAGTCTGTGATGTTCTTTTAGGGAAACCAAATATGTGGAAGCGTCATGCTGTATATGATCACAGCCTCGCAGTGTCATTGTTACCTTGGGAGGAAAACTCTATTGAATACTAGAGACCGTTGCACCTAACAAAGTCTCGCAAGGTAGGAAGATAAGCTCCCACATCACAAAATTACTCCTCTTCACAATTGCGTCTGAAGGAGAACATAAGATCACAGAGACCTCCACACCCTCTGCACAGGGTGTCTCTGCTCATCAGACAGAAGAAGAAGACAGAGCCATTGTTTCCTCATTTATTTGAGTACCTCTACGATGCAAGGCCATGCATTCAAGGTGCTCATCTAGAAACAAATCATCCATACAACAATTACAACCTCCTTGGGATGTCAAAGAAAGGAAGCCTCTTCACTTCAGCAAATGTCGCACCAGGAGATCAACTCAACACACAGTTCGAGATATGATACGGGATTCGAGGCAATGGAGACCATTGCTTCCTAAGGATGGAGGATTCACCTATATGGAGATCGGTGGCCACCCACCTATTCCTCTGGCTCAAAACAATTGTCCATTGTGGTAGTTTCCTAGTTATTTTTCTACAGTTTTTCGAGTCCTAAAATTTCGGGGTCGTTTTGAGGCCCTAAACGATGTTTTTTGGAGATTTAGGGCCAAATGGTTGCCACAAAAATGCATTTGGTTGACCAAAAGTTGTAAATATTAGATAGACCTTTCCAATGAGCTATCGAATTCCCAAATCGAAGATCGTATGCAAAAGTTATGACCTCGAGAAGTTGACTGTTCAACTTACCACCTTGGGGCGCAAACTTTATGACGGTTCATCTTCTAGGGTTACGTTTTGGACTTTTGGCGTTCTCACCTCATTCTTATTATAAATAGGCTCCTTTGGCCTCATTTTGTATTCAGCTTGGCACGGATGAGCGTAGCAGCCACATCTCTTCTCAGAGATAGCTACCACCATTCTAGCAATTGTATTACAGTCTGTTCTATTTCCGCGATTTAATAGAATATGGGTTTACTGTATCTTTGTTATCTTTGCAAAATGTCTGTGATTATGATTCTGCATATCTTCTTTCATTTTGTTCATGCATAAATCCGGATCACATGATCTCCTGTGAATGAGCCTTCGCATTCTGGGCGGTGCGTATGTGTTTTCCCCTGCCGATTTGTGGTTGGTGTATGTGTTTTCTCCGGTTCCTTACGTTGAGGATTCTTTCTGTTTTGGCTCACGCAGTAAGGAAGGGAGTCGTTTGGGATGTCATTCCCATTTTTCTACAAAATGGTATCTAGTGTGTTTTCCATCTAGATTGTGGGACCTGTGTGTAAATTTCCCTCACGTACTGATTGGGGGTCTGTTTTCTTCCCCATTGCGGTCTGTGTAAGTTTTATCGTGGCTTCATTGTTGAGAATGGGCTGTTGCCTTCCCCACATTTTGGTTGTTGTGTTTGCTTTTATGTTTTGGGCTGTTGTAGGCTATTATGGAGTCATTTTGGCCATGATAGGGCCAAGAACGACTCAGGAATTGTTTTCCCTACACAAGCTGTGAATCACTTGGTTTTACTACGGGTGTGCAGTGGGTGGCCTTCGTACTATTTAGAGCAGGATTAGAGGCTAAGTATGCTTGATAAACCTGGTGTTGGGAGCCACTCAGACAGAATTAGACTGCTGGATTTCTTCTCCACAACCCTTGAAGAGTATTGGAAAGGGAAGTCACAGCCCGAGGGACTGCGAGGCAGAGAAAGGACTGATTCCTGGTGTTGGGTGTGTGGATGTATTAGAAGTCAGGTTAGCTCTGGTATGGGTGCCCTTAGTTCTCCATTGAGACCACCAAATTAGCATTGAGCCTTTCCTAGCTCCTTGATGGCCTGATAAACTCATTTGTGTTGACTTGGCTATTTTGTGTAACCTTGGCTATGTGTAAGCTTGCTTGACCCTTATACCTTAGGGAATCATGCCCAGCTCAGGGGTGGTAGTGTTTCTTAGAGGTTGATGAGCATGCTAGCCTATGGTTGGGTGGAACGTTGCAGTGACGTAGCTGGTTGCGGGATGAGCTCTTATCAGATGAGTATTCTTGTCCATATTGCTTCTACATTTACTGTCTATTGTCTAATGAATCATGATGAACATGTTGATGCCTGAATGAATGTATGATGGTTTCTGCTGTGCATATGAATAGACATCTTAGTATGTTTTATGTCTTATGCATTTTATTTCAGTTTATATGCATGTTGATGTTCATGGGGCTATTTTGCCCGGAGGTTTTTGATGGTTTGGTAGCCCCTCCTCATCAATCAGAGGGTCGGGGACGTTACAGGGATATTATGATCTTGGAGCATATGATATATCTTCCCCCACTTGAATTCAGGCTCGTTTCCCGTCA
This sequence comes from Pseudotsuga menziesii, assembly GCA_001517045.1. NCBI lineage: Eukaryota > Viridiplantae > Streptophyta > Pinopsida > Pinales > Pinaceae > Pseudotsuga > Pseudotsuga menziesii. The sequence continues at coordinate 28,637 of LPNX010376573.1, forward strand.
CAGATCTAGTGTCTTCATAAACTATTTCTACTTGAGGCATGATTTCTAGGTCCAAGTCTTCTTCAGTGACTTTAGCTTTCTTCTTCCCTTTCTTGGGCATGGTATTGGATGCAGACTGATCTTGTAGCAAACACACCAAACATGTCTTAGCATCCCTATGATCATAAACCATATATATTCATGCATAGAAGAAAAGAAGAAATACTGTAAAACTTGCAATTCATATTAGGAAGTTATCATTTTCTCCTAACAGATCATTTCTTTTTAGAACAAACTTGACCATTATTTTACCATATTGTCCTTAGTTGTGAGAAAAAAAAATCTACATGTAAAACCTTGCGTGATACCAAAACCCAACCTAATGTAAGGTCAAAACCGCGCAATAAACCCTAGTTCTCATGCGGCTCTGACTGAGGCATTGAGTTCAAACTCAGGTCGGATTCCATTTAAAGCACAACAACAGGTATCCCTAAGACAACTTTCAAAACCCATGTATGACCTTTCTATGGGTCTTACGGCTCGTAGGATATCAATATGGAGACAAACACGATGATGCGATGGCATCAGCCATTAGGGCCAACACCTTCTACCAAGGAGAAAAGAGCACACGACTTTCATGGCTTAATGCCTCACAAACCCCTATCGCCGCATATAAACATGAACCAAGTAAGGAATGGCCTGCCCAAAACTCGGGCCATCCTAGGTTCATCATCGCGCACCCAGAGCTGTGAGAAATCCATGTCTGAAAGGACTAAGTCGTCTTGGGTAGGAGAATACTGAGAGCCGTTAGAAGGAAAAAAACACGACCAGCTATGAACTAGGTTAACCAATGGATGGTTGGGTCAAAACGCTTAAAAGTGGACCAAGGGGCTGAGGGAAAAGATTTTTTTTAAATGGTGGCAACCACGACAACCCTAACTTCACAAAAAACAAAACCTAAATGCGCTAAATCATCAAACTGTGACAAACTTCAATGCACCCAATGGATATATAATAAAACAACAATGACGCATTAAATGTGGTTGATAGTACAATTACACAGCATGAGCGAGCACACACTGTTTGGTGCCCAACTTAAACTCATCGGTGAAACCGCATCGATGAGCAAGATGAAACAACCTCCGAATGTGGCGGCACAAAACCACAACTCTGCCGTAACTATCGGATCTCCTCAGAAAAACCACCTGCCAATGCGGTTGCATAAACCCTTGATGCTGCGGCAATGACAAATCGACAAAAAACATTAAGTCTTCCTCCTTCCTCGACAACAAATCATGAATATAACCTGAGACTATCGAAGATAGCGAGGAAAGAATGCCTGACCAAGACCTATTAACAGAACCGATAGGATATGAGAAAAAATTGAAATATCCAATAGCATCGGCTCCAAAAGGAACAAATAGCCACCATTTTTGGTCGTCCTTGGATGAAATGACCTGCTAATAACATCAGCAACAAAAGCAGGACTCTGTCAATAGTATCGATTGTAAAATGAAAAAGCTTTTCGACAAGGCTGAAAACAACGCAACATTTGTTGGAAGGACATCGGATGAAAAACTAGAAGTTATTCGCTGTGTCGGTAGAAAGGAAAAAAATTTCTGAAGCATTGGACCAACAAAATCATAAAATAAATGGGAATGCGTTGGGTTAAAAGGAAAAACCACTCCGCTATGTCGGCGAAAACATAGATATTTTTCCGATAAATTGGGTAAAAGAGATCATCATTAAGTCGGCTTGAAAAATGTTGGAAGGAAAAGAATAAAGTCTCTGCTGTGTTGGTTAAAATACCAAAATGGATCCAACACATCGGATCAAAAGAGTTTTCATACCTGGTGTAAAAAAGTAAAATTCCCTCAGCTTAATCAAAATAAAACCAAGTCATGAAGAACAATTTCAAAGAGAAGAAAGGTCTAAGTAAGATCAAAAAATAAGAATATAAAGAGGGGGGGGGGGTAAAAAATGAAATTTTTTTGGGGTAGTGGTTTCAGCAGCAACATAAGGGAAGAACAAAATCCATAAAGCATCAAATTGAAATTTATCCAAAGAGGGTGCATTAGATGAGATAAGGAAGGTCAACATGAGCTAGCAACTTGCCAAAGACTTCTCAATCATAATTGGTATGAATTCATAGAAAGAAGGGTCTGGAAGGAAGAAACAACAAGTTAGATAGATTACCTAATAAGCCAACAAGTTTATAAAATAGGGAGGGTTCACCACATTCATATTTTTTTACATTTTAGCTTTGGATAGAGAGCTCTAAGCTACTTAGACTTGGGAGATGTGCCCCTAGTCATAGTGAGTAGATTTTCCCTTGTTACTCCTTCAATGAGATGTTTCTTTAAAGGAATTCATCCATTGAAATTGGTCTAATTGTAGGTACTAAAGTTGATACAATTCTATTTCATGATTAGAGAAAATTTTATGAAGCTAGTCATCTGAATCATGAAGTTTTCCAGTCCTTTTCAATGATGGTTGTTGTACTGAGTAATTCCCATATTTCAAAATATTCTAGATGGTATCTTGGATTATATATGATTTAATTTATTTTATGTTTAACTTGTGAATTCGTTCTTGAACTTCCATATTGCAAAAGTATGAATTTTGTATGAATTTCCAATACCTTGTCTATATTTTTATGTAGTTTTACTAATTTCCATCCTTGTACCATTTGACATACTTCTTCTCAATGAATTCAATTTATTTTATTTCTTGTTGTTATTTAATATGTTAATTAATATCATCCATGTTTGAAACTGATAGTTCATGACCATCATGCATTGTTCGGGAGAGCCTAAATTAGAGGTAGTTGTGTAGTCCTAGTTGACAATCTTTCCTGTAAGACCTATAATTATTTCAAAGATAATTAATAATCCTATAGGTTTGAACCATAAATTATTTATTAAATTAATTTGGACTATTCCAAGCCTTACCAAGTCAAAACCACTTACCTTTAGTCCTCAAGAAGTTCCAAGTTGAGGATCTAGTTTGCATATGCTGGTGTACCCAGGTAGCCTTGGAGTAGGCTTTAGCGGTAGCTGATTTCGAAACATAAATGTTACTAGTACATTTTTCAAAGGATATTTGAGCTAGAACATCTCTCCCACCTTATATATTATTATAAATTCCTTCACGATCTCAATTAAAAGTGACTAGTTTGACTACTTCGTTTCATTGTATTTGTTTAAATCTTTTGGATATTATAATTATTGTGCCATTAGATCATCAATCAATGAGTGCAATCAGATTCTTAATTATTATGCAATGAAGGAGAATGAAAAATACACACTGAACAAATCAAATCTCACAGGAAATAGACAAGTATTGCTCAATTAATTACAGTATCATCTTCATTACAAAATCCAGTGTTACAATAGTGTTACATAAGAAGGAATTCGAATCATTAGGGATGAATTTGAATCCACCAATTGACTTGTTGACCAGAATATTTCACCTCCTATGGACAACAAGGTGTTCCGCTGGTCTGAATGGTTTAGATCCAGAACAAATAGATCACAGAGGCTGATAACTCTCCCTAGATGCTGTAGATATTTGGAATACAAGGCTTTGATAGTTCACCTGTGTACCTGCAAAAGAGTTCAACATGAAATGAATCAAAGCAACCATAATATGATCTACTAATCTATGCTAGTGACTAAGGAATCTAGCAATATATATCTGAAATCAAACATCAACAATATATATGGGACAAAAAATCAACTTGGATTAGAAATATGAAGAAATTTACAACCAAGCCTTAGTGTTGACATGCATCTCCATGAAACCAGCTCTTCATCCCCAAAAGCTCCGACTCTAGCTCTCTATGCTCTCTCCCAATGATCTTGGGCCAAGAATCATTCCAACAGCATAACAATACCTTCAATGTTCTCCCCTCAACCATGGCTATGATCTCATATTTATAGGGCTTTAATGGATAGAGATGGTTGAGAAATTAGTGGGTGAGGTGGCCTCTAAGATCCTAGGATGAAGGATCTCGAGCTCAACCAACCCACAACAGTAGGGATAAGGGATATCTCGAGGCTTATTATCTAGAAGCCTCGAGAAGCTTCTCTTTTTCCCCTTTTACCTAGGGTACCGCGCTTCTCCTTCTATGACAGAGCGGTTCTGGTAATAACCACCTATGGACCAAGGGCAATGGGCAGTGGCACCGCTTGTGGAAAACCGATGAAAGGCAGTGTGAGCAGGGGTACCACTCCTGGAAAAAGGGGCATGCGCGGTGCTGGGAATTTGTATGACAGACTAATAAAAAACCATTTAGTCTTCACTGCAGAAGCTGGGATTCAGGGGAAGTAGGTATGTCAAAGGTCTTATTACATGATGGTGACATGATTTTGGTATAACATGACTCTAACTATATATGACTGCATGGCTAACTAAATATGTCTAAATTACTATCGGAGTCCAAGTGGTTAACTCCAGATGTCTATTTCAGTCAATCCATCAGTTAAAATCAGTTAAACTAGTCTAATTGCAGTGGTAGGTGAGAAGTAGGTGAGAACTAGCGCCTTCCCACATGCAACCATGCATAATTAGTGCTAACTGAACTAGAGGAGAAATAATTGAATGTAACTGAAGAGTAACTAAGCTTAACTAGTTACCAACTCCCAACAACTGAAGGAGGTTGGTGTCGGGACTCCTAGTGGCTCCTAAATTGTAGGGATTGGTATACGAGGCACCTAAACTAATGCATGAAAGTGCAGTTAGTCCCAGTTAGCCTCTATTGGTGTTCCCCACACTCTAGTGATTGGTACATGTGGCCCCATTAGGCCAAGTGGACCCAATAATTAATAAAATACTCCTAAGTTAGGCTAATATAATCGAATAGACAGTTTGGACAAGGGAGGATCATAAATCCTAACACCCCCCTGAATCCTAACTTGGACAACTATGGGCCCTAGAAACAAGGCCAAAAGTCACCCATATACAATCTAAAAGGTAAAAAAATTGTTGCTTAATAAACTGAGGAAATAGGGGAAAACCTCATGGGAACCCCCCCCCCCCACCTCAAGATAATAAGGAATCATGAAATACAAGTTAAAACTTGCAAAATATTTTGCTGCAATTTGCAGCATTATGTAGCAACAAAGCAGTATTTTCATTCTTCTGTGCAGAATAATCTTGAATATGTGCATGTGAATCTCTGAATCCAAACTAAATGATTATGTTTGAAGGAATCTTCCTCTTTGGAAGAATAAGAATATGCTCAACTAAATCAGAAATATAGCCAGTTGTTGGATGAAAATTAGACCCATGTAGAGCAATTGAAATCAACTGATAAGAGAGAGAAAGTGCTTGAGAATTCAAACCATGTGAGGAACACCCAAGCAATTGATATATTGCATCCTTTAACATCAAACCATGTGAGGTAAAATCAGCCCCAAGTGGTAGGAGTGTTAACCCAAAAAATCCCTCACTAAGCTCTATATGACCTACACCACCCAAGGACATCCATGCACAACCCTCATTTGACCCCCACCCTCAAAAGGCTCAAAAATATGAAAAAGGGCTTAAAAAACCCTAAAAAGAGCCAAAATAGCTCTCATAGGGGCTAAAACCTCCAAAAAGGGGTGAAAACCCATCAAAGGATCTTAAAACCCTCAAAGGAGCTAAGACTTGGGCGAAAGGGGTTAAAAGCCCAAAAAAGGGGCTAAAGCCCTGACCAGGGGCTTTAAACCCTAAAAATATTGAGAAAAAGTCTAAATAGAGGGGTGGGGGTCACTCTCAAATCACTCCTTCACTCCCTATCGTTATGCTGCCCATGTGAGTGCCTTGAGACCATTTTCCTCTGAATCCATTAACCCTCCCTCTCCTCCATTCCTCCATTGAGCCATAGCTACCCATTCCTAAGAGAGGTGCTTTCCCAAGCTAGGGCATGGTTTCCCATTCCAACAAGAAGGTATACTTTTTTTTTCATGTTTTTGCTTTGGTAGATTATAGTTTTCTAACATTATTTGTTTGCAGGTTTATTGCTTAACATCTTCTTGTAGGTTTCCATTGATTGCTTGCAGGTTTATTGGTTTTCTAATAGTTGTATGTAGGGTCTTGGAGCTTAACACTAACCTTGTGTACAGAGGGGTTTCATTTTTCTTATTCTATTTACTGTTTATTTCCTTCTGTTCTTACCTTCTCATAGGAACCCTACCCTTTCATCATATAGACGGAAGGGTGTTGTTCCTGCCTGTAGCTAGGATGAAAGCCCTACTACATATTTGGAGACCATACCAGGTCGATCCCACAGGATCCCTGGGTTTTATTTTTTCATTTTAGTTTTATTTTCCCTAGTTTAGTTTTCTTTCAAATCTAGATTAGATCCATCTTTTCCTGCATTTTTAGTTACTGCCGAGCCCTCTCAAGGAAAAACCGAGCCCATTTGGCCATAGTACAGGTTACTGTCGGTCGTATCTGGCTCAAGTTCAAGAAATTTCCACCTTTCGGAGCACGTCGCTCTTATCAGGATGAAAGGTGTGACTAGGTTGCTCATTCAGGCCCGAAAGGTGCAACTTCATCCCAGAAGCCAGCTCGCTTCTGTCTGCAGTTTCTAAGCGACCCCCTCGCCTGTTTTGGGGAAAATTTGGTGACCCCCTCACCACATTTTCCCTGAAAAGGGTGATATGTCTCTCAGATTCGGATTTTTAAAGATTAGGGACTATCAATGTGGCCCAACTACCTCTGTCCATCAAATCTATGTCTATTTCCTTTCAGTACCTATTTATTTTATTACAGCATGTGTGAATCAATGTTAAAGTAAATGGTTAATTTATTAATGAATATGTCTAAATCTTGAATAAAAAAATTACTGTAGGTTTCAATTCTTAAGTTGAAATTAACAATGTTGCCTAGCCCTTCCTCCTCTACCCAGTCATCACCCTTCGGTGTATTCTGGGATAATATGAAGGGTGAAGCTCATATAGTAATAGGAACTTCACCTGTCATTTTTCTAAAGCACTAAAAACAAGTGACCTAGAAGGTAGAGGGGGTGGAGACCAATGGGGGTTTCACGACATTCACGTCCTCCCTATTGACCGACCTTGTATCTGGAGAGTGACTTGAGGATCTACGGATGGGCTTAGTCCCATTGTGTTGAGATCCCAGCACTCTTTCCTGGTTGAAGAGAAATACAAGTGTAAGGTAGTCACCTAGTCAGGTTCAGATTCAGATTCAAGTATGGCATGCATTCAAGTTCCTATTTACAATTTACTGCTATCTTAAACAATCTATTCACCTTATAAGTTCATCAATACAATCTTTGCAGACTATTCATAAACCATACAAGCAGCCACTAAATGTAACAGAAAGATAAAATGCATACACACAAACCATACCACATAAAACAACCAAACTCAGTTCATGACACTGAGCTAGCCTTTAAAATTTAAAATTTACACTAATTCAACAATGTGCAGTCTTTGAGGACATAATTCCCTGACTGCCTTAACTGTGGGAAGTACTTGGGCTCAGCCCAGAAACTCATTGTGAGGAGTACCATGGGAACCCCAAAGTAGCTAACCGCTGAGAGGAATCACTAAGCGAAACAGGCAACGACCCCCACCGATTGACTAGCACTCCCGTGAGGAAAAAACCAAGTGCTATCTTTTGGTAGTCTTGGTGGTCGAGTGACCACTCAAAGCCAATAGGAATCCATTAAAACCGGGGTCCAAAATTCATTACCATAATTCACCACTTGACATACAAATCATACACAATTGATCCCCCACGTTCTTCCTCATGCTTGAGAGGTGATCCACCATAGTTCGGGTCCTTGAACCAACACCATCGAGACCATTCTCGACAACCCTCTACACCATTAGAAGGCCACACAACCTCTGATTTGGACTCAGAATAGTACCAATCTGAGCCAGACCTGCATAATGCACCATCTAGCCCCATGTCTGGTGCAAACCTAGATCCATTTTTCGTCTTAGTGATTGGCAGTGGATCCATGTCCACACCCCACACCACCACCAACACCCCTGCTGGTGGCCCCAGCATGGTCATGCAAACCGTCATAAGCCAGCTACCACTACTCATATTGACCAGTCAAGTTGTTCCACCTGTAATACATGGGGGCAGTGTCCCTTCCACCCACACCATCCCACTTGGAATGCCTGGGGGTAGTGGCCCTTCCACCTACACTTCCCCTCCTGTCACACATGGGGGTAGTGGCCCTTCCACTCACACAGTTCTGCTTACCACACTTGGGGGTAGTGGCCTGTCCACAACGGTGCCACAAGTACCCCCAATTATGCAGGTGCATCATGTCCTTGCAAACCCCACCACCATTGCTGCCCCATCTCACATCAACCTTGGGTCAAACCTTCCTTTCATGGAATGGCTCAACCTACCTGACTTGGCTTGGTTAACAAATGACCCTATCTGCCATCAAACATTTCAGCTTCCCATGAAAACCAAACTCCTCTCAGACATTCCCAAGTTTGAAAGGAAGGCAGGGGAGTGCCCCCAAAACCACATCATGACGTTTCACCTATGGTGCTCATCAAACAACATCGTAGATGATTCGATCAGACTCAAACTGTTCCAACGCACTCTCACAGGTGCTGCAACCAAGTGGCATATTGAGCTACCACAAGCCAAATACCTGGATTTCAACTCCTTGGCTTTCATGTTCCTGCAGTATTTCCAACTCCCTGTTAGATAGATGAAGGGGAGGAGATCTTGCTATCTTATCACCAGAATACCATGACCCACATAACCGACCACATCCATGAGTGGTAGTGACACCATAGTTTGTGCAAGATTCAGCTTGATGATAGGATCTTCCTGGATTGGTTCCTAAAAAATTTGCTACCACCTATAGCAAAGGGCGTCGCATCTGGACATTCCCAATCCGAAGAGGAGGCCATCTTGAAAGCCCAACAGTTTAATATGATCTATGCATAGTCTGGATACCTTTACACTGTCATTCCAGACGCTCCCCATGCAGGGACCTCCTATCTGGATGCACCAGGGGAATACCATGCCATAGATGGCATCATAGGTTCTGTCTCCCACCAACCATAGCACCATCAACACCACCTGTAATACCACCACAACCAAGAAACACCCCTAGTGTTGCTTACCAAAACCAAACTCTGGACTATGCAAGAATGGTGTCCCAGTCTGGAGCCACAACTTCTTATGCACAACCTGGGCCACCACAGCAGGCCTAGGAATTGGCTTGGCCGACACAACAATATGCGGGACAAATGCCCACATTTGTGGCACTTGCACCCACCCAAGTCTACTATGCACCACCGTTGCAAGAGGTTTAAGCCCCCAACCCTACTTCACCAGCACCTTTAGGACAGGTGTTTGCACAGCAAAGCCGTCCTAACCAGCCAGCCCCCAATAACCAACAAGGGCAAGCTAGAAATAACCGAGCCTAGAACCAAGGCAACAATCAACCGCAGGGAGGTGGTAAATAACCAAACCCTCCCAACAATGTTGGGGCAAACCGGTTAGCCAAAAATACTCAGCAACCAAATGCACCTAGACACAACACTCCGTTGCGCACAAACCAACCATGCAATTTGTGTGAGGTCTATGGGAACTACACACATGAATGCCCCTTCATGGATTGCACCAAGCAAGCCATTCACAATGAGGTTCAACATGCCACCAATACAACAACCCAAGCTCAACCCAACCCAGCACCACCAGGACCTCCTCCAATGGTGCTCCAAAACCCATTACCAGTACAAGGACTGGTAGCAACTGTACCCCCTCCCCAACCCAATCCCAACACTCTGGGGGCACCTCCGATGACAGAAACAGGTGTTCACCACCTACTGGATATGAAAACTGAAGAGGTCAATTTACAAACCAGAAGAAATCAGTACGGAACAAACACCAAACCCGCTAACACATCAATGACATCTACGTCATAAACAACCAATGCACCTCTTCAGCTACCCCCTTTCCCTCTGTGCCCCCCCATATGGCGGATTTCCAACAACGTCACAGATAGAGTTGCTGTAAGCTACAATGTCGTGGATGATTTGGCCCAAACACCTACCGCCATGTCTGCTCTTGAGGTACTCAAAACTTTCCCTTAAGGGGGATGCATTTGCTGTTAAGGGTTCGACGCGGTTGATAGATCTCGGTTCTATGATAAACCTAGGTTCAATGGGAGCTTTGCAGTATTGATTTGTGCATTGAAAGAGAATGGCAAGCACTTCAAGAATCGAGATCGAGAAATTTAATGGCCAGAATTTGGAGCTATGGAAGCTCAAAATGGAGGATCTTTTGGTAGATCGGGAACGAGGGATTGCTGTGGATCCGGGTACAAAACCCACTGCAACATCACAAGATGATTGGGATAAATTACAAAGAAGTGCGAGGAGTACAATATGATTGTGCTTATCAGACTCTGTGTTGTTGAACGTATCTGGTGAAGATAGTGCAGTAAAGCTATGGGCAAAACTGGGGAGTTTGTATCAATCAAAATCCTTTGTGAACATGCTATTTCTGCAAAAGAAGTTGTTTCACCTCATAATGGATGAGAATGACACTATAACAGAGCATTTGAATGTGTGACAATACTCTGGTAATTTAGATAACCTTTGTTGGTATTAAAATGGCTGAAGAAGATAAATATATTACATTATTGTGTTCTTTGTTGGATTCCTGGGACAACCTAATTGCTGCAATAGGTAGTTCTAGCTAGGCGACCTTAAAATTTGATGAAATTGTATCATCCCTACTATCAGAAGAGATGAGGCAGAAAACCATGGATAATCATAGCATGGATTCCTTGTCTGTCAGAGGTCTCCCCCAGGAGAGACACACAAATAAAGGATCTAGGGGGAGATCTAAATATAAGGGTAGATCTAAATCCCCAGGAAAAGGAATAAGGAAGTGTTGGAAATGTGGTAAAGTTGGGCACTATAAAAAGGATTACAGATCTAAGAATATTGAGAAAGAAAAGGGATATGAGGATACCCCTTCCATAGAGGTGAAGAACTCCTTAGATGAAGGAGGGGATGTGTATCTAGCTTCCACTGGTAATCCTTCTGAACATGATACATGGATTACTGACTCAGGTGCGTTATGTCATATGACCCCTCATAGGGAGTGGTTCTGTGAATATGAAAAGTACAATGGAGGAGATGTGTACTAAGGAGATGATTCACTAGCTAGTATCATTGGACATGGTAGAGTCAAGCTAAAACTGAAGGATGGAATGTGTGTGGAGATGGTGGTTGCAAAATGGTTTGAGGATCAATGGTATTGATGAGGGGATTTCGGTATGGAACTCTATACAAACTATTGGGAAAAACCATCATTGATGAATGTAACAATTCTGTTGTGTTGGAGGAAGGAGGTAAAGATGACAAAACCCTGACTGCATCAAGAGGAAAGACAATGCTATGGAATCAAAGATTGGTGCATATCGGAGAAAAGGGTCTTTGAGAATTACAAGGTAAAGGTATGGTTGAAGATATGACTGATTGCACTCTGGATTTTGATTTCTGTGAAAATTACATATATGGAAAACAAAATCGAGTAATATTTTCATCTGGTGCTACAAGAGCAAAGGGAATTCTAGAATTAATACATAGTGATGTGTTTGGACCTGTTCCTATTCCATCATTAGGAAAATCTGTGTATTATGTTTCATTTATAGATGATTTCTCAAGGAACATATGGATTTATTTCCTTCGAAAGAAATCTGAAGTATTTTCCAAGTTTAAAGAATTTAAGGCTCTTATAGAAAATCAGTCAGAAAAGAAAATAAAGGTGTTGAGGATAGATAATGGTGGAGATTTCTGTGGGAATGAATTTGAGGACTTTTGTAAGAAGTGTGGTTTAGCAAGGCAAAAGACTACTCCATACACACCTCAACAGAATGGAGTTGCTGAGAGGATGAATAGGACGTTGATGGAAAAGGGAAGGAGCATGCTAAGCAGTGCTGGGATAGGACAAGAATTCTGGGTAGAAGCAGTGGAGATAGCATGTTACTTGGTAAACCGATCACCCACATCAACATTGGTTGATAAAACTCCACAAGAGGTATGGACTGGTAAGAAACCCTCATTAAGCATCTGAAAGTTTTTGGTTGTGATGCTTATGTACATGTTCCAAAGGAGAAAAGGAGCAAGTTGGATAACAAAGCTGAGAAGTATATCTTTATTGGCTATAAAGATGGTATGAAAGGGTCTAAGCTTTGGAATCCTATAACTAAGAAGACTATTTACAGTCGAGATGTTGTGTTTCAAGAGGTCAAAGAAGTCCCCAGACATGAATTGAATCCAATGGAAAAGGAACCAAAGAAAATAGAGTTTAAGTTAGAAGGTGAAGAATCTGACACAATAGAAGAAGCATAATCAGAAGAAGAAGAACCTCATACTCCAGTTTTGAGGAGATCATCTCTAGAAATAAGGCAACCAGAAAGGTATTCCCCTCCTTATTTTTGCTCTCATTTTTCTATGTCTATTACTGATGATGATCCTAGAAATGTGAAGGAAGTTGTTAATTCATGGAAGAAGAGATGGATTCCTTGGACAAAAATGAAGCTTGGAATCTAGTCTAGTTACTAGCTGGGAGAAAATCCATTGGGAGCAAATGGATATTTAAAAAGAAGTTGAATGCATAAGGTAAAGTGGATAAGTATAAATCCTGCTTGGTAGCAAAGGGATATTCTCAGGTAGAGGGGATTGATTTTGGTGAAATATTTTCTCTAGTTGCAAAATTAACTTCTATTATATTTCTCCTTTCTATTGCTGCTACTTTTGATCTTGAAGTAGAGCAGATGGATGTGAAGACAACATTATTACATGGGGATTTGGAAGAATAAATATACATGAAACAACCAGAAGGGTTCATAGTAAAGGGAAATAATGAGTTGGTATGTAAACTAAAGAAGTCCCTTTATGGTCTAAATCAATCTCCAAGGATGTGGTACCAAAATTTTGACACATACATACTTGGATTGGGGTTTGCGAGAACCAAAGCTGATCACTGTGTGTGTTCCAAATAGGTTGGTGATCACTTCATTAACATAGGTCTGTATGTTGATGACATGTTGTTGGGTGGAAACAACAAAGATGTTATAAAGGAGGTGAAGTCTCAACTGTCCTCCAAGTTTGATATGAAATATCTCGGTGCTGCAAACTTCATTCTAGGAATGGAGATAAGAAGAGATCGTGCAAACAAAATGATCAGTTTAAATCAAAGAAAATATGTTGAGATGGTACTACAGAGATTTAACATGCAGGAAAGTAAGTCGGTCAAGGTTCGTATTCCTGTAGGTGTGAAGTTATATGTAGAGCAATGTCCCAAGACACGGGAAGAAGAAGAAGACATGTCACAGGTTCCATATGCCAGTGCAGTTGGTAGTTTGATGTATGCAATGGTCTGTACAAGACTAGACATTGCTCATGTAGTGGGATTTTTGAGTAGATATATGTCAAAACCAGGAAAGGAGAATTGGACAGTTGCAAAGAGGGTCTTTAGACATTTGTGTGGCACCACAAATTATGCAATCTGCTACCAAGGAAGACCTGGACTAGACAAAGTAATAAATGTACATGGATTTGTTGATGCATATTGGGCTGGAGACCTTGATCATAGAATATCTACAAGTGTGTATGTGTTTAACCTATTTGGAGGAGCTATCAGTTGGATGAGCAAGAGACAAGCTATACAGTGCACTCTCAACTACAGAAGCTGAATACATGGTAGCCACTCATGCAAGCAAAGAAGCTGTGTGGCTACAAAGATTGTGTTTAGGTATTGGGTTTGTACACAAAGGTGTAAGGTTAGATTGTGATAGCTAAAGTGCAATCTTCTTGGAAAAGAACCCTGCTTATCATGCTAAGACAAAGCATATTGATGTGCAATATCACTTTGTGTGAGACATGGTTGAATACAAGAAGGTGCTACTAGAGAAGGTTTACACTGTGAAAAATGTTGCAGACTCATTAACAAAGTCTATTAGTACTGAGAAGTTCTCTTAGTGTAGAGAATCTATGGGCATCAATGCCCTGAACCTGTGACTTTATGAGTGCATGACTCATTGTTATGTAAAGGAAACAACAAGTGGGAGAATGTTGGGTATATGCTATATTCTTTGCATGTGCATATGGAGGGGAGGTGAGCATGTCAGTGCTACAGCTTGGCGATCCCAGATTTTATGTAACTATTTATAGATTTTATGGCTATTTATAGTTGTTTGTGACTATTTTTAAAATTTGTCTAAAAATATGTAACTTAATCAAGGTTAAGGGATTGGAGTCTTTTTCTAATCCGGGTTAATGGATTAGGGTATTTGGATGTTGCAGAATACCTATATTTTGTACTGTGAGGATTTCATAATGTAATGAAGAGAAAATAGGAGGTGTGGCTCCAAGGTTTTCTGGTTTTCCCGGTTAAGGGTTTCTAAGGTAAATCTCTTTGTTTATGTGTGAATGATGTGTTGTGATATCTATTTTTCTTAAAATAATCTGTATGCTTTGCTTCTCTGCATAGGTTTAAAACTTACAGGCTTATGATGGCCATCCCACTAAATCCCAAGGAATCCTCCCTCATGTCCCCATAACATTAGCCGGGAAAATAGTATTGATTGACATAGAGGTTTTCAATGCTCAGTTGGAATATAACCTTCTCCTTGAAAGAAGTTATATGTACACCATGAGATCCATAGAATCAATTGTTTTCCATCTCATGATGTTCCCCCATGAAGGAAAAATCCTGATGGTTGACCAACTGACTTATCACGATCCGCGAGGGCTAATGGCACCCACCAATTTTATCCCTACAATCAGCACCATTGATATGCAAGGGATAACCGCACCCACCAATGTTATCCTTGTGGTCAACACCATGGTTGACAACATACTAGCCTCCCCATTGTTGAATGTGGGCCCTGGATTGTTTGTCGATACCACCATGATGGCTTCTTTCCCCTTAGTGTCACCACCACTGACACCAAATGAGACTGTGTATTTGTGCATGCTCTCATCCAGCACTGTTGCACCAAAAAAACAACCGTAGTTGCAGCCCCAACCACAACCACAACACTGTCTACAACTGCAACATCAACAAAAGCTGCAACATCATCCACAACCGCAGCATTACGTGCAACCGCAACTAGAACCTCATCCACACATACAACCATCAAGGAGTTATCTGGGCTCCTCCCCAGTCCACACAATTCCCTTCCTCTTTCCCCCACCTGGTGTCATGAGTAAGCTAGTAATGGCTACCTTAAACTTACCCAATTTCACATTGGGAATTTCCATGTGGTACCTTGATCCACTGGCCCAACAACCAATGCCCCATGTAGTTTTAACCCCTGTACAACCCATTGTGGTCGAATCTCATCCTCTACCTGGCCTGCAAAAACCAACCACCACGCCCACACCCACATCGCCCCACCCAAAAAGGGCCAGGGGAAAAAATGTGAAAGCTACCATTGAGCCTCGACAAATCCCGCCTTGCACCATCTGCAAAGAATAGGGCCATCCAACCCAAAACTGCCTTGATATCCCCATAATCCGTGCACATTTTGATGCCATGGATACAATGGAAAAAATCCCCGTGGTTGAACTCCCAAGCATGCCAATAGTGAGAAACAAGTCATTGAGAACAAACCATGCTTGCGCCTTCTGCATATTGTATGGATACTATTCTCACCACTGCCAAGACTTGTTCAAGTTCTGAATGGCTCTAGCCAACCTTCGACAACATTCCCTTGAATTTGAGATCACTCTGATCGAAGAAGTTCACTCCCCACCTCCTTCAGACACCATGTCCATTTACATGATGTCCAGTTCTATAGACCCTCTTGTCTCCAACATCATCAACGATCCATCATACTTTTCTCTTCGTTGCTTCTGCAATGATGAGGAGATACTTGAAGCCTTAACTTCCCCAGAGTACCCATGGCAGGACATGCACCATCGCTCGTTCTTCCTCCCCGAAGAGATTGTGTCACAGTCTGACCAGTTTTTCGTGGAAACCAAAGATTTCATTCATGGGAATGTCGATTGGTTCAAAAATCCCATTCCGGCACCAGATTCCTTTGAATAAGGGAACATGGCCAACATTTTTCCAACCATTAAAATCAACATATCAACCAATCCTAAGGTTGTTGAAGAAATCATGCTGGGGGCATCTTGCTCCCTAGAAGAAGTCGTTGCCTACAAATCCCTCTTCTAAGAACTCTGCGACATCTTTGCCTGGTATTACACTGAAATGCCCAGGTTGGATCCATCCATCATGGAACACCACATTGACACATGGCCCGATGTGACCCCCATGCGCCAAAAGCGACGACCCATCCATCCTTCCAAAGTTGCCACGGTCAAAGCCGAAATTGAGAAGCTGCGCATAGCTGGCTTCATTTACCCCATTGCATACACCACTTGGGTTTCTAATCATGTTCTTGTGAATAAAAAATAGGGTACCATCCACGTTTGCACAGACTTTCGTGATCTAAAAGGGGCATACACCCTTATTGACTCTGATGGACAACTCTTGGAGAATCCTTGCAACGCGCTCTACCTCAAGAGATTTTACGCTTAAAATCACCAACGAGTCGCTAGATTTTCCTTTTTTGTTTTTCAACATATTTTACCACAAGTCAGGGGCAACACCATTAGATGCTAATTCAGAGTCACCCGGAGCTTGTTTGAGACACTCCTCACACCTTTGGGCTCAAATTTCTGCCCTCTATCTCCTTATGATACCATCGTCTCATGTTTAATATGTAATTTTTAGGACAACTTCTCGGAAGTTACCTCGATTTGTGAACCACATTGTGATGTAAGTGTATCCAAACCTATACTTGCATCACACTTTCCTACCGCCACTCATGCGGGTTTTTGGGCTACCGCCCGTAAGGCGCAACACTTTATTTTAGCATATAGTTGTATAATCCATCCACCACACCTTATGTGGGCCCCCAAGCCATTGCTCGGAGGACGGATCATTTATTTTACATGCATTTGGCATATAACTGCCTCCAAACTCGCACTCACACCACATGTAGTCAATTTCGTCCACCACAATTCACACATAGCTCTCCTGACCTCTATCCAAGAGCCACCTCGGTTTGCGTACCTCTTCCACACCGGTTCGCGTGCCTTTGCCATGATCTATCCCATGCATGTATTGGTATGTTTAAGAGCTACCTGACCCATCCATACTGCATGGATGACCTTTGGACCACTGCCCACTATCCTGACATGGGGCACCACCTGTGCCACCGCAATCGGTTGACCATACCAGAGTTTCTTTTAAGCTCTTTTCTGACTCCTAAAAGAATGAAAAGATTGTTGAGTGCAACTGCTTCCTTTCCCGCTCGTTAAAGTATCGGAAAGGGTGTCTACATTGTCTTGTTTATCTCCTTTTGCGAACCATGTAGACTACCATATGAAAAGGACCACCTTGGAAAATTCAAGCCAAGACTGTTCCCCTCTGCATCCTTTTATGCTTTCTCGGACAGAGGGGCTGAACTTTACGAAAAATCTCACCATGGGTTTTTGTTAAGCTCTTTTCCAGCCTTCTCATCAAGAAAATATTGCCGATTAAACTTGGTTTTGTTCATGCTCGTAAAAGTATCTGAATGACCATCCAGTCAGTATAGGTTTAACCTTTTCTAGCCTGACTAGACTACCAACGTTAAAGAAGTCTCCCATCCCCTAAAGGATGGATGAGCTCTCCTGTGTATACTTTCATCTTTTTTTGGGCACAGGAGACTACCAATGAAAAATACCCCCCAATGGATTCTTCTTCATGCTTTCAGACTCTCTAAAATTGAAAGCACCATCGAACATTCACTTTCTTGGGCTCGCTAAAAATCCATGAAATCGTACCACAACAATGTCTCTAGACACCACCCCACAGATAATAGTTTGGCAGAATTCCCACTTTGGGTCGCCTTTGTTCAAAGTACTTTGCAATGTGTCTTCCTTGGATCCCATTAATATCAAAAGTGACTACCTCCTCCAAGTATTTCCCATCTGCAGTGACATTCCCGATATTACAACTATGATCCCTTTCCCATGAGTCAGTTTCATTTGCTTCCTGGTCTGCCTTGCCATCATACTCTGAAGAAAGGAAGTTTGATTCCACTACACTCCCTCCACCCCTGTTCAAATCCTTCCCTCCACCCCCCCCATTCAGTGGGTTAGTCCTCAGATTGCCTCACATATTTTGGTTATCTCCCCCGTGCTTCTGGTTAAGGAAACATTATTGCCTTGACCAGGGGAAAGTCTCCCTCTATCGACGACAACACATGTATTCCAGAGGATAGACCCAGAGGTCCCTATATCCTAGTTTCATTAACCTCATTGACAAGTGTTAGAAAATAGGACCACAGAGTAATAACATATATACAGTTAAATCAATAAATGAGATGCAAAACACATTAAAACATTACAGAGAGACATATATATAACGTGGTTCACCCAAACGATGGGCTACGTCCACAAAGAAATTTTCCAGTCCTTTTATTACAGTCCAGAAAGATGAAGGGATACACCCTGCAGCAAAACTGTTGCACTTCCTCTTCACGCTCTCACAGTCTCTCTTCCAATATAATACAATACCATACACAGTCGATTTACAATGATTTCTTTTATAGGGGAAATACAATGGGAAAATTCTAGGGTTAACCAATTACCATGGGTCCGCAATACTATTGGCCAACACACATCCCAAAAAAAAAAATTTCCAGGGCTCCGCCCCCGAACCCCCATTTTCTCAGGGGTGCTGCCCCGAACCCCCTTTTTCGAGGCGCTGCCCCGAACCCCAAGGTAGGGGGAATGAGTGTACAGTACTCCTGGGTTACAATTACAACTGAATAATATCTCTGGATCTGGAATATTAAGCTCCACAACCAACAATATCCCACTTGGAGACTAATCACAGCAACACCACCACTACTGCACTTGCTGGACTATGTTCTGGACCTTGGACTTGGAAAATTTCTTCTTTTCACCTTCATACTTTAAGGCCAACAGAAACTGAGCAGGAACTCAGTTTCTCTCTGGTTACTCCCTTTGTCAACATGTCTGCAGGATTATGGCTAGTGTGAATCTTTTCCAGTTTTAACAGTTCTTCATCTAGAACATATCTTATGAAGTGGTACTTGAGTTGTATATGTTTAGTCCTCGAATGAAAGGCTGAGTTCTTTGCAAGATGAATGGTACTATGGCTGTCACTGTACAACCTACTATTTTCCTGTTTCTTACCCAATTCTTCCATGAACCTTTGCAACCAAATCATCTCCTTACTAGCCTCTGTAGCAGCAACATACTCTGCTTTGATTGTTGAAAGTGCAACAACCTGTTGCAGTTTTGAAATCCAACTTAATGCTGTTCCACCTATAGTGAACACATACCCTGTGGTGCTCCTCCTGCTGTCTTTATCACCAACCATATCTGCATCAACATATCCCTATAGAACAGTGTCTGAACCTCCAAAACATAATGCATGAGAAGTGGTGCCTCTCAAATACCTAAGAATCCACTGTACTTATTTCCAATGTTATTTACCTGGATTATTCATATACCTTCTCACAACTCCCACTGCATGTGTAATACCTAGTCTTGTGCACACCATGGCATACATCAAGCTCCCAACTGCTGATGAATAGGGAATCTTGGACATGTAATCTATCTCTTCCTATGTCTCTGGACACATATGCTTGCTTAGTTTGAAGTGGCTTGCCAAAGGTGTGCTTACTGGTTTTGCATTCTGCATTCTAAACCTCTACAACACCTTTTCTATGTACTCACCTTGAGACAATGTCAATTTGCAATTTTTCCTGTCTCTTGTTATTCTTATACCAAGGATTTGCTTTGCAGCACCCAAATCCTTCATCGCAAATGATTTAGCTAGTTTTCTTTTGAGCACATTTATATCCTGCATGTTAGACCCTGCAACAAGCATGCCATCCACATACAATAACAAGATAATATATCTTCCGTTATCTAGCCTCTTGAAATAAACACAGTGATTAGAATGACATCTATCATAACCTTGTTTTGTCATAAACTTATCAAATTTTAAATACCACTACCTTGGAGCTTACTTCAGGCCATACAAGCTCTTCTTCAACCTGCAAACCAAATTCTCCTTCCCTTTGACCTCATACCCTTGTGGTTGCTGCATATAAATCTCTTCCTCCAAATCCCCATGGAAAAAGGCCATTTTTACATCTAATTGTTCAAAATGCAAATTTTCTACCGCCACTAGACTTAAAATAGTTCTAATTGAAGTCATTTTAACAACAGGAGAAAATATTTCATCAAAGTCTATACCTTTCTTTTGTGCAAAACCCTTTACAACAAGTCTATCCTTGTACCGCTTCTTTCCTCCATCTTCTTCCTTCAACCTGTAAACCCATTTATTTTGCAATACCCTTTTTTCTGCAGGTAACTTAACCAGATCCCAAGTTTGGTTTCTTACCAATGATTCCATCTCTTCATCCATGCCTTGCTCCCACTTATTTCTAGTTATACTTGCATTGCTTCTTCAAAACATTCTGGTTCACCAGAATCAGTTATCAATAAATAATACAGTGAAGGAGAGAATCGTTTAGGGGGTCTACTTAACCTGGTAGACTTTCTTACAGTTGCAGGAGTTTCAGGTACCTGCTATTGCTCTTGATTTTCTAGTGATTTTGGAACTTCATTTTCTTTGATTTCATCAAGCACTGTGTACTCTGTGTTTTCCTTTTCTTCTTTCTTTCCATGCAAGTGATCTTTGTACATGGCCTTTTCATTGAATACTACATATCTACTCCTAATGATTTTGCGATTTTTAAGATCCCATAAGCGATAACCAAAATCATCAACCCCGTATCCAATAAAGGTACATTTCTTGGATTTAGCCTCAAGCTTTGTTCTATCATCTTTATCAATATGGAAAAATTCTTCACAACCAAAAGTTCTTAGAAATGAGTATTTTACCTGTTTACCTGTCCATGCCTCCTCTGGAATTCCACCATCCAAAGCGCTTGAGGGCCCTCTGTTTATTAAATAAACAATAGTGTTTACAACATCAGCCCAAAACTGTAAGGGCAACCCTACATGCAATCTCATACACTTTGCACGCTCCATGATCGTTTTGTTCATCCTTTCTGACACACCATTTTCTTAGGGTGTTCCAGGGATGGCCTTCTCTCTGCGAATCCCATTGTGTGAACAGTAACTGTCAAACTCCTTGCTGCAGTGCTCACCTCCATTATCAGATCTGAGACATTTCAACCTTTTTCCTGTCTCATTCTCAGCCAAAGATTTCCACTTCTTAAAAGTATCAAACACATCAGATTTCTGTCTAATGCAATAAACCCAAGTTTTCTAGTTGCATCATCAATAAAAGTAACATAATAACAAGAGCCACCAAGAGATTGTACCTGAGCTGGTCCCCATACATCTGTATGGACAAGCTCTAACTTTTCACTCTTCTTTTGTTTCCCAGCCCTGAGAAATCTAACTCTCTTTTGTTTTCCATAAACACAGTCAACAATAGATCCACCTTCCGACATCTTCATATTAAATAAACGCTTCATTAAAAATACCTTGTTAGAAGCCAAGGGTTTTTCGTAGAGCTTACTCAATGTGATCATCACACCCTCTGTTGTTTTTTCTTTCAAAATATTGAAGGCCACTGACAAAGCTAGGCACAACCATATTGTTCCTAGTGCCTTTCTATTAAGAACCTCCCATTCTTCATCCTTCATAGCTGCCGATTGTTTTGCTTTTTCACCCAACGACAGGTACAGATCCTTCTGGTACAGATAGTCCTCCATTTGCATCTTCCATAACTAATAGTTTTGGCCGTTAAATTTCTCGACCCTAAAATTTCCTGCTTCCTCCATTGCTCCCACTCGAACTAGGTACCCTTCTTTCCTACGAGTTTACCAACCAAATAGACCTTTTGGCTCTGATACCAATTGCTAGAAAATAGGATCACAGAGCAATAACAGATATACAGTTAAATCAATAAACAAGATGCAAAACACATTAAAACATTACAGAGAGACACAGATATAACGTGGTTCACCCAAACGATGGACTATGTCCACAAAGAAATTTGCCAGTCCTTTTATTACAGTCCAGAAAGATGAAGGGATACACCCTACAGCAAAACCTCTGCACTTCCTCTTCACGCTCTCACAGTCTCTCTTCCAATACAATACAATACCATACACAATCGATTTACAATGCCTTCTTTTATAGGGGAAATACAATTGGAAAATTCTAGGGTTAACCTAATACCATGGGTTCGCAATATTGTTGGCCAACACACATCCCAAAAAAATAAAATTCTGGGGCTCCGCCCTCGAACCCCCATTTTCTCGGGGGCGCTACCCTTGAACCCCCTTTTTCGGGGCGTTGCCCCGAACCCCAAGGTAGGGGGAACGAGTGTACAATACTCCTGGGTTACAATTACAACTGAATAATATCTCTGGATCTGGAATATTAGGCTCCACAACCAACAATGAGCTCCTTGGACCACTTGAGAGGAGTCCTTAGTGCCTCTCGGGATGGTTGTTTCTCACATGCTCGACTCCAGCTACCTCATCGCACCATTGAGATTCGTACAGGGTATTGGTCCATGTAGTATTTGGTTGAAGACCCCAGATGTCACCTGACTCTAGACATTGATGAATTTATTTAAGGGATCCCAATAGGTTTATGTCCCTTGTGATTTTCAGGTTGCATTGGAGATAGTGTTCAGAAGCCCCAGCAATGCTTCTATATAGATTTATGATTGATGCAGCATATTTCTACCACAGAGACTCTGAATCTCCGTTAGTAAACTATGTACCATTCCAGATCCAATAGACCATTAGTCATGAAGATATATCATTCCATGTGAATGCCATGGGTCTAATGTAACAGTCCTTCATATCATTATTGTATTCAGCCTCTCATTGAGGCAACCACTATTGTAACAACAGTTGTACATGATCGGCTCTTGTATTATAGAGCTTAGATCACATTATTCTTTTGACATTGTTACGAGCATGGGGATGCCCGCTTCGTCCATATACATGTCACACATTATTTGTATCTCACCCATTGATGGGAACCATATTAATACAAAAACCAAAAGCCACCATGCCCCAGCCTAGGAAGCACCACCTCTCCCTAGAAAATCCTATGATGTCCGTCGGTCATATGATGAGCTGCTGCCATCACACATCAGTGGGCAATATTTTAACCCAAAAAATCCCTCACTAAGCTCTATATGACCTACACCACCCAAGGACATCCATGCACGACCCTCATTTGACCCCCACACCCTCAAAAAGGCTCAAAAAGATGAAAAAGGGCTTAAAAACCCCTAAAAAGAGCCAAAATAGCTCTCATAGGGGATAAAACCTCCAAAAAGGGGCTAAAACCACTCAAACGAGCTTAAAACCCCCAAAGGAGATAAGACTTGGGAAAAAGGGGCTAAAAACCCAAAAAAGGGGCTAAATCCCTAACCATGGGGTTTAAAACCCTAAAAATATTGAGAAAAAGTTTAAATAGAGGGGTGGGGGTCACTCTCAAATCACTCCTTCTCTCCCTATCATTATGCTGCCCATGTGAGTGCCTTGAGACCTTTTTCCTCTCAAGCCATTCACCCTCCCTCTCCTCCATTCCTCCATTGAGCCATAGCTCCCCATTTCTAAGAGAGGTGCTCTCCCAAGCTAGGGCATGGTGGCCCATTCCAACCAAAAGGTATACTTGCCTTTTCATGTTTTTGCTTTGGTAGACTATAGTTTTCTAACATTATTTGTTTGCAAGTTTATTTCTTAACATCTTCTTGCAGGTTTCCATTGATTGCTTGCAGGTTTATTGGTTTTCTAACAGTTGTATGCAGGGTCTTGGAGCTTAAACCTAACCTTTTGTGTAGAGGGGTTTCATTTTTCTTATTTTGTTTACTGTTTATTTCCTTCTGTTCTTCCCTTCTCACATGAACCCTACCCTTTCGTCCTATAGATAGAAGGGTGCCATTCCTGCCTATAGCTAGGGTGAAATCCCTACTACAAGGAGCAAGTGTCCAGGTGAATGCAAAATGTCTCCATCTTTACTAGTTTCATGAGGAGATGAGCATGTGATAAAATATATAGGTAGAGAATCCCTGGGACTATGGAGAGCAAATGCTTCAGCTCCATAATCTGATGTAGCTTCAAAAATAATCAATGATTCGCACAATATAATATCAACAAACTCATAAGAGGAAACTAACATCAAATCCTTGGCAACAAGTTTGAAGGAGACTTGCAGTACTTGATTTGTCACAAAAAAATTGATGAGAGAAAATACAAGCATTACATAAATCTCATGAAATTTAAAACCTGAAACAAATAATATCAGATCAGATCCAAGAGTGTGCTCCACCAAGATGGTAGATGCACAATTTTCTCCTTCTTCAAAATTCTGAAAATTGGTGCATGCAATCATGTAGGAATTTACTGGAAGCTCTAGATTAATGAGAGTGAATGTATCACTCCTACAATATGATATTATTTCCAAAATATCCATGGTATTAATTATCTACACCCCAACAACATCATTAGAGATAGAGAAATCAAATTCCTCTTCCTTTTCTAAAACAATCACCGGTAAAATATACATAGAATTTAAAATAGAAGAATCATTGGAGAATTTTTGCAAAGAATGGAAGGAGAGTTTTTATTCAAAAACATAGATTTGAATGTCTTCTTCTCAATCAGACATGTGAGGAGATGAGATATCATAGATCTCATACACTTCCGGAGGAGTAGGAGAAGGATTCATTCCAAGGAGACTTTCTTCAATTTGAATTGACTGTGAGGAAAATTTTGCTTCTTCATCTTCAACAATTTGCTTTGTTGTAGGAGAGGGAATGAACTCATCATGCTAGATTTTATCTGAACCTCTCTCAACAGCTGGGATTTTAGAGTCATCTCCTATATGACTGCTAGGTCCTCATGATAGAGGGAAAGTGATGAAGGATTCCCTGGAGGAAACCATGTGGTTGGATGCTTTGGAATCTATCAAATAAGCTGTCGACAGAGTGAGGCATTCATGGAAGGAATGGCATCTCGCATGTTCTTCAGTATTCTCTTCATCATTAGACACCTCTGCAACTTGTGGAAGGGAAATATTTTTCTTTACACATATAGCTTTCAAGTGGTCGAGGGTCTTCTTCATGCACGAGTCTTCTGGATGAAAACCCCTCATACAATAGGGATACATCTTATTTTAAAACTTCTTCTTATTCTTAGATCCCAAATCTCCTTTAGAAGTCTTCTGATTCTTTTTAGGACTTGAATCAGGTGCTTTACGTTCCTTCCCATTAGGTCTCCATTTATCTTGTTCTTTGGTAGAGTCTGTCACTAGGAGGGCTTGATCTTTGGAAGTCTGGATGACTGCCATCTGGACCAACTTCTCTTGCTCCTGTATTAAGGACTCAAAAAAGGAACCAAGTGAGGGCATCTTCCAATTGGGAATAGAATCTCTTTAGGAATGGAATATTGAGACAAATATAGAATACTCAGTACCTATTTTTTTGAGTATGGAGAGCACATGTTGCTCATATTTTCTTTCTATTCCGCATTGTCTGCATTGAAGTGAAAGAGACTTGAACTTAGTAAATAATTGTTGTATGGTCTCAAAAATGCTGGGATGTAAGGCTATCAACTCGTTCTCCATAATGTGTCCCCGAATCTCATCTTTATTTCCAAACAAGACTTCAAGCTTCTCCCAATATTCCTTGGGAGTCCTCAAACCTTCAAGGTGAAAGAGGAGATCTCTGGATATGTGAGTACATAGATAACTGGAAGCTTCATCTAAGCGGTTCAAAAACTTGTTTTTCTCAGCTAGATGATGGGGCTTAACCTCCCTTATAAGTATTATCCTGAAGTATCCCTTGTTGCACACAGAAAACTATCTATCTTCCCTCCAATCAACATAATTGAAGGGCATTAGGATATGATGTGTAGAGGGTTGAGAATCCATAATTCTCCTGCTGGAACAAACAATATCTTCACACAAGCTATGTAGCACCTATAGAAATTTCACTACAAAAACAAAATCATTCGTACTATGTTATAATCAACCTTCCCTCTCAACATTAACACTTTCTTAGGGTCGGTCACTCCTACACCACCACTCCAAATAAATTATGAGGAAGCAAGGCACTCTTTGCGGGACTTATGTGGAAAACTAGCTACTTCTGGTGTTCAATGGAGAGTAGACAGAGTTGAAGCTTTCCTGAGATGGCTCCGATACCATATTAGAATTTGTGTGTCATTAGATAATCAAGCAATGAGTGCAATCATATTCTTAATTATTATGCAGTGAAGGAGAATGAAAAATACACACTGAACAAATCAAATCTCACAAGAAATAGAGAAGTATTGCTTAGTTAATTACAATATCATCTTCATTACAGAATCCGGTGTTACAATAGTGTTACATAAGGAGGAATTCGAATCATTAGGGATGAATTTGAATCGACCAAATGAATCTATCTGTATATGACTGCATGGCTAAATAAAGATGTCTAAATCACTATCGAAGTCCAAGTGGTTAACTCCATATGTCTAATTCAGTCAATCCATCAGTTATAATTAGTTAAACTAGTCTAACTGCAGTGGTAGGTGATAAGTAGGTGAGAACTAGCACCTTCCCACATGCAACCATGAATAACTAGCACTAATTTAACTAGAGGAAAACTAATTGAATGCAACTGAAGAGTAACTAATATTAACTAGTTACCAACTCCCAACAACTAAAGGAGGTTTGTGTCGGGACTCCTAGATGCGCCTAAAATGTAGGGATTGGTCTAAGAGGTGCCTATACTGATGCATGCAAGTGTAGTTAGTCTCAGTTAGCCTCTATCATTGTTCCCCACACTCTAGTGACTGGTACATGTGGCTCCATTAGGACAAGTGGACCCAATGGTACTAGTGGAGCCCATAATTAATAAAAGACTCCTAAGTTAGGCTAATATAATCTAATAGGCATTTTGGACAAGGGAGGATTATAAATCCTAACATTGGAAGGGTTAATTAATGTACAATCAGATCTGATTGGTACATTATAATGGTATCATATCTTGTATGTTGTTTTTAATGGTCTTATACCTGCAATTTAACCATTATACCAAGTTTCGGGTGGTCTAGGTAAAGTTTCTTAGTGTTGTCACAAGTTTGGTTAAAACTAGTCATTATTTTTCTTGAAAATTTTCACAAGTGTGCCTTAGTCCCAGAAAGGTACATTATAGTGGTATAATATCACTTTCCTCTATTCATGTGAAAATTAATCTCTCAAATTCATAGTTGTAACCATCATATCGATACCTATTACAATTGAAGAAGGTGGTTATGAGTTGTATGAAGATAAGTACAACTCCATAGATGAAGAACCAACATGCAACTCCTGTAACTTCATATACAGGGAGGATAGTTAGTCTTGTGACCAGACATGGGATGAATACATTAGGATTTTTCCATCAAGATATATATCGGTCGATGATCAAGTAAATCTAAAGGAAGCCTTATATTACTTCATAGGGTATCAAACACTAAAGGAAGAAATATGGGAGCTCATATCTTTCCAATTTTATTGTAAAATGGAGGTCATAAATATATGCACATGAAATAATGAGAGAAGATATGGTTTAAAAAATATGCAAATAAGTGGATCATAAATTGTAGCAAAATGGATCAAACAAGTGTTCATAAGATAACCATTGAAATAAGAAAATTAAAAAACCTCAAGTTTCTTGAAGAAGGATCGCCAAGGAGATGAAGCACTTGAGCATAATGAAAGAAAAAGTCATCCATCCACAGTCACTGATAGGAACCATGAGTAACCTGACTCTATAGGTGATGAAGAAGAAGAGGCCCATATGGAGGAGTGACATGCACTGTCAGGTGATTGCAAGGTAGAAGAAGAACTAGTTACTTCCATCAATGATGCAGAAGAACAATCCAAAGGTGAAATGATCAAAACAAATGACACTTTGGACATGGATGGAAGAGAATATACTAATTGGTGCTCAAGTATCTCTATTGGTGACATAGAGATAATCCTTGAAGAAACTGTTGCAAGCAAAAGTTCCCTTGAGCATGAAGATGAAAAGATTGTAGTAGTGGTAGTTTTTCCAAGATCAAATTTTTCAGTCACCACTTGGACTACATTCTGAAGATGATCTCACTAAAGAATAAGAAGGAGAAGAGGACGATGAGGAAAAAATGCTAGAATCTTCTCAACGAAATGAGGTTTTTTAAGAGAATGAATCATATAGATTAGATTTTGGTTTTTTAGTGGATCTCAAAGAAGAATATCATGCTTGTCCAAGTCATCTTCATGGGGAGGATGAAGAGGAGAGCCCAAGGTTTCATTCCTTGGAAGAAGAGAATTTTGTGAATAATCCTCTTTGTGAGCCACACCATTTGGGTGGATCACTAAAGGATAGTGAATAGAATCTTATAGAATCCAATGAACGTTTTGTTGATGCCCATGCCCTGGTGTCAAGATGTTGTTGGAGAGCTTCAGAAGAAGGATTAGAAGCAAAAGCTTTTTTAGAAGATTTTGAAACTCTTAAAGAAGAAGTAGCCAAGGTGAAGGAAAGATACATGAACTTTCTCTCATATATGAATCATATTCTTGAGGTAACCAAAATATACCATCGTGTACTTAGAAGAGATGAAGATGAAGAAGAAATACTTAGTAGTGAATTTGAGGCTACATGTGTTTCTTTAGTGATCACCCAAAAGGATCTTCAAGAGTCAAAGTTGCAGATATATCAACTTCAAAAGGATCTAAATGTTCCACACCTTTCATCTTGCATGGGAGGAAATGCGTTGGGTATGATGGAGGAACTTCATGTGAAGGATGAACATGAAATTTATGATTTGCAAGTGTTGGTGAAAGGAAATTCCATAGAAAATATTGGCCAAACATTTATCTTGTTGCAGAAGTATATTCAAGAATAAATACAATTCATATCTACAATCAAAGATACTTATTTGCCATGGATTGGATAGGTTAGTACATAGTGGAGATGGAGACCCAAGGTTGCACTAGTATTGCTTGTCTTGTGAGAATACTAACTAACACAGCATTCCATGAGCCATCATGTGAACAAAGATATCAATATCAATGGTATATGAATGAAGAAGAGATTTTCATGGAGAAGGTTAGGAAAGCGCTAGTTTGGTACTAGGAAGATTATGAGTTGACCCGATGTGCGACCTTAGAAAAGTTGGAGGAGAGTGGGAATGGATATTTTCCTTGTCTCTATCTTGGATTTGTTTCCTTAATATTTGATTAGCAGTAGATATATTCATGGAATCAATTTTGCACTCCCATTGCACATGCATCCATAGACTGGATGAAGAAGATTTTGGTTGAATCTAGCATGATGTTGGGGATGAAAGAAGGTAATAGTTTTGCTTGTTATATATTCCTCAAATAACATTATAAATCAGATTTATATGGTTGATTACAGTCATATTTCTATGGAGTATCCTCATGCGATGATGTTTCATGATAAAAATTCATGTTTGAAGGCGCCTATGAAGAGGAAAGATGAAGAAAAGTTTGGACAAGCACTTGTTGATTTGAATAAGAGCAATGAGGAGGTTTTAGATATGGGAGAGATAGCTTAGGACATACCATTTGAGGCTAAATATAGTGGTATTTTTTTATCCAAGTATTTGGAAGACAAGTATATCACCGAAATGAAGATTCATGGATGCATAATGCTTGCTTGCATTGGTGAAGCATTGTTGGACATACATGCGTTGGAAGAAAGACTTTGTGATATACCTTTATGGGTTGAATATTTCATCACGAGGAAGATGGCTGATCACATCCCATATGGATATGAAAGAAAAGGTGTTTATTCATCCATGAATTTTATGGGTGGAGACATAACATAGATGGAAACTAAAGGGTGTACAAGCTTGGTTCACATTGGTAAGATTTTTCTTTACATTTGGTTCAGATTTATTGATGCATATGACACTGTCATAATATGTGAGCAGAAACAAAGAAATTTATTTCATCTATTGGATGAATTTTGTACACATAAATACAAGGATTGGGTAGGCATATATATGGAAAATTTAACATCTTGCATTCATAGAATGTGAGATGCAATAGTTCATGATAGAAATCATCTTGCATATGAAGAGGTCCAAATATTGTTGGATCTAATAGTGGAATTTTTCGGAAGCATGGGAACTAATGGGATTACAATATGGTTGTGGGACCTTGGATTTCCTTGGAATGACAAATTTCCAAAGGTGGAAGGGACATTTAGAGCCTTACAGAGGAAACAATGGGATCCAGGAATTCTTCTTAGTTTTCTTAATTGAGTGATAAAAATTGTTGGAGGGAAGAAGAGTTAGTCATTAGGGAATGGTGATAATCAGAGTGGTGCAACAGAAGCATGATGGACCTTTGATACATAGCTTGGGATTGAAGATTCCAACTCTAGTCAATCAAAAACATAGATTTAAAGGTTAAGTCATTTGTTGGATTCATATATGGTTGGAGTTAGTTTCTTGCTTGAGGACAAGCAATTTTGGGAGCGGAGCACAATAATTTCCCCATTTTTTTTATATAGCACTAGAAGGATTCACTAGGTCATTAGTTCCCCATGGATCCTAGTGGAAAAAATAAATAAAATACTTAGGATTAATATTGGTACATGTCTAATTAGTTTAATTAAATTAAACTAAGGGAAGTGATAAAGCTCATAGTTTGTGAATATTTAATTAGTTTCTATTTATTTAATATTGTGATAAGTTGGATATGCTTAAGAGGTACCATGAGGGAACATAAGAGGCTTAGTGTACCCACTGAGTTGTCATGGTAATGGAAACTACGAGAAAAATCAAGAAAAATCCACAAATCCATAAAAATACTATAAAGCAGCACAAAAGCAACAAATTCAGGAAAAGAAAATAGTAGGAAGGAAAAGTAGGCAAGTCAAGAAAGCCTAAAGAAACAAAAAAATAGAAAAAAGAATAGGAAAAGTAGAGAAAACTAGGAAAGAAGGATAAATAAGAAAAAGTAGAAAAATACAGAAAAGCAAGAAAGCAGCTCCAAAAGTAGGAATGTAGTTCAAAGCAGAAAATACACGAGTTTCCATATTTTTGTAAGAAGGGTTTAGAAGGGAATAGAAAAATCTATAAAGCACCAACTAAATGTACACGGTAGATATCATATGGAGGGTGTATTAAATGAGATAAGGAAGGTCAACATGTGCTAGCAACTTGCCAAATAATTCCCAAGCAAGATTGGTTCGAATTCCTAGAAAGTAGGGTCTAGAAGGAGGAAACAAAAAGTTAGATAGATTATCAAAGAAGATAATTTTTTTATAAAATAGGGAGGGTGCACCACATTAATATATTTTTACAGTTTTGTTTTATGTCGATATCTCTAATATACTGAGACATGGGAGATGTGCCCCTAGTCATAGCTAGGAGATGTGCCCCTGCTACTCGTCCATTGAGATGTGTGTTTGATGGAATTCATCCATTGAAATTGGTTTAATTGCGGGTACTAAAGAAGATACAATACTAGTTCAATATGAGAGAAAGTATTATGAATCCAATCGTTTGAATTCATGGAGTTTTCCAGTACTTTTCAATGATGGTTGTTGTATGGAGTAATGCTAAGCTATGAAAATATTCTAGATGTTCTCTTGGTCAATATCTGATTTAATTTATGTTATTTTGAACTTATGAAGTCATTATTGAACTTCCATAATGCAAAAGTATGATTTTCATATGAATTTCCAATACTTAGTCTATATTTTGATGTAATTTTACTAGCTTCCAGTATTGCACAGTTTGAAACACTTTTCCCAATGAATTCAATTTTTTTAGTTCTTGTTGTTAGTTAATATGTTAATGAATACCAGCCATGTTTTAAACTTATAATTCCTAACACTGATGCACTATTTGGGAGAGCCTGAATTGGAGATAGTTGTGTAGTCTGAATTGAAAATCTATTGTAAGACCTCTAAATATTTCCAAATCATTCTTAAACCTGTAGGTTCAAAACATAATTGATTTATGAAAGTAATTTGGACTATTCCAATCCTTCCCAAGTCAAAACCACTAACATTTAGTCCACCGGAAGTGCCAAGTTGAGGATCTAGTTTTCATATGTCAATGTACCCAGGTAGCATTGGAGTAGACTTCAATGATAGCTGATTTTGAAACATAAATTGTCCCAATACATTGTACAAAGGATATTTAATCTAGAAAAAACCTACCACCTTCCATAGTTTTGGAAATTCCTTCATGATCTCAGTAAAAAGTGACTAGTTTGACTCATTTGTTTCATTGTATTTGTTTAAATCTTTTGGAAGGGTTAATTAATGTACAATTAGATCTGATTGGTACATTACAATGGTATCATAGCTCGTGGGATGTTGTTAATGGTATTATACCTGCAATTTAACCTTTGTACTAAGTTTTGGGTGGTTTGGGTAAAGTTTGTTAGTGTTGTCACAAGTTTAGTTAAAACTAGTCATTGTTTTTCTTGAAATTTTTCACAAGTGTGCCTTAGTCCCAGAAAGGTACATTACAATTAACCTTCAGGAATAATGAAGGCCCTGAGACATTTCCATTTGTTGATTCAATCTGTGTGATATTATAGGATGGACATGACTAATGCAAGTCCCATCCTTCCTGACACAAAGCTGCATCACATATCCACACGTCACAATACTTATTGTCGGTCTCAAAAGTGGTTTCATAATATGGGGAATAGAGTTTCACGAACCAACTTTTACAATCATAGAAGCATGAGAGGATGGCACATGGATGGGGTGGTTTCCTTTCAGGGTCACATTAGTCAATTATGTCTTGCAAGTTTGTGTCCCTGAAGCAATGCTAGACATTGATCAAATATACACAATCCTCCATCACTAACATGACTAGTGTAGGTCTCATCAGACCTAACAACCCCACCCATCATATATGGACCCCACATCACATTGCTACCCATAGGACCCAAAGGTGGTTTCAGGATCTTGGGAAAGCAGTTTCTTGAACCCACTTTTGCTAGCATGAATGCACTGGAAAAAAACACATGGACATGGAGGCTTCATTTTAGGGTCACAATGAGCAATTAACCTCTATGCATCTTCATGATCCTGAAGCACAGTCAATTGTTGATCTACACCATTGCCCAATGGATAGATCTCATTTTCCTTCACACTCTGCCACACACAGTCACCTACATGCAGATCTAATGGGGCTGGTCCACATCAAACTGTTTACCCATGTGGACCTTCGACATTGGATATCGTACCCATGTGGATCCTCCATGTCACCCTGCTACCTAGCACTAGTGGGGCCCAATTAAAATTTCCCAAATTTCATATTTGCAAATGATTTAGTTCAACAATCATGGGGATTAATTCAAAATTGCTTATGTCCCTACATATGTTAGTTAAAATAAAATGATTTTTACATAACCATTTCTATTTTTTTAGCATAATTATGAACTTCTAGCCCAGATACCTCCAGTATTGAAACCAGAAGCTCTTATACCACTCTATAAATTTCCCTTCACCCAATCCAACCATCGGTAGGGTACATTACATAGATTTGGGACCTCCATTTTTCCCCAAGTCAAAATTATGAATCAAATAAAATTCATGTGCATAAAATAAATAAAAAATATAGAAAAAAAATAAAATCAATCCACACACAAATAACATGCATGTGCAAGCATAAATGTTACAGGAATCAATTAAACACATTTCATATTTAAATACACAGAAAATACTTATCTTTAAACAACACAGATCCAAGCAATTGGTTGTGTAAGAGCGATTTTCCACCCAACTGTAGGCACTCTATCCATCATATACTCTTTCTACTGAGATTCCACCCCCAAGTCAGGTTATGATCCCACTATGGTGAAGGAAAATCCAAAGACCTACAAGGCTTCTTTCTCTCAATCCACAACCTGACCTACTCTCTATGCTTAGCCAAATGCTCATACAGAGCTCTATAAGGATCTCAATTATCTCTCACAGCCTTGGCTTCCACAATACTTTCCCCACACAACACCCTTCTTGGCTCAGGTATCCCCTTCATGGATCCATGACTCTCTTGGGTGATCCGCATTGCCAAGTTTTTCCAGTGTGTGCATATAAGAATACCAACCTGCTAATTTTGTTGGAGAACTGCCTGTATCCTCAATTTGTGTCTTCTCAAGCATCTACGAGTACCATAAATTAATGGAAAGGGTCCCTAGATTCCCATCCTATCTTCTCATCTATAGCCATCAATTTTCACTTCCTAATGTGCATCTCTATCCCTGAATTCAAATTTCCTAGGTTATAATTCATGAGTAGCAATACAGAGCTGTAAGTAGTGTAGATCTACATGTGAGTGTGAGAAAATGAGGGTTGACTCCAAGAGCTATGAGAAAATGGTGACAAGAAAACTGACATAAATTTTGACGATAGAAGAAAGGACTCCTAACAAATGAAGAATGACGTGTTACGGAGAGAAACTTCCTATGGCTTGGGGTGTCCCACAACAGACAGCTTTGACACTAGAAATCAATCTTTCCCAATATACAAGAGAAACCAAACATATACCACCAAGGGATACCGAATCGTACCTTGTTCTGGACGGTTGAAGTAGATCCCCGTTGAGCTTTTCGATTCATGCTTGTATTAGCAATTCACTCTCATCAACAGCAAACAAGACAAGCATGCTATATAATAATGTGTTAGACCTACTCTAGCATATATATTCAATGATGCATAAACAATTAAACATATCCACGGATTCAATATTCATATTCAATTTCACATAATTGGGCAAGAAAATATATTTCTATTAATAAAATCAGAGATTACAATAGTGACAACCTCTGTTGGCACGTCTACGAACCAAAGAAACCGAGTCCTCCATCTCTTGATAGAAATCTCACAAGAAAAGGAAATCTTGGGAAGAACACAAAGTGCTCCAAAGGGACAAAGGGATGTAGAATCAAGTATATGCAAACTGTGGCAACAATGGACTATAGTTTACTTGCTCTTCAATTCCTCCTCCTCAATGTATCCAAGGGGTTCCTTATATAGCAATCCAAAGGGGTAATGGAGGGTCAAATTTGAGAGATATCAAGGCATATGGAAGGACAAGAGTCAAGTGGTTCGGACTCACATGAAGGAAAACTCCAAAAGTATTTGGATTTATGCACACATCCTGATGTAAGCAGTTTTAAGGTCAATACCTGCGTGTACATGCGAGAATAGGTTTAAAAGTCACGTACAACAATAAACAGGTGTTTTTAGGGATGAACTTGGAACATCAAAGGATAATATAAGTCCATGGGGTCTAAAGAGTCTGCAGAGAGAAAGGGAAGTGTTATCAGGAAAAATGGCACTTCTCCATTCAAGTGCTGACATCCATTATGTCGGTACACAAAAGGACAATTAGGATTGACATGGTCAAAACACTATAGATGTGCATGACCTTTGATGCATGATCTCTGGACCAACCAGATATATTTTTATTCTGAGTTTAGGGTTGCACAAGTGACTATGTGCATTTCAAATCGTGTGTCATATGCGACTATGTGCATTTCAACTCGTGTGTCATATGTGACTATGTGCATTGCAACCAGCATGTACATTGCATAAGCGAGTTTCCTTTGAGAAACAAGCATGTCATACACGCCTTGCTTATATAAACACTCAAGTGTACTTTAATTCGACATTAAAAAAATATAAATTGTGATTAGATGGGATTAGTTGGGCCTTAATCCATAACTATCCCAATTGTCTCAACCAATTTAACCTTTGAAACCACTATATTTACCAATGTATAAATAGAGGACTTGGGATGGGGCTAATCAATCAATTCTAGAAGAGCAAAGTTATGCTGGTGGTATACCTTCAAATCCTTGGAGTGACTGAACTTAGAGTCCTCAGTTATAGAGGATTCCTTGTGTCAAAAGATGGGTTATGTTCTAACCTATTCACTGTTTGTTAATAAAGATAATTCATCTTCCAATATGTGTATTGTGATTTTCTCATGTATATGAATTAATGAATGAGGTTATTTATATTATTAATATGTGTTTCATCTAACATCTAATATATATATGTATGATATATTTCTTGAACAATTAGCTCTTTGTAGGTGAAGAGAAGCATCCCTAGAAGCTTTGGAGAAGATTGAAGCAAGAGAAGACCAGACTTGGATCAACCGTCATAAATCGGGTAAGCCAAACTCTCTTCCTATTCTCATTTCATTTTCTGTAAAAGCTGATTGTCTGCAAGTCTAGTAGTAAGTTGGTAACGCCTAACCCTAGGTTACAAGGGTGTATTGTCCAGTACAACAGAACTGGTGACTCCACTAGGGAGTCCATCTTGCTGTGGGTTCATCCTGTAGGTTCCCTTTGCTAGTATTTGTTCTGATTCTGATTCTGAGTGTGATTCTTTTTATCTTGCTTTTAATTTACAGTGTAGTGTGCCCAGAATTCTATGCTAGTCTTTTTTCTTTGAAACAATTTTATCAATACATGCGGGTTGCTTTGTGCACAGTTGTGTATATGACCTTGTATACGTAGGTTGCTGTATAAGACAGTCGTCTGTTGTATGCGGGTTTCCTGCATACACAATCACATGTTTGCTTGTCCCTGTTTCTTTTTTCTTTAGTTTTTTGGGAGTCTTTTGTTTTTGGCATGACTCTGTGAGTCTGAAGTTTGTGCGTCACACTGTTTGCTTGTTCTTCAAGCCTTTGAGCCTTTTGTTTGAATTTCTTTCATCTTGTGAAGTGAAGGTGGTCCTCCTGCCTGGTCTGTAAGTTTGAGTGCTTATGTCTAGGTCAATGATCAGGGCTTTGGATACTTTATACTCTGTGATGCATTTTGTGGTATCAGTTTGTCACTTTTTATTTTGTGATTCTAGTGGACTCCTTGGGAGTCAATAGTTTCTCCAAGTCAGGTTTTTTCTGAGTCTTCTTTTGGTTGGTTGAAGTAGGTCTTTTAGGTCCTGTATGAATCATTTCACTTTTTATATGCTTTGATTATTCGAACTTCCTCAAAAACTTGCATTTAGTTGCATTATAGTTTTTGAAGATTTTTGAAAAGAGAAGAAAAACATTTTATACTTTTTCATTTAGTTGCATTTACTCGTTTCTTTTTAGTATTTTTCAAATAAAATTCAAAAATTATAAAAAAGAAGTCTTAGTTTTCTCGCATTTAGTTTTGAATTCATTAGCTTCTATTTGCAAAAAGAAAAGAAATTTGGTTTAACTAGTCACAATTTACTTTGAAATTTGCTTTATACATCATTTTTATTTTTCTTATCGAGTCTATAACACCACATTATTTCACACCATTTACCTCTAACAAAAAACATCCTTCCAAAATGAACAATATAATTTAAAAATTATTAGTAAGTTTTATTTTATAGGCTCCTACACCAACTAGCTTAAGCTAGACTTGTGGATTAAGGAGTTTCAACTCTCCACAAGTGTTTAATTTTAGACGTAGTTGGCCAATCAATAGGTAAACCCTCTTCTATTTTGATTGTATATGGGAAGCTCCTCTCAAATGGGATTTAAGCACGAGGTCGCGTGGAGGCTTGGACTGAGAAGATAACCCTCTGATTCCTTGTCAAAGCATAGACCAAGGTTTTTGCGCATCTGGGGACTTCTATCAATACCACCCTTTAGGCCCCGTGCGGTGCCGGTGTTGACAGGGTTTTAGGCTTTGCTATCCTCCCCATGCGTATGAACTTGGCTTGTAGCTGTCCCCCCAGACTGTTAGTATAGTTGCGGTAGCATTTAGTCTCTTTGACTTCTAGGGTTCATACACTGCTACACTGGAAGGCTATTTTTGGTTGACCTTGGATGGGCTTGGAAGGTAACCCTAGTAGAAGGTGTGGGAGGGCGGTTGGGTGATTCCTTCGCTTGTGCCTAAGAACATCTACAGGGATGCCAAGTAACTGTCTCTCAACTTTCTTATGAAAAGCATATTTTATACCCTTTGTGTTTGTTTTGGATTTAGTAAATTTTGTAGTGATTGTTGTGTGGTTTGTTTTTGTTTAGATGGCCTTAGGGTGTGTGAAGAGTCAATTTTCAATAGTGGAGGACCAACCTCTTAGAAGGTCAAGAAGGTTGCAAAACCTTCCTCTAGCTACTACAGTGGAGCCTCCACAGCCCCATCAAAGGCAGAGATTAGACATAGATGGTTCTTTTGAACCGGTAGGAATCAGTGAAGTTCCAGGTGAACCAAAACTTAGGACAAACCAGGTTGATACAACCATAGTAGAGATAGAAGACTTGCAGGCTGACGAGTTTGCAAGAAACTTTAATTCACCTCTTACTAACTTAAATGATCCTATGATCATCTAGGTTCTTCAATTTGATTCACCTGTGATTGGTGTTCATGTGAGTAGACTTATGGCTAGCTCAGGAGAGAGTCCATCTACCCCCATCTTAGCTATTACGGCAGAAGGAGTTCCATTTCCCCTGGTTGGTACTCCTAGAACAAATATACCTGGTAATCCTTTAACTCCATCTAGTCGAGTGGTTCAACCATCGACTTCCACAAATGTAGTAGGCACTTATGGTGGGGTGGTCACTGGGATCCCCAGTGCACCTTTTGCTTCACCCTCTTTTGCACACACTTCTAAGAGTGGTCTTGTTGGATCCTCTTCATTTGTCCAGGGTTTCACGTGGAATGGGGAGCACATTCCTCCATCCACTCCTTATGTAGGCCCTACACCTGCATATGTGGGGATGCAGTTTGGAAATACTAAATCCTTATGATCAAGGTTTCCAAACTCCAGTTTCGACTCCATTCACAAGCTCTCCTTTCTCGCTTTTTAGCAGAGGGATACCTTCTCCTGTTTTCTAGACTCCAGTCTCAACTAGAGTGGCTCAAACCACATACACTGCACCACACACAAATAATCCACTTGCTTATGGGTGAAATCCATTTCAAATTAGTCCAACTACTTCGCAACTGGTAGTTGGGGGAAACCCTTCCTTTACACTTGGGAAACAGGGGGAAAGTCCTTCTACCTCCCATGCTCGTACTTTTCAAGCTCTGGTTAGGCCCAAACTTCCATTCCTGACAACTTTAAACTTTCCAAATTTGTTCAATTTAATGAATGACCCAGTGAAACATGATGCCACTTGGCCACCTATCCCTACCAAGCTACCCTCAGACATTCCAAAATTGGAGGGAAAAGTTGGTGAAGACCCAGGGGCTCATATCACCACCTTTCACTTGTGGTGCTCTTCCAACTCGCTAAACGATGACATCGTTCGGTTGAGATTGTTCCAAAGAACTCTGACTAGTGCCGCAACAAAGTGGTATATTGAATTTCCCTGTGCTACGTTTGACAGTTTTTGGGACGTAGCCAATGTGTTCCTTAAATACTTCCAACTTCCTCTTCAGTATGATGTCGGTACGGACTTATTGTCCACCTTTCGGCAGGACAAAGCTACTCACATTTCGGATCATATCCAAGAGTGGCGAAGGCGAAAGAGGCTCATCAAGGCCATGATCCCTCCCGAGTTTTTGCTAGAATGGTTCCTTAAGTCCTTATTGTCATATATATCTAAAGATGTATCCACCTTAGGAGTAACTAGTGAGGAAGAGGCTATCCTCAAGGCTCAGCAATTAGATTTTATTTGATATCAACATGGTTTGATTTGAGACATTACTCCAGAATATAAATAAGAACTATGAGACGGAGGCTCCGGAGAAGGGTAAGTCTATAGTTGAAACTTCTAACCCTCTCATAATCAAGAAACATACCGAACCTATGCCTAAGATACCAAAAGGTGTCTTTAAGAAAGCATTGCATAATCCTAGCGCGAGGGCTATAGCCAACTACTCTATAGTTGAAGATTTATCCCAAACCTTATGTGCAATGTCAGTTTTGGAGGTGCTACAGAGTTGTCCTACCCAGGAAGATGCACTCTTAGTATCCTTAGGTAGTATGGATTCGTCGAGCCTTATGGTGAAATTTAATTTGTCTGATGTTAATATTCTCCTTCTGTATCATGTGTCTTTATTAGTAGATGTCATCCATGGTGGAAATACCATTGGAAGGATGGTTGTTGACGAAGGTGCTTTCACATGCATCATGTCTTTGTCTTGCTGGAAGGCTCTTGGATCTCCAGAGCTATTTCCATTGAACACCTTACTCACTGCTTTTGACAGAAGGTCATTTCATCCACATGGTATCCTACCAGCTTTTGAGATTAAGTCGGCAGGGAAGGCTATGTCTGTTGAAGTATAGGTGATTGATGCCCCACTAGATTACACATTTCTTTTGGGGAGAAGTTAGACTTATGCTATGTGTGTAATCACCTTGTCCATTCTTCGAGTGGTAGCGTTTCCACACGAAGGGAAGTTGGTTACTATTGACCAACTCAATTTCACTCAGAAGGGCCGTATGGAAACTAATGAGTCCACCGTGTGATTGGTTGATCGGGTCAAGCCTGATATAGAGAGCTTGGTGGAATGTATTCATCGTTAATGTGCACATTTGATATCCCAGCCTTGATAAATTACTAGGGTTCTACCAGTGTAGGGAAGTCTATCGCAACGGTTGTCGATAGAACAGATCCTTGGGTCCTTCCTTCCCATTAAGAACCTAAATTTCCCTTATCGGCATTGGAAGTAGCTTATCAAGCTGTCATTAACACCACTGTTGATCCCATTCCGATTCCTCCTACAATCTCAGAGGAGCTAGAAGAAGCCTATATTCCTGCTTGGGCAGAGAACTCTTTGTATACTTACGATTTCTTAGACATGGTTTTGCCTTCAGACGAAGCCATTTTGGAAGCTGAGTGGGCGAGATAATATCTATGAAGATATTCACCATAGATCCTACTTTATTCTAGATTTAAGCAGGATTGAAAATCAAGAGTTCCATGTGAGACTGGAAGGTGATGCTGATATACCGATCAATCCCTTACCAAGGGAGGGAATATTTGCTAAGGGGAATATGGCAAACATTTTTGTTACTATCCCTATCAACATCTCTACAAATCCCAACGTCATGGAAAATGTATCTATTGTTGCAAGCTACTCTCTATAGGAGATTGCTATCTATACGACCTTATTTAAGGAGTTTCGTGACGTGTTTGCTTGGTCATATGAGGATATTCCAGGCATAGATCCATTGATAGTCGAACATGAAATCCGAACCTATCATGACACCAAACCAGTTCGACAAAAACTTATACCTATCAATCTGTGTAAAGCAGCAGCCGTTAAGGCTGAAGTGGAAAAGCTGTTGAAAGCTAGTTTTATTTACCCGATCGCTTTGACGGAGTGGGTATCCAATCCTGCTCCTGTTGATAAAAATAAAGGGACGAGATGTGTATGTACTAAATTTCATGATTCAAACAAATCTTGTCCTAAGGATAACTACCCCACACCATTCATTGATCAAATCATTGATGCTTGTGCGAGGAGTGAGGTTTTTTCATTTATGGATGGTTTTTCCGGGTACAATCAGATTCAAATCAAGCTGGATGACCAACATAAAATGGCTTTCATTCATCCTTGGAGTACATTTGCATATAAGAAAATGCCTTTTGGATTTAAAAATGCAGGGGCTACCTTTTAGTGGGAAATAAAATTTTCCTTCCATGACATCAAGATGATTGCCGAACCTTGCCTAGATGATCTTCCTGTGCATTCTTGTAAGAGGATCGATCATCCAGATCACTTGCGCTTAATTTTTGAATGATGCAGGAATTAAAAAATACGCTTGAATCCCCACAAGTTTGTTTTCTATGTTGATTCAGATAGGCATCTCGGGTTCATAGTTTCTAACAAAGGTATTTAGGTGGATCCTTTGAAAGTGGAGGCCATTGTAAATCTGCCTCCTCCTCATTCCATCAGGAAACGTCAGATCCTGCAAGGAAAGTCTAACTTTATTCGACGTTTTATCATGAATTATGCCAACATCACCAAAGTTTTCATGCACCTATTGAAGCAGGACACCCCATTTGTAAGGGATGAAATTGCACAACTTGCTTTCGTGGCATTAAAAAATTATTTTTTGTCGACTCCTTTGTTGCGTCCTCCAGATTAGTCTCACAATTTTATATTGTATATGGCTGCATCTGAGTCGACCATTGGGGTAGTGTTGGTCTGGGAAGATGATGATCTCCAAGAGCATTTCATCTATTACCTTAGTCATGCTTTAGCTAGCCCTAGAATTCGGTACTCCCACGTTGAAAAGTTGGCTTTAGCAGTTGTGTATGTTGTGCAGAGGTTACATCACTACATCTTACTGAGGACTACGACAGTAGTGGCAGATGTCAATCCCTTCCAATATATTTTGTCCTGACGCATAGTTGGAGGCAAATTCAACAAATGGATAGTTATTCTCCAGGAGTTTGACTTGGATTTCATTCCACCAAATCGAAAAAATCCTTAGTTTTTGCAGAATTTCTGGTAGAGGAAGATGTAGCAATTGAAGAGGACTCATTCCCAGATGAGAAAATTTTTATGATTTCCACCTCTGATCCTTGGTATGGAGATATACTTATCTATCTCTAGAATC
Source organism: Pseudotsuga menziesii (assembly GCA_001517045.1). Classification (NCBI taxonomy): domain Eukaryota; kingdom Viridiplantae; phylum Streptophyta; class Pinopsida; order Pinales; family Pinaceae; genus Pseudotsuga; species Pseudotsuga menziesii. Next base: position 71,186 of record LPNX010376573.1, read on the forward strand.
TTAAGTGTCCTGCAACCTTTTCACAGGAAGAATGACGCAAACTACCCATACATGTGAAAAACTACCTTATCATCGGGAATACTTTATATCGTAGAGGGGTAGACTCTGTTTTACATTAGTGCCTCACACATGAAGAGGCCGAGAGTGTCCTAAATGACACCCATAGAAGATCATGTGGGGGTCATTTATCTGGGTTAGCAACGACCCAAAATATTTTGCATACTGATTATTTCTGGCCCATGATCTTTAAATATTGTGTGGAAGCCATGAAGCGTTGTCATCCTTGTCAGCTTTACACCAGAAAGATGCGGTCACATCCTGCTTCATTGTTTCTCATCATCGCAATGGCCCCCTTCACTAAGTGGGGGATATATTACGTGACGTGAAACCTAGTCTCGGTTGCAGGGCACAAATACATCATTGTCGCTATGGATTACTTTACAAAGTGGGCAGAGGCAATGGCCACCTTTAGGGATGATGGGGAAACTATTTTTTTTTCGTTTTCAACCAGATTATCGCACATTTCGATATTCCAAAAGAGATTGTCACTGACCATGGCAGTCATTTCCAAAACAACATGATGACTGAATTGGCTACTATGCTAGGGTTTAAACAAGAGCACTCGTCTTCTTTCTACCCACAAGCGAATGGTCAAGTCGAGGCAGTCAATAAGAGCTTGAAGACTATTCTCAAGCATACTATCAATGCAGCCCAATCAAATTGGCACATTATGTTGTATCCTGCACTTTGGGCTTATCGAACCAATGTGAAAATTGCCACAGGGTTCTCACCTTTCCAACTTATTCATGGGGTGGAAGCAGTAACTCTGGTTGAATGTGAAATCCCATCATTAAAAGTTTCCATTCATGTGTTACTTGACTTGAATGAACTGGAAGAATGTTTTCTACATTTAGAACATATAGATGAACGTAGAGATGCATTGACAACAAACGAGACTCTAGGGTTAAAAATCAATATGATAAATCGGGTAAACTTAGGATTTTTTTTGAAGGGGAACTTGTCTTGCTCTGGGATCAAGAAAAAGAACCCCTAGGGGCAGGGAAATTCATGTCTATGTGGTTAGAACCGTATATTGTGTCAAAATTCTTGAAGAAAGGGGCATATGAATTAACTTATTACGAAGGGAATAAGTTGTCAGAGCCTAGAAATGGGCTCTACCTGAAGAAGTACTATGCTTAGGACTAGCACTTTTTCTTGTATTTTTCTTGTATGTAACTTTATGTACAATTGTTAGCCAGTTTGTGTTCTTATATCATATTTTGGTTGTTACAGATGTCTTCTGAGTGGTTCGTAGGTTTTTCATAAGGCGCTAGTCGTCACACTTGCAACCTGGCTTCATCCGCATGGGTTATTTACTCACCCTCAGGACAACTAGTTGCCTCTGGAGGTGCTTTCCTAGGTCCTGCTACCAATAATGTGGCTGAATACATTGCCTTCATTGAGCTTTTATGGGATGCCTTGTCACATGGAATCACTTAGTTGGAAGTCATACTTGACTCTCAACTGGTGGTTTCCTAGCTCAATCGAGCTTATCAGGTGCAAAACCCTATCTTGTTATGTTAGTTTTTGCAAGTCAGATTATTGGAAAGAAATTTTGATTTTATTTCATTTAATCATATTCCAAGAAATCAAAATTCATTAACTGATGCATATGCGAACTATATCTTATATTGGCACTTAACACACATTTTATAAAAAATACATAACAGATACATTGTAAACACATGTAAATAAACCGACAATATATATATATGTGTGTGTGTGAATATATGTCCATAAGATAGGTCAAGTTTTGATCCTCAAATCCAATCATAACTGTATAAATATACAAAAATATACAACATTTGGATCGCAATCCATAAAATGCCCCTAGATCTAATCTTGACCACCCTGGTCATCTTGATTAACCTGGTCACCCTAATCACCAATCTCCTCAGCTTATTCAGCTGCAGTAGCCTCTGTGGCTTCTATGTAAACAAGTACAGCCCTGGCTACCCTTTGCATAATGTGTATCCAGGTAGGTGGAATGTCGATAACAATTTCCTGCATGATGGCAGGGATTTGCTCAATACGTATGGTTGGGACTCTGTCGGTAAGCCTAGCCAGCTTCCCATCAAGTACCCTAATTAAACCCTGATACTCCCCTGCCACCAGTCGTACATAAATCCTGGGATTCCCATCAGGGAAAACAGGCCCAATATCTTCATTTTAAACATTAAAATGGATTAAAAACTCTTATACACATGTATAAATATTTATGATAAAAATTCATAAAAATTTAAAAAACTTAAAAAGTAAAATACCTAGTGCTCCCCATACTCCTCTAGGAGGGAGGACGAGATCATTGTCACCTCGAAAGTCTAAACCAGCTTATGGAAACTACTATGGTGCTGGAAACTGCTGCCCCCACCACAAGTAGAAATCATTGTCATACATGCTCTGAACTGACCCACCGCCGCCCTGGCGAAGGAAAATATCTCCCCACCCAGTTAGTCTAGGATGACGAGGAGAGAATGTTGGAAGTGGTACTGCAGGGCTGATTGTGGGCACTCTCTCAAAAAAGATGGCCACCAATACATTGGAATATCCAAAATTCTTCCGTTGGCCTCACTTGTAGTCAGAGAGTTATTTCTTCATTATCAAGATTATTCATGAGCACAGTCAGACATAGTTCCCTGTAGGCACTTTACAACAATCCTCATTTGGTTTCGAGTAGCAAGATGAAGTGATGATGATCCTGCAACCCTCACTATAGTACTTACCAGCACCTACAGTGGGAAGTTACTAATATGTACAATAGGGACGCCTGATCCCTTTTTTGAGTCTTGGGCATGCAGTAAGTGTTTATACAATCTTGAACATTCATGGGGTGACCACCCCTTCTAGTACCCTCGAGGTTGAGAGGTGTTCCCTGTATAGACAAACTAGTAATGAAGTATATGTCTTCCAGTGCCACCTCCAAGATTTCACCTTGAAGTTCAAAGGCCCCAAGGTCATGGTCCCAGTAGCCAATCAAAAACTCAAGCAAGCAGACATTGGCTTGCATAGGTGAAGTACAAAATAACCTCAAAATCCCGCTTTGCCACAAAGCTTGCATAGTGGGGGCACTACGGAGTGTGGCTTGGTCCATATCTTCATGTTCCCACTCCCTCCACTCCAACACCATGGTTAAACCTATCCATTAGAACAAGATTAAACATTAGAATCCATGAAAATTCTTTAAATTTTGGCCCTATTTCATTTTTTCTATGTCACGTAGTACACGCTACTCTCTTTCAGACAGGTCGCGTATGACATGTGGGTTGCCTTCGGGAAGGTCCCTTGTAAAATGTGTGTTCGTGACTGTGTAAGATAACAACCCACGTGTACTGCGCGACCCCCTTAAGACAGGCTTAAAACATCCAAATTTTGCATAAAATTGAAAATGTAAATGATTGAAATGGAAGAGCAAGGAGAGCTATCTTACTTGGCACTTGCAGAATTGAAAATCGTCCACCGATTTTTTCACAACGAGCAATATAAGCTAGAGGTAAAATGTTTCCAAATTGGGTTAAAACTTCAAATCATATGTTTTGATTTCTATTTTTGGACTATATATAGAAAAATTTCAAATTGTGGGTTTTTAGCCTATAGTTTCAAAAATTGTATTATAAATTGAACTAATGCCATGTCATTTTTCCTAATGTAGAAGGTCCAAGGTCATTTAAAGTCGTTATTCACTCATACAGGGTAGGACTTTGGTCATTCATATGCATTTTTGCATCTATACCTAATCCATTTTAACCCTAGGATCACTACTTTGACCACGAACTATGGTGTTTAACCATTATTACCTTGTCTATACCATTTTTCTTCCGTGGATAGGGCCTTCCTTCCATGAGTACCCTAGTTTAGAACAAATTGTTGTATTTTGGTACTCATGCCGCATTTGTCATAGGTACAGGGGATCCTTCTTAGCTATTTTTCATGCCAAACTGAGCCTCATTTTGGTCTCTTTTTACAAGCTATACCCTTTATAAGGCTCCCTGCCCTTATGGAGTTTCTTTAGGCCCAAGTATAACTCCTCAAAATAGACTTGACTGCTGAGTAAACTTGTCCATTTAGGCTCGTTAAGAATATGTGAATTGGCATCCACATTGGTGGTAGTTTATCGTTTTTTCAGACCATGTGGAATAATACGAAAAGGGAACACTCTCTTTTCTTTGGAATTGAGAAGAGTATTCTCAGGTATACGTTTATCGTTTTTCCAGACCCGAGGGACTAAATTTATGGAAAAGGAGCGCCCGGTATGAGCTTAGTTTTCTATTTTTCATGCTCTGGACCTAAACATGAAAAATATTCCAAGCGTACTTTATACCTTTTTCATGCTCATTAAACCCTAAAGAACAAAGCATTGAGTTTACTATTGTAAGCCCCATTGCTCTTAACCAAATGGATCTTTCCGAGTGATATTGATTTCCTTCACACTTGTAAAAATCAAGCTATATGTTGATGTTGAAGGGGCGTTGGGTAGGTGGTAATTTAACCTTTTTCGGACCTCCCTGATTAAGTACGAAAAAGGTGCACCTTACTTCTTTGGAAGCTAAGAGAGTTAGTCTGTGGTATGTTTTATACTTTTCCAGCCTCAGGAGGCTAAATTGGATGAAAAAGCACCCCCTTGGAGTCTTCTTCGGAGTTTTCAGACTCTCTAAACATGAAAAAACCAACGAGCATGTACTAGTTCAGGCTCGTAAAATCTACAAATCAGTGACTTTATCAAGCATTATTCTCTCCCCTCTTCAATCTTGTAAAAAATGAAGAGAGATCTAAGTTGACTTTCCTGGACTCGTTAAAATTTAACAAGAAAGATAAGGGGTTACAGACGGTGGCAACATATCCTCCTTGAACATAACTCTCTCTGAACTTTCCCATACTCATGTCTACATGTACACTTTCAGCTCAACTATTACTTCAAGTTTCTTACTCCTCCACTTGTCCTCTATACATGGGGAATCTGATCATGTCTCCTACATGACATATAAGTTTAGTTGTCCTATCTACAAAGTTAAAAGCTGCCTTGATTCATCTTTGTGTTGTGCTCACTGTTCAATGATTCTCCCTACATCTGATTACTATCCCGATTCCATCATTATCCTATCTAAGTCTCATTTGTGTCTACCTTCTCGTATCTAGTTCCTAGTCACTCTTGTGATCCGTTGGAGGATCTATTGCCTTCCTCATCACAGTATGGTTCCTCATCAGCACTTCCTAAATACGAAGACCTAGAGTTTTGACGATGGTACCTTAGGTTTCATTATCATTATTGGTGAACTCCTTTGCTTCAGTTTGTCAGTTTCACCTATTGAGTGACAATCTGTTGAGTTCTTTCCATGTTCTAATTCAACACATCTATTCACATGTAAAGGATTGTATTGGTTCCTTTGGATTTCGATGAAGACCCTAGGTTCACATTTATAACCTAAGTTGTGCAAGACTATGTTATGATTAGGTACATAGCTTCCATATTTTGAAGACTAGTCATTGTATATTGTGGATTCGATCCACCTTTATAATATACGTGGTCTTGTACCTAGATCATATGATGTAATCAAATATTGTAAAGGAGCTAGTGTTCCAATATATTGAACATGTCATCCTCATATATGATTTTGTATATGACATTAATATGTATTTGTTTCAAGTGCTTCCTCTATTTCCTTGGACATCTGATTTCTCCATGATAAATATTGTAATGTATTTCAGCCATCGCTTCCCTCCGACCTCACAAATTAGGGAGCATTTGTTATCAGCCAAAACGACACTTCTCCGTTCGAGTGATAACATCCATTATGTCGGTACACAAAAGGGCAATTAGGATTGAAGTGGCCAAAACACTATAGATGTGCATGCCCTTTGATGCATGATCTCCAGACCAACCTGGTATATGTTTATTATGAGTTTAGGGTTGCACATGCGACTATGTGCATTGCAACCCACGTGTACATTGCATAATGCCCCTGACCAAAATTATATCAACATGGTTCGATTCGAGACATTACTCCAGAATAGAAATAATAGCTATGAGACAGAGGCTCCGGAGAAGGGTAAGTCTATAGGTGAAACTTTTAACCCTCTCACAATCGAGAAAGCTACCGAACCTATTCCTAAGATACTGAAAGGTGTCTTTAAGAAAGCATTGCATAATCCTAGCATGAGGGATGCAGCCAATTACTCTGTAGTTGAAGATTTATCCCAAACCCCATGTGCAATGTCATTTTTGGAGGTGCTACAGCGGTGTCCCTCCCAGTGAGATGCACCCTTAGCAGACTTGGGTAGTATGGATTCGTAGAGCCTTATGGTGAAATTTAATTTGTCTAATGTTAAGATTCTCCTTCCGTATCCTGTGTCTTTGTTAGTAGATGTCATCCATGGTGGAAATACCATTGGAAGGATAGTTTTTTACGAAGGTGATTCCACATGCTCATGTCTTTGTCTTGCTGGAAGGCTCTTGGATCTCCAGATCTAGTTCCATTGAACACCTTACTTACTGCTTTCAATGGAAGGTCATTTCGTCCACATGGTATCCTACCAGCTTTTGAGATTAAGTTGGCAGGGAAGGTAGTGTCTATTGAAGTAGAGGTGGTTTATGCCCCATTGGATTACAACTTGCTTCTTGGGAGAAGTTGGACTTATGCTATGTGTGCAATCGCCTCAACCATTCTTCGAGTGGTAGCGTTTCCACACGAAGGGAAATTGGTTACTGTTGACCAACTCAGTTTGACTCGGAAGGGCCGTATGGAAACTAATGAGTCCACCATGCCATTTGGTTATTAGGTCAAGCCTGATATAGAGATATTGGGGGTTGGAATGTATTCATCGTTAATGGGCACATTTGATATCCCAGCCCTGATAAATTACTTAGGTTCTACTAGTGTAAGGAATTCTATCGCAATGGTTGTCAATAGAACAGATCCTTGGGTCCTTCCTTCCCATAACGAACCTGAAGTGCCCTTATTGGTAGTGGAAGTAGATTATCAAGATGTCGTTAACACCACTGTTGAACCCATTCTAGTTCCTCCTACAGTCTCATAGGAGCCAGAAGAATCCTATCTGCCTGCTTAGGCAGAGAACTCTTTGTATACTAATGATTTATAAGACATGGTTTTGCCTTCAGATGAAGCCATTTTGGAAGCTATGAGTGGGAGAGATAAGATCTGTGAATATATTCACCATAGATCCTACTTTCTTCCAGAGTTAAGCAGGATTGAAAATCAAGAGTTCCATGCGAGACTAGAAGGTGATGTTGATATACCGATCAATCCCTTACCAAGGGAGGGAATCTTTGCTGAGGGGAATATGGAAAAAATATCTGTTACTATCCCTATCAACATCTCCACAAATCCCATCGTCGTGGAAAATGTATATATTGTTGCAAACTGCTCCTCAGAGGAGATTGCTATCGATACGGCCTTATTTAAGGAGTTCCACGATGTGTTTGCTGGGTCATATTAGGAGATTCCAGGCATAGATCCATCAATAGTCAAACATGAAATCCAAACCTATCATGATGACAAACCAGTTCGACAAAAACTTAGACCTGTCAATCCATGTAAAGTGGAAGTCATTAAGGCTGAAGTGGAAAAATTGTTGAAAGCTGGTTTTATTTACCCGATCGCTTTGACAGAGTGGGTATCCAATCCTTCTCCCATCAATAAAAATCAAGGGACGATACATGTATGTATTAAATTTCATGATTTAAAGAAAGTTTGTCCTAAGGATAACTACCCCACACCATTCATAGATCAAATCATTGATGCTTGTGTGGGGAGTGAGTTTTTTTCATTTATGGATGGTTTTTCTGGGTACAATCAGATTCAAATCAAGCTGAAAGACCAACATAAAACAGCTTTCATTTGTCCTTGGGGTACATTCGTGTAAAGAAAATGCCTTTTGTATTGAAAAATGCAGGGGCTACCTTTCAACAGGAAATGAATTTTTCCTTCCATGACATCAAGACGATTATCGAACCCTACCTAGATGATCTTCCTGCACATTCTCGTAAGAGGATCAATCATCCAGATCACTTGTGCTTGATTTTTGAATGATGCAGGCATTACAAAATATGCTTAAATCCCCATAAGTTTGTTTTATGCATCAATTCAGGTAGGCTGCTCAGGCTCATAGTTTCTAATAAAGGTATTTAGGTGGATCCTTTGAAATTTGTGGCCATTGTAAATCTTCCTCCTCCTTGTTCCATCAAGAAAATTCAGATCTTGCAAGGAAAGTCTAACTTTATTTGAATTTTTATCGTGAATTATGCCAATATCACCAAAGGTTTCATGCACCTGTTGAAGCAGGACACCCCATTTGTATGGGATGAAACCACACAACTTGCTTTCGCGGCATTAAAGAAAGCTTTGTTGTCAGATCCTTTGTTGTGTCTGCCAAATTAGTCTCACGATTTTATATTGTATCTGTCTGCATCTGAGTTGACCATTGGGGTAGTGTTGGTCCATGAAGATGATGAGCTCCAAGAGCATGTCGTCTATTACCTTAGTCATGCTTTAGCTGGCCCTGAACTTCAGTACTCCCACGTTGAAAAGTTGGCTTTAGTAGTTGTGTATGTTGTGTAGAGGTTACGTCACTACATCTTACTGAGGACTACGATAGTAGTGGCATATGTCAATCCCTTCCAGTATGTTTTGTCCCGACGCATAGTTGGAGGCAAATTCAACAAATGGATAGTCATTCTCCAATAATTTGACTTGGATTTCAATCCGCCAAATCGAAAAAATCCTTAGTTTTTGCAGAGCTTATTGCATAATTTCAAGTAGAGGAAGATGTAATAATTGAAGAGGAATCATTCCTAGATAAGCACATTTTTCTGATTTCCACCTCTGATCCTTGATATGGAGATATAATTATCTATCTCCAGACTCTGAAGTGTCCTACAACCTTTCATGGGAAGAAAGACACAAACTACGTGTACATGCAAAAACTACCTTATCATCGGGGATACTTTATACCGTAGAGGGGTAGACTCTATTTTACATCAGTGCCTCACCCACGAAGAGGCCGAGAGTATCCTAAATGTTTCCATAGCAGAGAATGTGGGGGTCATTTATCTGGGTTAGCAACGACCGAGAATATTTTGCGTGCCGATTATTTCTAGCCCATGATCTTTAAAGATTGTGTGGAAGTCGTGAAGTGCTATCATCCTTGTCAGCTTTACACTAGAAAGATGTGGTCACATCCTGCTCCATTATTTTCTGTCGTCATAGTGGACCCCTTCACCAAGTGGGGGATATATTACATGACATGCAACCTAGTATCGGCTGGGGGGCACAAATACATCATTGTTGTTGTGGATTACTTTATGAAGTGGGCAGAGGCAATTCCCACCTTTAGGCCTGACTGGGAAACTGTATATTTTTTCATTTTCAACCAGATTATCACACGTTTCAGTATTCCAAAAGATATTTTCACTCAACATCGTATTCATTTCCAAAATAGCATGATGATCGAATTGGATACTATGCTAGGGTTTAAACAAGAACACTCATCTTCTTTCTACCCACAAGCGAATGGTCAAATCAAGGCAGTCAATAAGATGTTGAAGAATATTCTCAAGTGTACTGTCAATGCAGCCTGATCAAATTGGCACATTATGTTGTATCCTGCACTTTGGGCTTATCGAACCAATGTGAAAACTGCCATGGGGTTCTCACCTTTCCAACTCATTCATGGGGTGGAAGCAATAACTACAGTTTAATGTGAAATCCCATCATTAAAAATTGCCATTCATGTGTTACCTAACACGACTAAACTGGAAGAACGTTTGCTACATTTAGAACATATAGATGAACAACGTAGAGATGCATTGACAACAAACAAGACTAAAAAAAATGGGGTTAAAAATCAATATGATAAATCGGTTAAACCTAGGATTTTTTCTAAAGGGGATCTTGTCTTGCTCTGGGATCAAGACAAAGAACCCCTAGGAGCAGGGAAATTTAGGTCTATGTGGTTAGGACCCTATATCATGTCAAAATTCTTGAAGAAAGGGGCATATGAATTAACTGATTACGAAGGGAATAAGCTGTCGGAGCCTAGAAATGGGCTCTACCTGAAGAAGTACTATGCTTAGTCTTAGCACTTTTTCTTGTATTTTTATTGTATGTAACTTTATGTACAATTGTTAGTCGGTTTGTGTTCTTATATCATATTTTGGTTGTTACATATGTCTTTCGAGTGGTTCATAGGTTTTTCATATGGCACTAATCATCACACTTGCAACCTGGCTTCATCCGTGGGTTATTTACTCACCCTCAGGATAGCTAGTTGCCTCTAGAAGCACTTTCCTAGGTCTTGCTACCAATAATGTGGCTGAATAAAGGGCCATCATTGAGATTTTATGGGATTCCTTCTCATGTGGCATCACTCAGTTGGAAGTTAAAATTGACTCTCAACTGGTGGTTTCCATCTCAATAGAGCTTATCAGGTACAAAACCCTATCTTGTTATGTTAGTTTTTGCAAGTCGGATTATTGGAAAGAAATTTTGATTTTATTTCATTTAATCATATTCCAAGAAATCAAAATTCATTAACTAATTCATATGTGAACTATATCTTAGATTGGCACTTAACACACATTTTATAAAAAATACATAACACATACATTGTAAACACACGTAAATAAACTGAATATATATATGTGTGTGTGTGTGTGTGTGAATATCTATCCATAAGATAGGTCAAGTTTTGATCCTTGGATCTAGTCATAACTGTATAAATATACAAAAATCTACAAAATTTGGATCGCAATCTATAAAATGCCCCTAGATCTAATCATGACCACCCTGGTCATCCTAATCACCATTCTCCTCAGCTTATTCAGCTGCAGTAGCCTCCATAGCTTCTATGTAGACAAGAACAGCCCTGGATACCCTTTACATCAGGCGTATCCAGGTAGGTGGAATGCCGACAACAAGTTCATGCATGATGGTAGGGATCTACTCAATACGTATGGTTGGGACTCTATCAGTAAGCCTAGCTAGCTTACCCTCAAGTACCTGATCAAAACCTGATATTCTCCTGCCACTGGTCGTACATAAATCCTATGATGCCCATCAGGGTGGACAGGCCCGATATCTTCATTTAAAACATTAAAATGGATTAAAAACTCTTATACATATGTATATATCTTTATGATTAAAATTCATAAAAAATTTAAAAACTTAAGAAGTAAAATACCTAGCGCTCCCCATACTCCTCCAGGAGGGAGGACGAGATCATTGTCACCTTGAAAGTATAAACCAACGTATGGAAACTGCTCTAGTGCTGGAAACTATGGCCCCGACAACAAGTATAAATCATCATCATACACGATCTGAACTGACCCACCGCCACCCTAGCGAATGAAAAATATCTCCCCACCTAGTCAGTCTAGGATGACGAGGAGAGAATGTTGGAAGTGGTATTGTAGGGCTGATTGTAGGCACTTTCTCAAAAATGAAGGCCACCAATACACTGGAATATCTAAATTCTTTCGTTGGCCTCTCTTTCAGTCAGAGAATTGTTTCTTCATTATCAAGATTATTCCTGAGCACTAGTCAAACAAAGTTCCCTGTAGGAACTCTACAACAATCCTCATTTGGTTCCAAGTAGCAAGATGAAGCAATGATGATCTTGCAACCCTCACTATAGTACTTACTAGCACCTATAGTGGGAAGTTACTAATATGTACAATAGGGATGCATGATCCCTTTTTCTGAGTCTCGGGTGTGCAGTAAGTGTTTATACAATCCTAAACATTCATGGGGTCCCCACCCCTTCTAGTACCCTCGAGGTTGATAGGTGTTCCCTATCTAGACAAACCAGTAATGAAGTATATGTCTTCCAGTGCCACCTCCAATATTTCACCTTGAAGGTCAAAGGCCCCAAGGTCATGCTCCCAGTAGCCAATCCAAAACTTGAGCAAGCGGACATTGGCCTGTATAGGTGAAGTACAAAATAACTTCAAAATCCCACTTTGCTGCAAATATTGCATAATGGGAGCACTGCAAAGTGCGGTTTAGTACATATCTTCATGTTCCTACTCCCTCCACTCCAACACCATGGTTAGACCTGTCCATTAGACCAAGATTTAACATTAGAATCCATAAAAATTCTTTAAATTTTGTCCCTATTTCATTTTTCCTATGTTGCGCAGTACACGTGACTATCTTTCAGACAGATCACGTATGACACACGGGTTTCCTTTGGGTAGGTCCCATGTAAAACGCGTGTACGCCAATGTGTAAGTCGTTGACCCATGTGTACTACACGACCCCTTAAGATAGGCTTAAAACATCCAAATTTTGCATAAAATTAAAAATGTAAACCGTTGAAATGGAAGAGCAAGGAGAGCTAGCTTACATGACACTTGCGGAATCAAAAATCGTCCACCAGTTTGTCCACAACGAGCAATCCAAGCTAGAGGTAAAATGTTTCCAAATTGGGTTAAAACTTCAAATGGTATGTTTTGATTTCTATTTTTGGACTATATATAGAAAAATTTCAAATTGTGGGTTTTTAGCCTATAGTCTCAAAAATTGTATTATAAATTGAACTAATGCCATGTCATTTTTCCTAATGTAGAAGGTCCAAGGTCATTTAAAGTTGTTATTCACTAATATAGGGTAGGACTCTGGTCATTCATATGCATTTTTGCATCTATACCTAATTTGTTTTAACCCTAGGATCATTACTTTGACCACGGACTATGGTGTTTAACCATTTTTACCTTGTCTATACCATTTTTCCTCCGTGGATAGGGCCTTCCTTCCATGAGTACCTTAGTTTAGAACACATTGTTGTCTTTTGGTACTCATGCCACATTTGTCATAGGTACAGGGGAGCCTTCTTATCTATTTTTCATGCCAAATTGAGCCTCATTTTGGTCTCTTTTTACAAGCTATCCCATTGATAAGGCTCCCCGCCCTCATGGAGTTTCTTTAGGTTCTGGTCTAACTCCTCAAAATAGACTTGATTGCTGAGTAAACTTGTCCATTCAGGATCATTAAGAATATGTGAATGGGCATCCACATTGGTGTTAGTTTATCACTTTTTCGGACCATGTGGAATAATACAAAAAAGGAACACTCTCTTTTCTTCGGAATTGAGAAGAGTATTCTCAGGTATAGGTTTATCGCTTTTTTGGACCTCAGGGACTAAATTTACAGAAAAAGGAGCACCCAGTATGAGCTTAGTTTTCTCTTTTTTGTGCTCTATACCTAAACATGAAAAATATTACGAGCGTACTTTATGCCCTTTTCATGCTCGTTCAACCCTACAAGAACAAAGCATCGAGTTTACTGTTGTAAGCCCCAATTCTCATAACCAAATGGATCTTTCTGAGTGATATTGCTTTCCTTCACACTCGTAAAACTCAAGCTATATGCTATCATTGAAGGGGCATTGGGTAGGTGGTAATTTAACCTTTTTCAGACCTCCCTGACTAAGTATGAAAAAGGTGCGCCTTACTTCTTCGGAAGCTAAGAGAGTTCTTCTTTGGTATGTTTTATACTTTTTCGGCCTCAAGACTAAATTGGACGAAAAAGCACCCCCTTGGAGTCTTCTTTAGAGTTTTCAGACTCTCTAAACATGAAAACACCAATGAGCATGTACTAATTCAGGCTCGTAAAATCTACGAATCAGTGACTTTATCAAGAATTATTCTCTCCCCTCTTCAAGCTTGTTAAAAATGAAGAGAGACCCAAGTTGAATTTCCTGGACTCATTAAAATTTAACAGGAAAGATAAGGAAGAAGTATTCTTTTTGGGTTACAGACGGTGGCAGCATGTCCTCCTTGAACATAGGACTCTCTGAACTTTCTGATACTCATGTCTCAGTGTACACTTTCAGCTCAGCTATTACTTCGAGTTTCTTACTCCTCCACTTGTCCTTTATACATGGGGAATATGATCATGTCTCCTACATGACAGATAAGTTTAGTTGTCCTATATGCAAAGTTAAAAGCTACCTTGGGTCATCTTTGTGTCGTGCTCACTGCTCAAAAATTTGTCCCTGCATCTGATTATTATCCCGATTCCATCATTATCCTATCTGAGTATCATTTGTTTCTACCTTCTTGTATCTAGTTCCTAGTCACTCTTGTGATCCATTAGAGGATCTATTTACTTCCTCATCAGCAATTCCTGAAGACAAACACCTAGAGTTTTGACGATGGTACCTTAGGTTTCACTATCATTACTAGTGAACTCCTTTTCTTCAGTTTGTCAGTTTCACCTATTGAGTGACAATCTGTTGAGATATTTCCATGTTCGAATTCAACACATCTATTCACATGGAAAGGATTGTACTGGTTCCTTTGAATTTCGATGAAGACCTTAGGTTTACATTTATAACCTAAGTTGTGCAAGACTATGTTATGATCAGTTACACAACTTCCAGATTTTGAAGACTCATCATTGTATATTGTGGTTGCGATCCACCTTTGTAATATACTTGGTCTTGTACCCGTATCATATGATGTAATAAAATATTGTAAAAGATCTAGTGTTCCAATATATTGAACATGGAATCCTCAGATATGATTTTGTATATGACATTGATATGTATTTGTTTCATGTACTTCCTCTATTTCCTTGGACATCTGATTTCTCCAAGATAAAGATTGTAATGTATTTTGGCCATCACTTCCCTCTGACCTCACAAATTAGGGGGCATTTGTTATCAACCAAAATGGCACTTCTCCATTCGAGTGCTGACATCCATTATGTTGGTATACAAAATGACAATTAGGATTGAAGTGGCCAAAACACTATAGATGTGCATGACCTTTGATGCATGATCTATAGACCAGATTGATATATTTTTATTCTAATTTTAGGGTTGTACACACGACTATGTGCATTGCAACTTGTGTTTCATATGTGACTATGTGCATTGCAACCCACATGTACATTGCATACGTGAGGTCCCTTTGAGAAACAAGCGTGTCATACATGGCTTGCTTACATAAACACTCACCTGTAACATAATTCGACATTAAAAAATATGAATCATGAATAGATGAGATTAGTTGGGCCTTAATCCATAACTATCCCAATTGTCTCAACCATCCTAACCTTCAAAAACACTTTGTTTCCCAATGTATAAATAGAGTGTTATACCAAAATCCTGTCACCATCATGTGATAAGACATTTGACATACCTACTTGCCATGAATCCCAGCTTCTGGAGTGAAGACTAAATGGTTTTTTATCAGTCTGTCATACAAATTCCTAGCACCATTCATGCCCCTTTATCCAGGAGCAGTACCCCTGCTCGCAACACCTTTCATCAGTTGTCCACAAGCGGTGCCACCGCCCATTGCCCTTGGTCCATAGGCGGTTATTACCGGAACCGCTCTGTCATAGAAGGAGAAGCGTGGTACCCTGGGTAAAAAGGGAAAAAGAGAAGCTTCTCGAGGCTTCTAGATGATAATAGCCACCTATGGACCAAGGGAAATGGGCGATGGCACCGCTTGTGGACAACCGATGAAAGGCGGTGCGAGCAGGGGTACTGCTCCTGGACAAAGGGGCATGCGCGGTGCTGGGAATTTGTATGATAGACTGATAAAAAACCATTTATTCTTCACTCCAGAAGCTGGGATTCAGGGAAAGTAGGTATGTCAAAGGTCTTATCACATGATGGTGACATGATTTTGGTATAACAGGATGCCCCCCAAATCATGACTAGTCTTAGAGTGATACGATAAACGAGATTTTTGAGAACAAGTCGTTGCCAGGAGATGAAAATGTTGGCTCGATCGGAGCATGCAGTCAAGTAGGCATTTGTAGTACATCAGTATGTTGACTCATAGACACAATTAATTAAACTCATAGCTGCAAATCAATACAAGGCAGATCCATGAGTGGAATAAAGAAGCATGGCTACTAGAATACATCGTAGATCCATGTGATAGAGGACTCAAACTTGGACATAGCTACTAGATATACAACGTAGATCTATGTCATATAGACGCAAATTTTAGCATAGCCACGACCATACAAATGTGGATCCATGCTAGATATACAAAACTCCATCGCAAGTTGGGGAAAAGAAATGAGCGCTTTTAAACAAATGCCCAAGGTCTTCGTCTCGTCTTCCACAAAGTATGATTCTATGCATGTGGTTACAATGATATGATGTCGAACATGGTGGAAACCACTTTTCCTATTACATTAGGAGGGAAAACTGTTTGATCGATGTTATGGTGGTCCAAGGTCCTTTAGATTTGAATCTGCTCCTTGGACGCGATTATGTTTATGCCATGAAGGTTGTTGTGTCCACACTCTTTCGAGTTATGCATTTTCCCCATGATGGGAAGATTGTGACCATTGATCAGATTTCGTTTGTTACACCTGACCATCGCATTACTCCTAGTAATCAGACTGCCCTAAATGTGCTTCATGTTCTTGTGGTTCCTTCCCCTTCTTCTAGTTAGCTTCTTCCCATAGTAGGTAAAATGGGGGGCATGGCTCTACTCTATGGACATCATAATGGAGCTAAGTTGCCAGCTTTTATGAAATGGGGGCAACCTACCAACCTCTACATATCATGTTTGGTAGGAGTAGGTTTTAGAGCATAGTTTATGCTTTTGGTTTCAAGCTCGTTAAAAAATAAAACCACTCCTTAAGCATAGTTTACGCTTTTGGTTTCAAGCTCGTTAAAAAATAAAACCACTCCTTAAGCATAGTTTACGCTTTTGGTTTCAAGCTTGCATAAAAATGAAACCATGTTTAGAGCATAGTTTAAGCTTTTGGTTTTAAGCTCGTTAAAAAATAAAACTACTCCTTAAGCATAGTTTACCTTTTGGTTTCAAGCTTGCATAAAAATGAAACCATATTCTGAGAAAAGTTCCCATTCTATTTCAAGCTTGTTAAAACATAAAATAGCACCTGACCATCATGTCAGGTTCTGACCATCATGTCAGTTTTTTCCTGAGCAAAGTTCCCATTCTATGTCAAGCTCGTTAAAAAATGAAATAGCACCTGACCATCATGTCAGTTTTTTTCCTGAGCAAAGTTCCCATTCTATGTCAAGCTCGTTAAAAAATGAAATGTATCTCCTCAAGCATAGTTTACCTTTTGGTTTCAAGCTTGCATAAAAATGAAATCATTCCTAAGCATAGTTCATTTTCTATTTCAATATCGTTAAAAAAATGAAGTAGGTTTCCTTAAGCATAGTTTACCTTTTTGTTTCAAGATTGCATAAAAATGAAACCATGTTCTAAGCATAGTTTACCTTTTGGTTTCAAGCTTGCATAAAAATGAAATCATGTTCCAAGCATAGTTACCTTCTGTTTCAAGCTTGTGTAAAATTGAAATAGATCCCCTTCCCTTGAGTCAAGTCTTCACTTTAGTGTTAGAACTTGAACCTTCTTTTCACTTGCCTGATTCTTGTTCTTCCTACCCCCCTGGTGAACATTTTCACATTAGTAACCAGGTTTTTAGGTTGGGTATGAAAGAAGAATCATCCAATGAAATGAAGCTTGGGGGCATGTCGAGCCACTAGCAACCATGCTAGGGGTAAGCTTTGCTATAAATCATGCTGGGGGAAAGATTCCAACCTTTGTATATCATGTTAATGTGATTTTTCAAGCAGAGTTTACCCATTGGTTTCAAGCTTGTGTAAAAATGAAACCAATCCCTGAGCATTCTTTCAACTGATCTTCAAGCTCGTTAAAAACATGAAAAGTGGTTTGAGCTTAGTTTATTACTTTTTCGTGCTCTGGATTCAAACATGAAAAATGTTAATGTAGTTCTCTTTAAACCCTTTTTAGGCTCCCTAAATACGAAAAATATCGTTGAGCGATCTTGTCTTCTTCATGCTCGTTAAAGTATTTGAAGAGTCATCTGTCTGACGGTAGGTTATCTCTTTTTCGGTTCAGATAGGACTATTTACGAAAAAGGATCACTCTAGCCAATCATGACTGGAAGAGTTCTTTAAGGTATGATTTTACACTTTTTCGGGCCTTAGAGACTAAATCATACGAAAAAGGACCCCCATGGAGTTTTCTTATGTATTCATTCAGACTCTCTAAACATGAACGATATCGAGTTTTCTTTCAGTGGACTTGTTAAATTAAACATTGAGAGACCCATTTTGGGAACAAACCCCTCCTCTCTCAGGTTTGTAAAACATATGAGACTGGACTTGTCTTCTGACAAGCTATATCGAGTGTTTGTTACCCTCTTTGAACTCGTAAAATCGAAAAGAGGCACTCATAGATCATGATGGAAAAAATGGGAAGGGAATCATTTTGTAAGTAATGGCAGTTGTTTGTTGTTACCTTTGAACATGGCACTTGTCTGCACAATCATGTCAGTCAATTGGGTATTCAGCTGATTTTCGTGACGATCCACTTTCATGAGTCATGTCAATCCTTTGAGTCTTTCAAAAGAATGCATTGTCCACTGTCATATTGTGTATATGTCATGTCTAGTCATGCTTCCAAGTCATTTTGTCATGCCACCTGATGTTCAAAGGAGATCTGAAGAAGTTTTACCTCTGCAGTCTACATGGTCTTTGTGTCAGTATCTTTTGATTTAGTCATATGGTTACTACATTCACATCATTCCAGAACTATGTTCCAAGTTTCATGTCATCGATGTGGGACTCATCATGGCCCTCCTTCGACGAGACTAGTCCCGTCGACATCAGGTCATCATCTAGGAAATAGTCTTAGAAACAGTATTTAGTACCTTGAGATCTGTATGCCTTAATGATAGATTCTCTCGCTCTCGACATAGGTTCACATCATTGACCTTTGATCGATAGAATCTACTGGGTGTTCGACATCAGGACATCTATTCGCACTCAGTAGATTGTACTAGGGTACCTTGGGAATCATTGACATTAATGGTGATCTCCCTTGCACTTGTTAATGGTTCACATCATTGGCCGGTAATCAAGTGGATTCTACCATGTTCGACTTCAAATCATTGTAATCACATGGATAGAATCGTACTTTGTGGAAGACGAGACGAAGACCCTGGGCATTTGTTTAAAAGTGCTCATTGTTTTTTTCCCAGGTTGCGATGGAGTTTTGTATATCTAGCATGGATCCACATTTGTATGGTCGTGGCTATGCTCAAATTTGCATCTATATGACATAGATCTACATTGTATGTTTGGTAGCTATGTCCAAGTTTGAGTCCTCTATCACATGGATCTACGCTATATTCTAGTAGCCATGCTTGTTTATTCCACTCATGGATCTTCTTTGTATTGGTCTGCAGCTATGAGTTTGGTTACTTATGTCTATGAGTCAACATACTGATGTACTACAGATGTCTACTTGACTGCATGCTCCGATCAAGCCAACAATTTCATTTCTTGGCAATGACTTGTTCTCAAAGCTCTTGTTTATCATATCACTCTAAGACTCATGCTTTGAGGGGCATCCTGTTATACCAAAATCCTATCACCATCATGTGATAAGACATTTGAAATACCTACTTGCCTTGAATCCCAGCTTCTGGAGTGAAGACTAAATGGTTTTTTACCAGTCTGTCATACAAATTCCCAGCACCTCTCATGCCCATTTATCTAGGAGCGGTACCCCTGCTCCCACCGCCTTTCATCGGTTGTCCACAAGTGGTGCCACCACCCATTGCCCTTGGTCCATCGGTAGTTATTACTGGAACCGCTCTGTCATAGAAGGAGAAGCGCGGTACCCTGGGTAAAAATGGAAAAAGAGAAGCTTCTCGAGGCTTCTAGATGATAAGCCTCAAGATATCCCTTATCCCTACTATTGTGGGTTGGTTGAGCTTGAGATCCCTCATCCTAGGATCTTAGAGGCCACCTCACCCACTAATTTCTCAACCATCTCTATCCATTAAAGCCCTATAAATATGAGCTCATAGCCATGGTTGAGGAGAGAACATTGAAGGTATGTTTACGCTGTTGAACTGATTCTTGTCCCAAGATCATTTGGAGAGAGCATAAAGAGCTAGAGTCGGAGCTTTTGGGGATGAAGAGCTGGTTTCATGGAGATTCATGTCAACACTAAGGATTGGTTGTAAACTTCTTCATATTTCTAATGCAAGTTGATTTTCTGTCCCATATATATTGTTGATGTTTGATTTCAGATATATATTGCTAGATTCCTTAGTCACTAGAATAGATTAGTAGATCATATTCTAGTTGCTTTGATTCATTTCGTGTTAAACTCTTTTACAGGTACATAGGTGAACTATCAAAGCCTTGTATTCCAGATATCTACAGCATCTAGGTAGAGTTATCAGCCTCTGTGATCTATTTGTTCTGGATCTGAACCATTTAGACCAGCGGAACACCTTGTTGTCCGCAGGAGGTGAAATATTCTGGTCAACCTAGAGGCCTTGGGATGGGGCTAATCAATCATTTTTAGGAGAGAAAATTTATGATGGTGGTATACCTTTAGAGTCTTGGAGCAACAGAACTTAGATTCCTCGGTTGCAGAGGAGTCCTTGTGTCATAAATTGGGTTATATTCTCACCTATTCATTGTTTGTTAATAAAGATAATTCTTCTTCCAATATGTGTATTTTTCTTTTCTCATGTATATGAATTAATGAATGATGCTATTTATATTATTAATATGTGTTTCATATAACTTCTAATATATATATGTATGAGATATTGCTTGAAGAATTGGCTCTTTGTAGGTGAAGAGAAGCATCCCTAGAAGCTTTGGAGAAGATTGAAGTGAGAGAAGACCAAACTTGGATCAACCCTCATAAACTGGGTAAGCCAAACTTTCTTCCTATTCTCATTTCATTTTCTGTAAAAGCCAATTGTCTGCAAGTCTAGTAGTAAGTTGGTAACCCCAAAACCTAGGTTACAAGGGTGTATTATCCTATAGAATAGGAAGGCCATCAACATGTGATTAACCATGTGTGGTAAAATAACCCATAACAAATGCCCCCTAATGTGTGAGGTCAGAGGGGTAACATTATGGCTGAAATAAATTATAAAATCCATCCTAGAAGTGGAGTGATGAAGACCCAACTGGAAGAACCAACCACTCATCAGTACAATACAATGATAAATATCTGCATATGACTGCAAATACAAAGAGCAGTCTTGGATACATAAGAGTACAATGGCCATGAATAGGCATGATATACAAAATGCAACATGTGTGGTCATCGCGACGTACAATATACAATAGATCATAATCTCGAAAGTGGATGAAGATATACAATAGATCAAGATCTCCATAATAGTTGAAAATGTCTTATATATAGTGGAATCAAATCACGAGAGATAAAATCTCATGAACATTGGCACGATCAAAGAGGTAACAAATATGGAATGCCACCTAGCTGGAAGGTATTCTACATGAACCACTACGAGTACATGTCCTACTATCATCTATGTGAATAGATGTGTCGAGATCGAACATAGTAGTCCATCGTCTGATTACCGGTCATTGATGTATACCATGTGTGGTAAAATCAGCTATAAAAATGACTTCTAGAAGCTAACATAACTATAAAAAAAGTGCATTCACTCCCATGCTTCAGTAACTACATGAGGTCACTTTTCCCACTAACCCCACACATCCATTCAATGATTGGAAAATAGTTAACAAAGGAGATAATTGGCTTATTCAAGGCACATGGCAGAATTTGGGTAAGTTCTAAAGTTGAAACTATTTAAATTATTGAACCATTTATCTATAAGCAATGAGTGCAATTGAAAGCTAGAATTTTGCAGTGGAATAGTAAGAACATTGTACACTGAACAAGATGAATTTCAAATTAAAATGATAGGAATTGATCAGTAAATTACAACATTAATCTTCATTCATCCATCAGTAATACAACATTGTTACAATAAGGAGAATTTGAATCATGTGGATAAGATTCGAATATACCAACTTAATAGATAACTAGGAGTGTCTAAATCAGTACATGGGAGCCACTAGTCTAATTCTTGATGTATAAATTGGCCTGGAAATAAGGTAAACTAGTTAAACCAGTTAAACTGATGAAGTAAGTCAAAAAAGGAGGAACTTCCCAATGCAACCATGCAAAATTTGCACTAGACTAACTGAGCGTGATCTAACTAAATGTAATTAGAGACTAACTCAACATAACTGCTTACCAACCATGACCAACTGATGGAGGCTGCTGGTGGCACTCAGAGTGGCTCCTATAATGTATGGATTGGCACCGGTGGCACCAATGGCACCAATATCATGGTGGCACCAAACTCTCCCAAATGACTCCTAAGTTAGGCAAGATGATCAAATAGACTATATATGGACAAGAGAGGACTATATAATCCTAACACCCCCCCTTAATCCTAACTTGGACAACTTTTGGACCTAGAAAATAGGCCAAAATTCACCCATACAATCTAATGAAAAATAAAAACTACTTAATAAACTAAGGAAAAAGATGGGACAACCTCATGGGAACCTCACCCCCCCCCCCGCCTCAAAATAAGTAGTGAATCAGGAAATTTTGCTGCAATTTGCAAATCTGTGTAGCAGTAATGCAGAATATTGGTTCTTCTTTGCATCAACATCCTGGGACTATGCATGTGAACCTCTCCAAACTAAATGATTATATCTGGAGAAGTATTCTTTTTTGGAAGAAGCAGAATATGCTCAAATGAATAAAAAAACATAGACAATTGCAAGATGAAAACTGGACCCATGTAGAGCAACTGAGATCAATTGATGAGAGAGGAAAATTTCTTGAGAATTCAAACCATGTGAGGTAAACCCAAGAAACTGATATATTTCAGCCTTTAACATCGAACCATGTGAGGTAAAATCAGCTCCAAGTGTTAGGAGCAAGTGTCCAGGAAAATGCATGATGTCGCCATTTTTACTAGTACTATGAGGAGATGAGCATGTGATCAAGTAGAAAGGTAGAGAAGTCCTGGAACAATGGATAGTGAATGATTGAGCTCCATAATCTCATAAAGCTTCTAAAATATCCAATGATTCACAAAATATAACATCAGCAAACTCATGAGAGAAAACTAACATTGAATCCCAAGTAGCAATTTTGAAGGAGACTTGAGGTACTCAATTTTTCACACCAAAATTGATGAGAACAACTAAAAGCATGAATGGAGGCTCTTAAAACTTAAAATTCGAACTAAATAAGGTCATAGCAGATCCAAATAATGTCATGTCAGATCCAAGTGTGGAACAAATATTCCAAGTGCTCCACTGAGATGGTAGATGCACACTTTTCTCCTTATTCAACAAAACTCTGAGTATTGGTGCAAGCAATCATGTAGGAATTTGATGGAAGCTATAGATCAGTCAGAGAAAATGGATCACTCCTAAAATATGATAATTCTTCCAAAACATACAAAGTATTACTTTTTTGCACACCAACAACAACATTAGAGAGAGAGAAATTGAATTCCTCTTCATTTTCTGAAGCAATCACTGGAAAAATTTGCACATAATTTAAAATACAAGAGTCACTGGAGAATGCTTGAGTAGAATGGAAGGAGAATTTTTGTTCAATAAAATATATTCGTATGTATTATTTTGTATCAACTCTATGAGAATATGAGATATCAAAGATCTCATAAAATTTTGTAGCAACAAGAGAAGGAGTCACTCCAAGGAGACTTTCTTCAATTTGAATTGACTGTGTTGAATATTCTACTTCTTCTTCATCCTGAACAACTTCATCAGAGAGAATAGAGGTCGATACTTTTAAAGAAATAACTCTTATGGTGTTGGGTGTTCTCTCCAAATTGCTATAATGATCCTCATTGTGTGTGCCAAAGGTTCTATACAATTCTGTCCAGAGATCCTTTGGGTATTCAGGAGAACCAATAAGTAGCGCAAGATTGGAGAAAAATGAAATACATATTGTTCCAAAATCTCTATCACCATCACTTAGCAAGTAATTCTCATCTTCATAAGACCCTTTACCAAGTCCAATAGATACCTCATAGAGACCTTATCTCTTTACAGATGAAATCATCTTCAATTTCCACTCTAAATATCTTGTGAATGGAGTAAGAAGAGGAACTGATAATATCGAATCCATATTGAATTTGTACCTGCAAAATATAACTGCAAAACAAACCAATTTTCAATCATATCATTTTCAAGCCTTTCCACCTCGACATGTACACTTTCTTAGAGTTTGTCACACCTGGATAGACTTCTCTAGATAGAATCTAGAGGGAAAAAGGCTATCATTCTGGGATTTATGTGGAAGCTCAGCTGCTTTTGGTGTACAATGGAGATTGAACAAGACTTGTCGCTAGCCTGAACAAGGCTCTGATACCATGTTTAAATTATTGAACCATTGATATATAGGAAATGAGTGCAATTGGAAGGTATAATTTTGTAATGGAATAATAAGAACAATGTACGCAAAAAAAAATTCAGATAAAACTGATAAGACTTGATCAGTCAATTACAACATTAATCTTCACTTATCCAGCAGTAATACAATATTGTTACAATAAGGATAATTCAAATCATGTGAATAAGATTTGATATACCAACCGAATAACTAACTAGGAGTGTCTAAATCACTGCATGGGAGCCACTAGTCTAACTCCTTTCATCTAAATCAGCCTGATAATAAGTTAAACTAGTTAAACTAGTTAAACTGATGAGGTAGGTGGAAAAAGGTGCAACTTCCCCATGCATCCATGTAAAACCGGCTCTAGACTATCTGAGAGTGATCTAACTGAGTGTAACTAGAGACTAACTCAACATAATTGCTTACCAACCATGACCAACTGATGGAGGCTGCTGGTGGCACTCAAAGTGGCTCCTATAATGTAGGGATTAGCACCATTGGCACCAAATGGCACTGGTGGAACTAGTGGCACCAGTGGAACCAAACTCACCCAAATGAATCCTAAGTTAGGAAAGATTATAAAATATACTATATATGGACAAGGGAGGATTATATAATCCTGACAGACACTTGGTATCAAGTATTTGGTCTCCCATGGGCCCCCTTTCCTCTTCCCCTTTGGTGGAATCATATCCCATTTGGTGGTCTTTACACAACCATTCTTGGACCATTTTATTATTTATGCACATAATATTTACATACATTTTGAATTGTCATGATAATCCAAACACAAATTCCAAATAAAATATTTACATCATACATGCCTAGCCATTTACTAGTCAGGCCTTGGTCTTGAGCTCCACACTAGGAATCCATACTAGAATAATTGCATTATTTACATAATTTTGTTCAAATACATATGTCAACACCAAAAATTGTCCACATATCTCTCCATGCTCCAAGCCATAATTATGCATCATAATCCCACCATTATTTCCGCCATAATGAGCTTCACAATTAAATTCCACCAAAATTGGTCCAAAACATCATTATTTCCTCCCCCATAAATACAAGGAAGTTGGGAATTTATTGCAACATAACCCACATTCTCCCAAAATGGACCAAAAAACCCTAAAATGAGAATGGGTAAAAAACCATGGATAAATACCATACACTATGAAAATCCGTGGGTCAATACCATGGCTAATAAAATCCTGGATCATCCTATAAATACATTGTGAAGGTCTCCCCACAAAAACTTTTGAACTTTTGATATTCCTTAATCCTTCAATTCCATAAAATTTTCACTTCCCACACCTTTCACCACCCCATCCCATGTTTCACATTGAGTTCACTCTGTGTAACCCTTGATCTGTTTCTCAATGACAACCCTTGTTGGATATAAACGGAGACGAGCATTGTGGGAGCCTATGAACCATTTCCTCAAATGGCTACAGTGACCCAATTTAAAGGTATGTTGGTTATGTTGTTTTATTAGTTAGAGTAAAAATCATAAAATCTTAAAAAATATTTTGTTATTGCTTGTTTGAAAAAATCCCTTGCACCATGAACTCTACCCTTATATTTAACTGATCTAAGGTAGGTGATTTTGCACGTAGTAGGAGAGAAATCTCCACCACAGTTTTGGTGATTCCAATGGATTGATCCCCTTGTATATTTGTTTGTGTATGTGTTTTTGCTACTTTTTTCTACTTGGGTACCCTCAACCATCATAGATATGACCCCCCTGTAGTAGATATGAACTAGTCCTATCATTGTGCCTACCCCCCGACCCTAGCCGACAATGTTCCCTTAAAAAATTCTCAGTTAAAGTTGGATCACACCTATTAGGAATAAATTTGTGACCTATGTCACACCTTTGTGCCTGATAAGCAAGACCTAGGTCACACCTTTTTCCCTGATAAGTGCGACCTAGACCTAAACTCCAAATCGCACTTGTCCAGGATTTCAAAGTGACCGTAGTCACTTTTGTGACCCATTTCAGTGCGACTTGTCACCCAAAAATCTTGTTAATTGCAACCTATGTTTTTATGCTGATTTTATGTCTCAGTCATGACTATTTTACAGTTTTGTGCAACCCCAACCACACCTGTTCCGCCGAAAAGTGCGACCTACTGTTTTTCCAGCTCTTAGAGGTATTTTGAGACCCTTTTTAAACCCCATGTATGTGTTCTACCCCTTCCTTGAATGTTTTCTTCCATATCTAATTTCCCACAACCCCTTGGCTTGTTTAGCGATCCTCTTTTCCCTGTATGTGACCCCATCTTAGTCGATCTTGGTAGTTGAGACCCGTGTGTGTTTCCTACACCCTATGAAGTTCCTTATGTGCTCATTTGCTTATGTATGTTTTGATATATGGAAGAATTAGTTGTTAGGTGTTGAGAAACATTTACTTTTATTATTGTTATTTATTTTTCAACATCTACATCTCTGCCATGAGAGCACTGGGTTTAGAAATTACATTTCACTTGTGCACACATCTCACACATTAAAATAAATTCTTGGTTCATGATCCCAATCCCGTACTAAAATTGATATTAACTCGACCAACATTGTAACCTCAATTGAGGACCAAAACAATACTGTAGTTAAGTTAGGACACTGGGGATATGCATCCAAATAACATCCCTTTGTCACTTACATATGAGACATAGTTGTTGTCTTATGGGGAACCAAAATACTCTAGTATTTGTTAACACGGTCACAACCAATTTATCGGGGGGCCTCCCGCTCTGCCAGGGTAAGTTGCAACAAATGGGTTCCAAAATTTAGGGTCAAATACCGCACTCCATTCTACACTAAATGATAACCATTCATAGTCCTCCTTGTGCATGTCGAAGACCATATTGGGTGTCGAGGACCAAAGGGATGAAGTGCCAGGAAACCATCCTGAACATTTCATGAATGATGTATCCTAGTTATCAGTCTCTTAGGGCTCTTTTACCTGAGGTCCCTCTCGGTAGTGGGATTCTCTTAGCCTTCAGTTCTTCCATTTCATATTGTTTGATTGTGGATTTCACCACCCAGTAGAGGATACCATTTGTGAGGGGCATCCATCTTGTATCTAGGATATTGCTTGCACTTATACCCCATAGGTTAGTGCATCATTTTATTTATAGGTAGTGTTGCTCGTTAAATTTCTGGTTGTAACATGTTATTACAGTTTGGATTTAAAGCTTGCTTTTTGTCCTATGTGCCACCATTTATCAGCTCTTCGTCTACACACTCCACTGTAGTTGGAATTTTGAGCTTGTGTTTGATTCCCTTGAGCCTTCTTTCATCATATAGCACACCAAAATTCCACCATCTCTCCACCACGCTACTCCCAGAGACTTAAGGGACATACCCCTTAATTTGGTTCCTTGGACCATCATCATCGGATCCATATCCGACATTGTTCACCACCTTCAGAGCCATACACTGCATCTAAGTTAGATATGGATTCCTATTAATATGAACCTACCTTGTTCACTGCCCCATCTATCCCAATGGTTGATGCACCTCCCAACCCCTTTCGGGGGGTGATTGTTGATAGTGGACTTGTGACCAATCCACCCATCATACCGAGTATCCCTTCTACCAGACCTATAGTTCCTATTCCTAGTGGGCCCCTCGCAACCGCACAAACTATTGTTGGTACGATACCCACTAGTGGTGGCCCCACTCCAACCACCATGGTTCACACCATACATACATTCATGCATGAGGGAACGAGCCCTTCTACCACTATATCATCTATTCACATCATTCCAGTGACTACTTCTACTATTTTAAATCAGCCCTACCAACCCCCATTTGCAAGTAGAAACTACATGCCCGTTGGCCCCAACACCATTGTTGGCCCTCCTAACTCTAGTCTAGGTTCTAGTTTTACATCCATGGCTAGTATCAACCTTCCTGATTTGGCATGGTTGACGAATGAACCAATCCATCATGACCCATTGTGGCCTCCCATGCCTACCAAACTCCCTTCATACATCCCTAAGTTTGAGGGAAAGGCGAGAGAAGAACCTCAAAACCATAATATGTCCTCCCACTTATGGTGTTCCTCCAGCAACATAGTGGATGATTATATCTGATTGTGGCTATTCCAGTGCACACTTACTAGTGCTGCAACCAAATGGTACATTGAGTTTCCCCATCCCACTTATCCTGATTTTTCATCTTTAGCCTTGATTTTTATCCAATACTTCCAGCTACCCTTCCGTTATGATGAGGGCATGGAAATCTTGTTATCTTGCAGACATAAAATTGCTACCCATATCACAGATCACATCCATGAGTGACATCATCATCATAGTTTGTGCAAAATCTAGTTAGATGACAGGATTTTCCTCGATTGAATAATTAAAACCTTACTCCCCCCTATCGCCAAGGATGTTGCATCTGAGCTCCCAAAAAATAAGGAAGAAGCAATCCTCAAAGCACAACAATTCGATCTTATCTATGCCCAATCGCGTTACCTTTACACCATCATACTTGATGCTCATCATGTTGGATCCTCATGGTGCGATACGTTGGGGGCATCCCATGTTGATGATGGAGTTATTGGCTCCATCACCCATCACCCCCACCTATACATGGCCTCTCCATTGCTTTCACCTCACTCTAGTAACACCCCTAGTGTTTCCCAAACTGGCTATTCCCCTGACTTCTCACACACAACGTCTTAATTCGGTGCCATGCCTTCATATCCATCTCCCACACCCTTTCCTCATGTTCTTGGACCAAATTTCTTGGTACATGTATGTAATGTCCAGACGACAAGCTTTGCATCCCCTCCAGCTTCTCTCTCCTACTACCCACGACCTGTGACACCTACACTTTCTTCATCCTCAATTCCTCTTGTTCCTCAAGGAAAGGGTCAAATCGAGAGAGGTAGGAACTGGGGAAGCAACCAACCTCAAGGAGGTTTCCAACAACCCAACCCTCCTAACAACAACATAGCTAGCACCCTTGCATAGAACTCCCAGCATCCACCTATACCTTGAAAGAACCCTCAATTACGGACTAACCATCTGTGCACCATTTGTGATATTTATAGCCATTATACACACCAATGCTCCCATTTGAATAAATCCTACCACTTGTTACAAGCTGAAAATCAACGTGACCCAATTTATGCAGCTTCAACACAACCCAACCCATCACCACAAGTTCCTCCACCTATGGTGTTACAGAACCCATTACTAAATCAAGGAATGGTTGCAATCCAATCATTGGTACCACAAAATACCACAACCTCTTCTTCGAGTCAACCCATCCATCATGGTTTCCATCATCTTATGACATCAATTTACAAACTCGACACAACCAATATGGATCCACCATGGAAACTGTCAATCCATCCACAACATCTACCTCCAGCTCTCTCGATATGTCCTTACATTTGGTGTGACCCCCCAAGGACGAGACTGCTAAAGTCCCTTGGTTCCCTTTGCATCGCGTCATGAACAACCCGAGTGCTAGAGCTTCCCTTAATTACAGTGTTGTCGATGACTTGGACCAGTCTCACTCTTCCATGTCCACTCTGGAATACCTTATAACTTTTCCTTTGCAACGAAAAATATTTTATATCCACTTTAGGTGTCATAAACCCCTTCGATTCAAGGTTGATCACTTTCGACTTGGATTAAGGGGAACCTCATATTACATCATTTGTAGCCTTCCAGGTTCTTGTCACTATTTAGAATTTGGTCATTCATCGATGCATCATCGATGAGGGTGCATCCACTTGTGTTGTGTCAAACTTTGTTTGGTATAAGCTTGGATCCCCAACCCCTCAACCCTCAACCATCGCCCTTCATGCTTATGATGGTCGCACTTCTCAACTACAAGGTGTTATCCTGAATGTCCCCATTGAGTTGGTCAGAAAAACTGTGTTGATTGACATTGAGGTTGTGAATGCCTAGCTAGATTACAACCTCCTCCTTGGATGTGGCTACATGTACACAATGTGATTCTTTGCTTCTACTGTCTTTCAACTCCTAATGTTCCCCCATGATGGGAATATCATGACCATCGACCAGTTGACGTACTATGATCCTAAAGTATTGTCCACTCCGAAGCATGTCCTCCCTACCATCAATACCAACATCGACAACATATCCATCCCCTCCCTGTCTATTGTTGGTCTAGGCCTATTTACCAATGTCCCTTTGATGGAAACGTTTTTGTCCCTCCCACCCCCTCCCTCTACGACTAACATAACAGCTTTGTGCACCATCACATCCCATAATATTTCGACATGATTGTCACCTCAAACGTAGACCCTGAGCAATAATTTGGGTGTATTTCCCTTACACACTATTCCTTTTCTCTTTCCACCCTATGGAATTGTGAGTAAATCGGTCATGGCTACACTCAATATTCTAGGATTCACTTTGGGCATTTCAGTGTGGTACCTTAATCCTCCCACCCCCTCCCTGACACCACAAATCATGTTGACACTAGCCCAACCTATTGAGATGGTGCCACACCTACCTCCTATACACAACTGACTACTTCTGCATCTACTATTGCACCCCCTCCTCCCATGAAGACTCGGGGAAAGGCATCAAAATCCTTGGTATAACCATCGTCCACCCCCTACTTGTGATTTATGCGATGTCCTTGGCCATGTGACACAAAATTGTCTTGATTTTCCATCCCTTCACAGCCACATGCGCATAGTAGTCGAGACTGATGATTATCTAGTTTTCAATATACCAACCATTGCCCCGATTAAGAACAAATCACTACAAACAAACCACTAGTGTATAGTTTATGGCCTATACGGTCATTATTTGCATCATTTACCAATCTTTCCCAAGTACCGATCTCTCCTCGTCACTCTTTTCAAACACTCCTACAGGTTTGACATCATTGTCCTTGAGGAGATCCACCCTCTGGCCTCTTCCTCAGACACCAATAACACTATTTATATGATCTCTACTTACAGTTTTCCTTCCCCTTCACCAACCATGGAAGATCCCTCTGATCTATCAAAGCATCACTTTTGTGACGATGAACATATCCTTGAAATCCCCAATTGTTTACTCCATTCCATTTATTCCATGGCATGGAGCTAGTTCTTCCCATTGAATGTCAGATTCCATCATTCCGCCTTGTTGTCGAGCTTCTACCTAATACTTCACTATTGGAAAAATGCCTACTTATGCTTAAACAAATCGATGAGGACTGTCGCGCTACTCTCCAAATGATCAAAGAAGCTAAAACCTAGTCTAAGTCCCATTATGCCTCCCATGTACACCCACACACCTTTAGAGAGGGGTACATTTTCCTCTTCTATGGCCAAGACAATGAAAAGATTGGAAAAGGGAATCTCAAATCCATGTAGTATGCCCCTTATGTCATCCATCTATGTCTCAGCAAGGGGGAATATCTCCTTGCTGACTCCGATGGTCACCTTTTGAAGAATCCCCATAATGGGATCTACCTCAAGAGATTCTATGCTTAAGCCAACCAACCTGCATACCCTTGTATCATAGTTTTTCTTTCTTGTTTTACATCGTTCTTACCACGAGTCTTACAGTTTGTTTCCTTGATTTTTCCAGATTGATCCTGCATTGCCCTCCTATGTTGGTTTTGTCAATGGCATAAGTAGATGGTATCCTAATCTCTCCTCGATTGCATGGGTCATTTATTCCTTGTCACATGAGTTGATCCATATCAACGAAATGTGTGTTGGTATTGCTACCGACAACCAGGTTGAGTACGACGATAGTTTTTTTCTCCTAACTGTCGTCGTTCACTTGGGTATTCACTGCCTTGATGTCTTCCTAGACTCCCAACTACTTGTCACCCAGTTGAATAACTGATACCAGGTACACAATCCCTTCCTCTTTAGAAATTCCATGTGCACTAGACACTTGGTTAGACATTTCAAATCCATTTCATTCATGCATGTACCCAGAAGTTTCAATAGTGTAGCAAATCAAATCGCTAATGACGTTCTAGAGTGGCACATCAATAACCGCGTATAGGAAATAAATTGCATCATGAATCATCATATGGTTATGCATACATATGTTATTTTCATCATATCAGAATAGTCATAATATTAACAAGAGACTCATAAAATCCATAAAAATACAAAAAGTATGCATCCACGTGCATTCACATCATAATATCGTATTCAATACATAAAATAGAAGCTCCACGAGATTTCTCTTCTGATCATACATATCATACAACACTCCCCGTGATCAAATGCATTTGGGGAAGCTACTATCACTATGCAAAAATATACCAGGTGAAGAAACAACCTACCAATCTTCTTCCCTCCTTGATCATTATCTCACACCACCGCCTCATCCAAGGCTCGTGTGGTCCTCCATCGTGCATCACTAGATGCGGTCACAGTGTCGGTAACCACTCAAAGAAGAATGAGCTAAAAAGGATTGGAATCATAAATCCCCATCCACCAATATATCTTGGTTCATCCCATGTTGAAACACTTCCATATGCATATGGGCCCACCCATAGTAGGTACCTCTCAACACACTCTCGACCATTAGCAATTGACCACCCTAGATCTCGTGATGAACCTTCGATCCCAGTATCTGTCGCACCATCGCTGCTACTACACGAGTCTCTAGAATCTCAATGTCACACACCAATATGTATGATGCATGCACACAAGTCGTGGCATAGAAATTTCAGGCACACAAGTCATCCATCAGCACCCCCCTCGGGAGTTTCAGCGAGATATAGCCAATAACTCCCAACAATGATAGGCCAGTCAAAAAGTACATTTCGCAGAGGGTGATCTCTGGCCTCTCACCCTATATGATGAAGCACTCTGCATATTTATCCAAAAGGCTCACTAACATGTTCAACAGTAACTTTACTGAATGCATTTGAGGGATCTTGAATAACTTCAACATCCCACACCGGGTGAGTGTATCCTGTACTGACTATCCCCCTCCACCTCATATCTGAGGTCCCCCGATGTCTCTCTCCCTCCATCCAATGCAAGGCATCCTACACATGCAAAAATTCCTAGTCATACCCATTTTAACAAACATTTCCATTATGGTATAGTTCGCCCTTGTCGAGAATTTTTCTATGACCTAAGTTGTGCAAAAAAACTTGATAGGTGCAACCTAGGTAGCGCCTATATCCGAAACAGGTGCGACCCAGGTCACACTTAACTTCCTGACAGGTGCGACCGGGTTGCACCTTTCTACTTGATAGGGGCAACCTGGGTCGCACCTTTTCCCTTGAAAATTGTGACTCGACGCCGCGAACCCTTTGGGATCGGTCGAGGTTGCTCATAATGAGAAAAGGACAAAACTAAACCACTAAAAATGTGGGGCTAAGTGAAATCTCTTACCCACCACTTACTGATCACGGAACCTCCAGTCCAATCGAAAGAAATCAACAAATTTTCTCTTAGGCCCTCTACTCCAACTCAACACTGAACAGTGAAAATGACATGTGTCATGTGGTCACCCCTTGTTTATAGGCCTCCATTTGGTCAACTCCTTCTTTCGTGCACCACAGAATCATCTGATGTTCATTTTTCACATCGTTTGCACCACTGGGTTTGGTTTTCTACCCTCTGTCCACCTATGGGACTCATGTCTCATGCTCTCCCTATCTTTTTTCAGGCCATCTCCTGGAGTTACCTTGCTTTGCATGCCACCAGGAAAATCAAACCCATTATGTATTGGCATGTTCATGAGCCCTCCATCCATCCATACTGCAAAATCTACTCTATTTTGCAACCATTCACCATCCTGGAAGGAGGCCCCACCAGTGTTCCACTGTTATTTTTTATCCTTGTCGGCGATGATCCCAACATATCCTCCTTCAGTTCATCGAACACTTCCTCCTTGCTTGACTATCCATTACAGAGTTTTTGTTAAGCTCTTTTATGACACCTTAGAGAATGAAAAGATTGTCAAGCATACTTGCTTCCTTTCATGCTTGTTAAATTATTTGAAAGGGAATCTATGTGGCTTCGTTTATCCCTTTTTTGGAATATGAATACTATTTAAAGAAAAGGACCACCCTAACACCTTCCAACTAGGAACAATTCCCCTTGTATCCTTTTATGCTTTTTTGGACATTGGGACCGTAACTTACGAAAAAGATCACTTATGGGTTGTATTTAAGCTCTTTTCTAGCCCTCTCCTGAAGAAAATATCATCGAAAAAACTTGGTTTCATTCATGCTCGTAAAATTACTTGGATGATCATCCAATCAGAATAGATTTAACCTTTTTCGGCCTGTTTGCACTACCTATGAAAAATAATTCTCTTTGCCCCTTTCGGTTGGGAGAGTTCTCCTTTGTACATTTTTATCATTTTTTGGACTTAGGATACTACTACATGAAAAGGAGACCCCATTGGATTCATCTTCATGTTTTTAGACTCTCTAAACATGAAAACACCATCAAGCATTTACCATCTTGGGCTCAACAAAAATCCACGAGATAGTATCATACTAAGCATACTTCTATCCCTTCTTCAATCTCCTTAAACTATGAAGAAGGCCCAAACATTGCCTTTCGGTGCCCACATATATTGCATATAGTCTCCCATTATGGAAGCTTTTCCCCATTGAGTCACCTTTGTTTAGAGTACTCTGTAATGAATCTTCCTTGGATCCCTTGGATATCACTTATCCAATTACTTCCCTGTAACGGTAAAAGACTGTTTTACTGTAACTTCTCAAACTTCCACTTTCTAGAATACAAATAATCCATTAGTTGATAAAATAGATATGACGATAGCTATTAGGATATTACAACATAGCTCACCTTTAATATGGCTTGAGTGTTTCATAATGAAGAGTTATGTCCCTTCACATTAATAGCTAACTACTATAATAATTAACAATTGTTATTTTATTTAATTATTATCCTATTTATTTTTGTTACATTGCCACTCCCTTAAAAAGGCTTTGTCCTCAAATCCTTATACTATTTTGCATCATTTTTTGTGGTGTCACAGCTGACGAAACATGTCGATATGAACTACTAAGAGTTGAACACAACTTCTAATATGTGGACGAATCAATCCATCCCAAATTGATTTTTTGTGGACTGTTGGCATTCCATACTGATTTATCGTTAGGAGATTTGATCACATTAGTACTGTTATCTTTCGACATTTCCCACTTTTTAGAATATCTGTTTTTATGGTTGGGGTGTCAATATGGAATTTCAACAATGTCATTTTCTTTTACAAGTGTCATCTTTTGAGCATTGATTTGAGCAGAAAGTTGTATTTTCGTCTCTTGAGGTTTTAAGGTTTTGTTATGTATCTTTTCCAACTTGTTTTCGAACTGCATGTTATCATTTTGAAACTTCTTAATCACTTCTACATGTGATTTTCTATCATCTTCATACTTCTTAAGTTGTTCCTTAAGATCTTCGATATGCCTTCTGATACAACGATTTTCTTCCTGTTTGTCTAGAAATTTTCCTTCAATGTCTTCCGTATATTGATCTGTCTTCCCACTACTTTTCAACTTCTTAATTTTCGTGACTAGTGTCTTTTTATGATTTCTTAATCTGAAAATTTCTTCGGAATCGCTTGATAACACCTTGTTGACTTTTGTCAGTTCCAACTTATGTGTCTTATTACTCTCGTCATACTGCCATTGAAGTTTTTCTTCTTGCTGTTGATGATGATGTAACTCTGTTTCTTGATTTTCTAACTTTCTCCGGACTTGTGCTAGTTCAGCATCTTTTTCCATGATGAGATTGTTTAGACGTTTTATTTCCTCTTCTAAATAACTATTGCTTCCCTATGGTGATTTGCTATCATTTTTTGACTTTGTGATCTAGTCTTCTAGGTTTTGATTATGACTTTTTAAACATGATATGTCTTTTTCTTGGTCAGATAACATTTTCTTGTTATATTTTATGGTTCATTCTAGCTGTCGATTTTGATTCCATAAGCGGCGATTCTCATTGTCTTTCCACTCCTTCAACCACTTTTGCGTCTCAACCTCAGCTTGTAGAGTTTTATTGATCACCTTATATTGCTCTAACTCGTCCACTGTTGTTTGTAGTTGTGCCTTCATTTCCGAATATGTAGGTGCCATTGTTTGTGACTATGTTTCTACTTCACTTTTGTCTTCTTTTCTTCTAGAAGGGTAGATACAAAAGTTGTAATAATTCTCAATGTGTCTCTTTTGGAAAAAACTTTCTTTGACTATTTCTTGTTAGGTCAAATAACCCTTTTTTTCCAAAAATAATTATTATAATTTTCTTTTTATAATAATAATTATTAATTAATTAATTAATAATATTATTATATTAATGTTTTATAAACTATATATAGTTTAATATATAGTTTTTTTTAATAATAATTAATTATTGTATTAATTATTATATAATAAAAATCTTTATTTTATTATTTGTTTTAATAATAATAAAATAAGGTTTTGAAATATTATAATTAAATAATCGAAAAATTCCAATAGTTTTGTAAAATGCCAGTAGATTGGGTGGTTGGGAGGAATGAGTGTTACCTTCCCCACCTAAGTTCAAATCTCACTTGCTTTTTAGTAGCAATTATTATGCACTTTTTAAATTTTTTTATTTCCCTTAAGTTTTGTAAAATGCGAGTAGATTGGGTGGTTGGGAGGAATGAGTGTTATATTCCCCACCTAAGTTCAAATATCACTTGTTGGTCACTAGTAATTATTATGCACATGGCCAAAGGCCTGGATCACAAACTAGCTCTGATACCACTGTAACGGTAAAAAACCATTTTACTGTAACTTCTTGAACTTCCACTTTCTAAAATACAAATAATCCATTAGTTGATAAAATAGATACGATGATAGATGTTAGGATATTACAATATAGCTCGCCTTTAATATGGCTTGAGCGATTCATAATGAAGAGTTATGTCCCTTCACATTAATAGCTAACTACTATAATAATTAACAATTATTATTTTATTTAATTATTATCCTATTTATTTTCATTACATTCCCCAAGTATCTCCCATTCTAGTCATCTCCCCAGTTCCACAACTATGGTTCCCTCCCCATGAGTCGGTGTCATTTTCTTCTAGGTCAGCCCTGTCATTATACTTTGAACAAAGTAAGTTTGAGTCCCCCATACTCCCTCGTTCATGTTCCCCATTCAATGTCTTGATCCCATTATATCTGGTTTTCCCCCTCGTGCTTCTATCAAGGGAACCTCATTTCCTTGGTAGTTTTAGGTCTCCCTCTTTCGATGTCAACACATTTATTCTAGAGTATATACCTAGAGGTCCATGTATCCTGGTTTCATCCACCTCATTGATGAGTTCCTTGGACCACTTGAAAGGAGTCCTTAGTGCCTTTTGGGTTGGTTGTGTCTCACTTGCTCAACTTTTGCTACATTATTGCACCATTGAGATTCGTGCAAGGTATTGGTTCCTTCATTATTTGGTCCAAGACCCTAGTTGTAAACCAACTCAAGCACATTGGTGAGTCTATTTGGGACCCATACAGTTTCATGTCCCTCGTGATATCTGAGATGCATTGGTGACAATGTTCGGAAGCCCCTCAGTATCATGCTTCAGTGTATCTACAATATCTGATGTTGTTTATTGTAGCTCAGAGATTCTGACTCTCAATCATTCAGTCCATACAGTTGTGTAGACCTTCAGATTCAACAGAGCATCAGTTGTTGTGATATTGCATTCCAAGAGAATGCCATTGTTTCT
This sequence comes from Pseudotsuga menziesii, assembly GCA_001517045.1. Lineage (NCBI taxonomy): Eukaryota > Viridiplantae > Streptophyta > Pinopsida > Pinales > Pinaceae > Pseudotsuga > Pseudotsuga menziesii. Next base: position 109,217 of record LPNX010376573.1, read on the forward strand.
ATGTATCGGTTCTTTAGATGAGTATGTGTATTCAACCTCCCATTGAGGCCACCATTATGTACTTTCAGTTGTATGAATTGGTTGGCTCCCATTGTTTAAGCCTTGATCCCCATTTGTATATTGAGACATTGATACGAGCATGGGTATGACTGTCTTGTCCATATATATTTCTGATATTATATGTACCTCATCCATTTTTGAGAATTAATATAAATCAAACTCCACTTTAGTTCGAATGAGGAGCCTACGAATCCTCCACGGTTCCCTCTAGTTTCTCCACCATTGTCACCATTTTCCCCTTGATCCTACAATGTATACCAGCCATACGATGAGCTACTTCCCTCACACATCAGGGGGGGGTCTGTTAACACCAAAAGTTGTCCACATAGCTCTCCATGGTATAAACCATAATTATACATCATAATCCCACCATTATTTCCTCCATTTTGACCTTCATAATTAAATTCCACCAAAATTGGTCCAAAACATCATTATTAATTCCCCCATAAATATAGGGAAGTTGGGAAGTTATTGCAACATAGCCCCCATTCTCCCAAAAAGGACAAAAAAACCCTAAAATGAGAATGGGTCAAAAACCATAAATAAATACCATACACTATGAAAAGCCATGGATAAGAAAATCCTAGATCATCCTATAAATACATTGTGAAGGTCTCCACACAACAACTTTTGAATGTTTGACACTACTCCTTAATCCTTTAATTCTAGAAACTTTTCACTTCCCACACATTTTGCCACACCATCCCACATTGCACGTTGAGTTCACTATGTGTAACCCTTGATCCCTTTCCTGGTGACAACCCTTTTTGGAGATAAGCAGAGACCAGGATCATGGGAGCCTATGCACCATTTACTCAAATGGCTACAGTGGTCCAATTTAAAGGTGTGCTCATTCTATTGTTTTATTAGTTGGAGTAAAAATCATAAAATCTTAAAAAATATTTTGTTATTGCTTGTTTGAAAGTCAAGGTCAAGAAAATTCCTTGCACCATGAACTCTACCCTTAGATCCAACTGATATAAGGTAGGTTTTTTTGCATGTAGTAGGGAAGAAATATCCACTACAACATCCAAGTCAAAACTAGGGGTATTACATAAGAGCTAATCATGTCACTTGTAGGAACATAACTTGGGTGGGGAGGATAACACTCCATCCCACAACCACATTAATAATGATAATGTGTTTTATATATGTCTATAGGTATATAGTTAGTATGTTAATGATGTTTTTCTATAGAATGTGTGTATATTCACTTACCAATGTATATCAAGCACGTGAATAGGATCAATGTGGCTGATGGTAGTTACTTGATGGAGCATAGGAATAAGGTAAAAAACAATTTTTTTTTAATATTCATATTGTTGTTAAACCTTAGCTATTAATATATATTGTGATAATATTATAATTTTAGGTTGTACTATGATGGACAGATTGACCATCTCTAAAATTTCCTCTATAGCCTTTGGTCATTGTTCTTTCACATTCCTCATTGTTTGAATTCAAATCTATTGAATGTATGCATTATATAAATATGTTGGAACATGTGGTCCTTGCCATATATATTAATAGAGATGTGTTTCTTTGCATATACGAAACTTTCCAATACTATCTCATGTAATGAAACGGAAGATGGAAAACCCAAGAAAAAGAAATTGAACTTGACTCAATTAAGGTAATACTCTGGTCAATTTATTCATGAACCATACCCCAACCAACTACAATATTAGCATATTGCTCATTAGGGGATGGATAATATTCATCGTTGCCTCACTCACTAAGTAGATTATCTTTTTGATATTTTGTTTTCAGAAAATAAAGAGAGAGATAGGATTTGTAATGTATTTGTAAATTTGCTCTGCTCTACCAACTTAAGTGGAACATTTGGATTGAGATTTTGGTTTTCAGAAAAGAATTGTGGGGATGAAGAAGTTGACATAATTAAAAGTGATATAATCTTATTGATAATCGACCAATTTGGTAAAACCTTACAAACATCAAAATTATGATAGTGAAACATCCTATTTCTGATGTAGTGAAGGTATTGTCACAATTGGGACAACCATCGGGGACAAAAAGAGAAAAAATGTAATTTTAAATAATTTTTTGTTATATTACAATGGATTTTTTCCAACAATGTTGTATTTCACACCCAAATGTACTTGTGAGGCATGTAAACTCCTCTTTAAACTTGAGGAGGCAAACACTCCTCAAAAGGACACAAGTTTTTGTTATAATAGGGCGTAGGTGTATATCCCTCTCCCTCTGTCAAGCCTTTGAGTCATATACAAAGTTGTATGGGACCAATTGTTCATGTTGTTGAGGCTTCATCATTGTTTCTAATTCACATGCAAATATAATTAGTGCACATGCAAATGTGTGTGTGTGCATACACACACAAATACAATTTTTATTTATTAAAATATCAAATTAATTTTTTGGCAAAAAAAAAGTGTTAAACATGTACCATTGTGCTATAAAACAGAGATGTACCACTAATGGTGCATTAGTAAATTTAAGTGCACCATAAGTGGTGCTCTTTATTTAGTATTAATACATAGGGAATGTGAATAAGGTTTTATTATTATATGTAATCAATGTGCCATTTGTACAGGTGCATCAAGACCTTGGCGATGAGCCTTGTATGCTAAGACCAACTACCAATTACACATCTATACATTATGAAACATACCAATAGATTTCAAACATTTTAATTTATACGTGGGAATAATGATGTGATTATAATCATAGGGAGCACCAATAATAATGCTTCCTTAAATCCACATGAACATCAATAAAAGAAAGAATTTTTTGAATTTAAACAAATCCTATTAGTGTGCTTGGTATGTATAGAGGCATTATTAACAGAGCATCCATACACCTCCTAGAGGACCGAAAATATCTGATAAGTTTTGTATATAAAATGCACATAATGGTGCATTTATAATATCGATAAGCACCACAAATCATGCCACCTAATATTACAAAACACACTGCAAAATAGAGTAATGATATATATTTTTTGTGTTATGCAATGCACTTATGTTGTAAAAGAGAAATAGTGATTCTGCTATTTAACATTTCAATACATATGGGTAAGCACAAGAACAATGATTTTATTTAAGCAAATCCTATTAGTGCAAGTGATATGTATGGAGGCATTGCAGGTGGGGTATCCATACATTTCCTAGAACACCAACAACTACAAGATATTTTTATATAAAAAAATTAATGACACAATTATAATATGGAGAAGCATCATATGATCACATATAGTATTATAAAGAGTATCAATAAGCCATAAATATTTTTATATCACGTTGTTATACACTAGAATGGCACCTCTCCATCCGAGTGCCAACTTTCCTTATGTTGGCACACAAAAGGACACTTATGGATTGAGGTTTGCCTAGAATACTATAGCTTGGCTTATTATGAAATACATTCTGCCTCTATCCAGCTAATTACTTTGCCACATTTGCCATGTTAGGATGTATTCGCGACTCTCTCTATTGACAACTTGCGCATCACTCGCGAGTCTCCCTTGTAGCAAGTCACGAATCCTTGTATTCGTGGGTTGCTCTTCTATATAATCGCGCATCATTTGCGGGTTGCTCTACTGCAGACCCGCGAATGTGTTTCTTAACATTTAAATATTAAAACATGCGTTAACTGGAGATTAGTTATGTCATGTAACTGGATTTCCTTAACTGCTGTAACTTCTCTAACCTTCGAACTACCTTATTTCACCCATATAAATATAGGTAGGAAAGGCCATGGGTGGGGACTTGAATTTATGCATTGTTATGCTGGAGGAATCGGGACTCTCTTTGCCTACACCTTTGCCCTGGAGGTCTTCCCTTAGTGTTGTAGAGCTTGGAGGCCGAGTTCTTTGGAGAAGAGAAGCAGCAGAACCGGATCAAGGTTTCGTGAGGTGCCAAACTTGAAGAGAAGGTATATTTGTACTTGTTTTCAAGATTAATAAAGATGTGATGTCCTTCTTCTTCCCAAATCATTGTTCAATGTGTGATTGAATCTCTGTTTATGATCATATTATAATGTTATTCAGATCATTGTTTCATATTTATTTGATTATCATTTCTTTATATGTGGTCATAATGGTTTGAGGAAGGTATAACTTGTTTTGCAGGTCTCTTGGAGCGAGAGGAGAAAGAAGAGGATTGAAGAGAAAGCTTGGATCAGCCTTCAGTTTATCAGGTGTGGACCTTTCTCATCTCTGAATATTGCTTATATATGCTTGCTGAACATTGTGCATCTCTCTTTCAAATCCAGTACGTTGATGGCCTCTTAAACCCTAGCCATAGGACACTTTCCTTTACAATAGAACTGGCGACTTCGCTGGGGAGAGCCTTGTCTGTTTGGGGTTTCTCTTGATTTCTTTCATTCTTTTGCATTGTTTCAGGTCCTTCTTGCCACTTAGGAACACTTTATCAATCTGATAGCACACTTCCCCTGCATTTTTAAGGTGGTTTTTGACCTTTTTTGGGAATTTTTCCACCCATTCACGGGTTGTTGTTCTAGACAGTCGCGCATACTTTCTTGCATTCATGGGTTGCTGTACTGAACAGTCGCGAGTCATTCACGGGTTGCACTTATAAACAGTCGCGAATGCCCTTTTAAACAGTGTTTTTTCCTCTTTTGTGATTTTTTCTTCTGTTTGAAGGTGTTTTGGGTAGGTCTTTTAGGGTCCTCTGCAGGTGCATGACTCTAGGGAGTTAGTGTCATCCTTTTTGCTTGTTCTTTATCTATGTGTTAAGCCTTTTTATAGCATTAGGGTTTGTTCTTTGCTCTTTCCCCCGTCTCCTTTGCTTGGTTTGATTTTTGGCCTATGTTTCTGATCAGCCTCTGTTAGTGGCCTTTTTTTGATTACAGAAGTTTGTTGGTGTTGGTTTCCTTCTCCTTTTGTTGGTTAACTTCACCTTGCCAAATTTGTTGACTTGCCTCTTATGCAAGCCTTCCTTCCAAGTAGAGTTTATGCTGACTTTAGTTCGGTCTAAAGTTTGTTGGGTGGCTGTATTGCAGAGATCCTTTTGCTTTGTTCTTGTTATCTGCATACTTTTGTTTGTAGGTAGTTTTCTTTTGCACTTATAAAAGAAAATTAAAAAGAACTTGTTTTTGTTGCTTTCCCCCTACCTCTTTCTTTGGTTTGACCTTGTTGGACAAGGTACTGAGCAGCCTTTGTTTGAAGGTTTAGATTGATACTTGGGACTTCTTGGCCTTTGTTTATGTCAGTCTTTGTGCTCAGTCTCTTCATTCCAAATTTGTTGGCTTGTTTCCTTTTGTAAGCCTTCTTTTTAAGTGAGGTTATTATCTAACTTTAGGGAGACCTAGAGTTTGTTTGTGGGGAGTAGAGTAGTTGTCTATTTGCATTGCTTACAGTACTTGTTTGCATTAGTTCATAGGCTGATTTTTTATTTTGCATTTATAAAAGAAAAATACAAAAACATATGTTTGCTTTATATGCATGTAGATTAGGTTTTTAGTCTAGATTGCATAGCATATCGTTGTTTTTGGAAAAATATAAAAAGAATTTCGTTCTTTTTGGCTGTCAAGTTTCTATTTGAAAAAGAAATATAAATAGAATAGCTATTTGCTTTTTTGCATTTCATTTTCTCTTTGCTTAGTCATTTTGTTTCATTTTTTGAGTCAAAACACCACATCAGTTTCATGCCATTTACCCTCTGAGTAAGAAACAGCCCTTTAAAATGAACGTATAATTTTAAAATTTACTAGTAAGTTTTGTTTTTAAGGGCCATACACCTACTAGCTTAGGCTAGACTTGTGGGCTAGGAAGTGTAAACTTCCCACAAGTTATAAAACTCAGACGTAGTGGACCTTTCACTAGGTAAATCCTTGACTTTATCACTGTATCTGGGAAGCTCCTCTCAGACGGGAGTTAAGCACGAGGCCGCGTGGAGGCTTGGACAAAGGAGATAACCCTCCAAATCCTTGTCAAAGCGTAACTCAGGACTTTTGCACATCTGGGGATTCTGTCCTAGACAGAGTTTCGGGCTCAGCTACCCTGCCCATGCGTACGAGTCCGACTTGCGATTGTCCCCCCAGACTGTTGGTATTGCCAAGGTAGCCTTTAGTCTCTTGAAATCTAGGGTTCATACACAGGTACACCGGAAGGTTATTTCTGGTTGACCTTGGACGGGCTTGGAAGGTAACCCTTGTGGAAAGTGCAAGAGGGTGGTGGGTGATTCCTTCGCTTGTGCCTGAGAACCACCTCAACGACGCCAAGTAACTATCTATCAGCTTTCTTCTGGAAAGTACATCTTACACCCGTTTGTCTGTTTGGGCTTTAGGAACTTTTAGTGAGTGCTGTGTGTTTTGTCTGTACTTAGTGGGCCTTTAGGTGTCTGCTTTGTAATTTTGGTTGAGCATCAACCTCAGACTTTGTCTCTTGTTTTGAATCTATGGCTAACACCCCTTTGAACACCAACCAAGAGATCCCCATGATGGGAGCTCCTTGTCCTATTCCTCTCACAGGGAATGTTGGTGTTCCCTTGATGGCCACCTTGAATCTTCCGGGATTCACCCTAGAGCTACCGGTGTGGTTGTTTTCCACTCCATCTGTCCTGAATGCTCCTGATGTTTCTCAAGTAAGCACCTTATATCAAGGGCATCAAAACACTGTCTCCCCTTCACCTGTAGTTAGTTCTCCTCCTCCTTATACCTCATGTGGTGAAAGTACTGATACTAGTAACCGGCAGTCTAAAAGGAGTAAAAGAAGGAGGAATAGGAAGAAAGCACATAAGCAAGGGGGCACCTGTTCAACCTCTGCAAGTCAAGTTGAACCTCACCACCCAACCTCGTTTGTTCAGGCCGAGGGCACCCATCCAACCTCTAAAGGTCATGTTGGACCTAGTCACTCAACCTCTGTTGTTCACGTTGAGTGCACCCGTTCAACCGCTGGTTTTCAAGTTGAACCTTCCCATCCAACCTCTGTTGTTCAAGTTGGATCTATCCGTCCAGCCTCTGGTGATCAAGCTGGTGGGATCCTTCCAACCTCTGTAGGTCATGTTGGATCTAGTCACTCAACCTCTGGTGTTCACGTTGAGTGCACCCGTTCAACCTCTGGTTTTCAAGTTGAACCATCCTATCCAACCTCTGTTGTTCATGTTGGAGCTATCCATCCAGCCTCTGGTGATCAAGCTGGTGGGATCCTTCCAACCTTTTCAGGTCATGTTGGATCCTATCACTCAACCTATGGTGTTCAAGCTGAGTGCATCCGTTCAACCGCTGGTTTTCAAGTTGAACCTTCCCATCCAACCTCTGTTGTTCAAGTTGGATCCATCCATCCAGCCTCTGGTGTTCATGCTGGTGGGATCCTTCCAACCTTTCCAGGTCATGTCGGATCCTGTCACTTAGCATCTGGTGTTCACGCTGAGTGCACTTGTTCAACCTCTGGTGTTCAATTTGAACCTCCCCATCCAACCTCTGTTGTTCAAGTTGGATCCGTTCACCCAGCCTCTGTTGCTCATGCTGGGGGCACGCACTCAACTGCTGCAAAACATGTTGATTCTAACCATTCAACCTCTGCTGTTCATGTTGATGGTGCCCAGTCAACCACTGCGAGTCATGTTGACACTGTTGACAAGTCTACCCATTCAAAACAAAAGCTCAAGTTTCCTTGTAAGCTTTGTGAGGGAGACCACCTTACTTATAAATTCCCTTCTATTGCGGAGGTGCGAAGAGTTTGGATTCATGGTCATCCTGTTTTTGAACATTATGGAGTCTCTCAACAACCATCCTCTCTTAGTGAGGTTGGACCCAGTCACCCAGCCTCTGTTGTTCACGCTGGGGGAAAACTCTCATCCTCTGCAGGTCATGTTGAGAGAAAGTTGTCAGCCACTGCTAGTCATGCTGATACCGTTGAGAAAATTGGTCGTTCAAAGCATCATCTTAAGTTCCCTTGTGTGCTATGCAAGGGAGATCATCTTACTCATCTGTGCCTTGCTATCCCAGAGGTGTGAAGAGTGTGGTCCAAGACTCATGGATTTCGTTCTTCTGAACACCCTATAGTTTCTCAACCTCCTACTCAACCTTTGGTTGATCAAGTGGTCGAACAAATCTCAGATTTGGTCGATCCCACTCTTCTTTCAGAGAGTGCTCCTTATGTGATTGAACCAATGTCATCTTTGGTCAATCCCACTCTCCCTTCGGAGAGTGATTTTCACGAAGCGGTTGAATCGATTCCAGTATCGATCAATCCCACTCTTCCTTTGGAGAGTGAAGTGTCTACTAGTCACATTTTCTTCACTGCCAGTTCAGATCTTACTGAACAAGGGGGCACTGAACTTGTTTCAAATCAACCCCCACAAATCCCTCAGATTGCTTCCTTTGATTGGGATAGCCTAGTTGAGCCGCGCCTTCCTTCTGTTGCACCTTTCCAGATAAAGGTCAAAGTTGGACCCTATACAATTGCTCGTTGCATTGTTGATGAAGGAGCCTCAGTTAGTATTTTGTCTGCTCGTGCTTGGTGAGGTATGGGATCTCCCAGCCTTGTGTCGACTGCTAGTCAGTTACTGGTGCTTGATAGAAGAACATCTCTAGCCTTGGGAATTCTTCCTCAAACACCTATTACTTTGGGTGGGAAGACCATCTTAGTTGACTTCATGGTGATAGAAGACCCCTTGGACTTCAATATGCTCCTTGGACGTGATTATGTCTATGCCATGCAAGCTGTGGTGTCAACATTTTTTCATGTGATGTACTTTAATCATGGTGAAGAAATTGTCACTGTCGATCAGTTGGATTTTCTTGATCCGTCTCCTGACCCAACTAGAGACCAAGTCTTTCCTTTATTGATTCCCAGTGTTTCTGTAGACACTACCCCACCACAGGTGAACTATGTGGCTTCTTGTCCTTTGTGTTCAATTGCTACTGAGAGGCAGCCTCTGTTTTCATGCTTACCTTCTCGGGACTTGGTCCCAGCAGTTGATCAGGTGAGTCATCCTATACAAATTGTAGAGCCTTCTCTCTACTCTGTCCATCCATTTGAAAGTTCGGATATGTGTCCTATCTCGGATGATTTCCTCCCTTCGGATGAAGTCCTCCTGGAGTCTTTGATACAGTCTGACCTTCTTTTTCAGTTGTGATTAAGTCTAACCCTAATTTTCTTAGTAAGCCTTCCCTTTTTCTTATGTTGGTTTTTATTGAGTCTTTTGATTCTTCATTTGAAAAGCAAGTTAGTGATCCTGATGAGTTTGATTTTTTCTTATGAATTTCTCAGCTCCTGTGATATTGAGTTTGTTCCTGCAGACTCTATCTCCCTTGTTGATTTTCGCTTCTCTTCTGAGGTTGATCTTATTGATTATAAACCCTCGAGCCTTGGTCCTATAGAATCTTCTTCAGTTGATTCTGCCTTGACTTTTCCATTTGTAGAAGATAGCAAAGTCACAAGTGTTTCTGCCAAAGTGACCTGCATCGAATCGTTTCTTCTAATGTTGTTGTTGTTGTTTCTTGGAGACAGGATTATTAGTTGGATTCATAACTGTTTCTGGGCCTCACCTTGTTGTTCAAGCTGTAATTGCATTTGCATGTGCCCTGCTCGTGCTTATGAGCCTGATGCCGGCTTCCACGCTTTTAGCTCGTTGTATAAGCCCTCATCTTTGTTCTCATCGCCGCTTAGCCTTGTATCATTTTGCCTTTGCAACTTGACACCCTTTACCCCGATGAGACCTTCCCCGAGTGTCCTTATCTTGCTCACTTTCCTTGCATTATGCATAGGTTTGTTCCTTGCGCTTGGAACTAGTTTCGCCTGTTTCTGACACTTGTCTCCTTGCATTTAGAGCATTCTTTCTGCTCTCCTTCGAGCTCGTTAAAAACAGTAAGGAGGCTGCGAGTTGACTTTTCCAGACTCATTAAAACTTCATGGGAAATATTATGAGTTTCTTTAGGCCCAAGTATGACTCCTCAAAATAGACTTGACTGCCGAGTAAACTTGTCTGTTCAGGCTCGTTAAGAATATGTGAATGGGCATCCACATTGGTGGTAGGTTATCTCTTTCTCGGACCATGTGGAATAATACGAGAAAGGATCCCTCTCTTTTCTTTTTGAATTGAGAAGAGTATTCTCAGGCATAGGTTTATCTCTTTTCCGGACCTGAGGGACTAAACTTATGGAAAAGGAACCCCCGGTATGAGCTTAGTTTTCTCTTTTTCGTGCTCTGGACCAAAACATGAAAAATATTCCGAGTGTACTTTGTGTCTTTGTCATGCTCGTTAAATCCTCAAGAACAAAGCATCGAGTTTATTGTTGTAAGCTCCATTTATCGTAATCAAATGGATCTTTCCGAGTGATCTTGCCTTCCTTCACACTCGTAAAACTCAGGCTATATATGCTTCTTTTGAAGGAGCGTTGGGTAGGTGGTAATTTAACCTTTTTCGGACCTTCCTGACTAATTACGAAAAAGGTGTGCCTTTTCTTCTTCGGAAGTTAAGAGAGTTCTTCTGTTGTTTGTTTTATACTTTTTCGGCCTAGGAGACTAAATTGTATGAAAAAGGACCCCCCTGGAGTCTTCTTTGGAGTTTTCAGACTCTCTAAACTATGAAAACACCATCGAGCATGTACTAGTTCGGGCTCGTAAAATCCACGAATCAGTGCCTTATCAAGCATTCTTCTTTCTTTTCTTCGAGCTTGTCAAAAAATGAAGATGGTCCCGAGTTTGCTTTCTTGGACTCGTTAAACCTTTACAAGAAAGAAGGGAAGGGGAAGGTTTATTTCCATGTCTTTTTACATCATGGCAGCAAGTCTTGTTTCCTTGAACAAAGCACCAGTTTTGAGTTTATCAATAGTTGGGTCCTAGTCTTTTGGCCTTATCCTGATTCAGAGTTTCTTACTCCTCCAGTTGGTCTCTTTTCCAATTATATGGGGAATATGTCAATGTCTCCTACATTGCAGATTTGTGTCATTGGTCCTATTTTGTGTCAAAATCTGCCTAAGTCACTTTTTGTGTCGTGCTCACTGTTCAAGGATTAAACCTCTGTCGTCCATTCTGCAGTTGCCTTGACCTTTTGTGTCGGCCATTCCCTGGTATCAGTTCATTACATCATGTCTTCAGTGGTCCTTTTTGTGAAATTCAGTACCATTTCCCGATCCAATTAGTCTTTGACTTACCTCGTGTTGGATGATGAAGGATTCCTTAATGCCTTCCTTCCAACGGATCTCTTCCTATCGACTGCAACACATCTTGCTCTGGGGATGAGATTTAGAGTTTTATGACAGTACCTTGGGAATTGTTGTCCTCAATGGTAATTTCCCTCGCTATTGGGTAGTGGGGATAGCTTAATGTCTCCTACTCGATGGATTCTTCAAGTGTTCGACTTCAAGTCCTTGTAATCACACTTGTTAGAATGTACTAGGTACCTTGGGGACCATTTTTCATTAATGGTGGTTTCCCTCGCGTTTGTTAACGGTTCTCATTATTGACCGGTAATCAAACGGTTTCCTCCATGTTCGACTTCAACTCCTTTATTCACATGGTTAGGATTCGTACCTTTTTTGGGCGGTTTGGATTGAAGACCTTGGGGCCGACAGTAGCATTGTCATCTTTTGCTATTTCCCAAGTTGCGCAAGACCTTGTTATACTTTATATGACATTTTGCTGAGACATAGATCCACCTTGTATTTTTTGTGGCTATGATCGATTGTTGAGTATGGATCCACCTTGTTCATTTGTGGCCATGGCTCCTTTAGATTTGATATGGTGCCTTTTTGCATATTGAGCGACCATGATGGTTTCATCAGTTATACATATGTTGGATCCACATGTATCTTTATGGCGATGTTTTGTATATGGACGTGTATGTTCCAGAGATCAGTTTTCTGACATTTATCTCTCTTACAGGTACCTTCACTCGAGCCTTTCGATCTTGGATTCTCTGCTCTCTCTCCATACTCAGCTGTTTCCTTTATAATGTATTTCAGCTATCATCTTCCCCTCTAACCTCACACATTAGGGGGCATCTGTTATACACCATAATGGCACCTCTCCATCCAAGTGCCAACTTTCCTTATGTTGGCACACAAAAGGACACTTATGGATTGAGGTTTGCCTAGAATACTATAGCTTGGCTTATTATGAAATACATTCTGCCTCTATCCAGCTAATTACTTTGCCACATTTACCATGTTAGGATGTATTCGCGACTCTCTCTATTGAAAACTCGTGCATCACTCGCGAGTCTCCCTTGTAGCAAGTCACGAATCCTTGTATTCGCAGGTTTCTCTTCTATATAACCGCGCATCATTCGCGGGTTGCTCTACTGCAGACCCACGAATGTGTTTCTTAACATTTAAATATTAAAACATGCGTTAACTGGAGATTAGTTATGTCATGTAACTGGATTTCCTTAACTGCTGTAACTTCTCTAACCTTCGAACTACCTTATTTCACCCATATAAATATAGGTAGGAAAGGCCATGGGTGGGGACTTGAATTTATGCATTGTTATGCTGGAGGAATTGGGACTCTCTTTGCCTACACCTTTGACCTAGAGGTCTTCCCTTAGTGTTGCAAAGCTTGGAGGCTGAGTTCTTTGGAGAAGAGAAGCAGCAGAACCGGATCAAGGTTTCGTGAGGTGCCAAACTTGAAGAGAAGGTATATTTGTACTTGTTTTCAAGATTAATAAAGATGTGATGTCCTTCTTCTTCCCAAATCATTGTTCAATGTGTGATTGAATCTCTGTTTATGATCATATTATAATGTTATTAAGATCATTGTTTCATATTTATTTGATTATCATTTCTTTATATGTGGTCATAATGGTTTGAGGAAGGTATAACTTGTTTTGCAGGTCTCTTGGAGCGAGAGGAGCAAGAAGAGGATTGAAGAGAAAGCTTGGACCAGCCTTCAGTTTATCAGGTGTGGACCTTTCTCATCTCTGAATCTTGCTTATATATGCTTGCTAAACATTGTGCATCTCTCTTTCAACTCCAGTACGTTGATGGCCTCTTAAACCCTAGCCATAGGACACTTTCCTTTACAACACATGTTCGATGTGTTTTTTTTCAGAGGAAAAAATACCAGCCTTTGTTATTCAATAGAATCAAAAGACATCAATTACATATTCCATCTTTGTGACTAAGAGTACTATAGCAAACTAGTACAACACATAGACATAAAATATAACAAGTCTGTCTACTGCCATCCAGAAAAAAAGAAAAAAAGTCTAATCATAGCAGACTTTTCTCATCATCCGTGAAATATCAGGTCAGAATATGCTGAGTAAGAAATGAATATGATCGTCAAACAGACATTCCAGAGCAATAATTTCTGGCTCAGAGGTCTCAAACATAATAGGTAAAGATGATCAATCAAATGCTGAAAGTCAAAGACTGAAATACAAGAGACTCAGAAACTAAAAAAGAACAAAATGGCCATCATTGATGACCATACCATCCAGATTTTCAGAGAAAGTTCCATAACCCATATCCAATTTCAAGGCCTGTTTCGAGAGTCCATCTGCCAGCGAGTTATGCTCATGGAATATGTGTTTGAAAATCACTTGAGGGGCCATTTGAAGCATATTTCTTATTTCATCACACCAATGCATCAGAGCAGGAACATCAAGTGCAGAAAGTCTGTTGAGCCAAGATATAATAACCATAGAGTCGCCAAAAATCAAATGAATGGGAAGATCCATCATTAAACTAACTCTAAGAACTGCCCAAAGAGCCAATAATTCCGCTCTAGTGTTTGTACTACAACCACATCCCAAGGAGAAGCTGAATAAGTGAGTATCATTTAGATAGATCACAAAACCTAAGCCACCAATTTTATCTGTAGCAACCCCATTGAAAAAACCACAAGGAAAGGCTATCCATGGTTTTGGACCAATATCCCGAATTTTAAGAATTTTTAATGGAGCAGGGTAAGAATTTAAGAAACCTTCGATCCTGGAGAAAAGAGCAGGGAAGGCAGGTTTCCTATTTTCAAATAGGCAGTTATTACAAAGAAGCCAGATACTCCAGAAGATAAATAGTGGCAGATATCTAAAAGGGGCTGAGTGCATAGAGGAGCTAAACCACTGAACCAGAAAGGATGAGACAGAATCGTAGAAAGGAAAGGAGAACCCAAACTTTGTTGCATAGTGAGAAAGAATACACACACTGAAGGGGCAAGCCAAAAAGAGATGATATACATCCTCAATATTCCTTTCACACAGAACGCATCGACTCGGCCCCTGGAACCCTTTATTCAGAAGCTGATCCCAAGTTAATATATGTCCTCTAGCCAATAGCCATGTAAAGCATTCTATTTTTAGAGGAATACGTTGAGTCCACAGGAAATCCAGAGTAGGATCTTGAATCTTGAAACAATTGACAAAGAGAATGCAATCGTATCCTTTTGCAGCTGTTAAGGAGCCTACATAATTATTATGAGACCAGAGAAGGGTATCGTGCTGTTCATAAAGATGTATTCTACCATATTCCAGCCCCCAGATAAAATTATCCCAAAGAGTTTTCCAATCACCACATAGATCTAGCTCCTCCGCCGTGAACCAGTAGCCCAAAGCATAGGAAGTAAGATTCCTAGCTTGTGCTAGAGAGAAAATCCCATAATCTTCCAAATACTCTCTCAAATCTCTTGGCAAAATAAAAGAGGATCCCAAACCCACAACAGGATCCGCACCTAGACAGATAGCCAAACCATTACCAACATGCCAAATAATCCCTTTACCAATCCACGGTAAGGTAGCAATGAAACCTCTCCATATTATCGAGGCATTCCAAAAATTAAATCTTTTTTCCCTTAACCAAGAATGAATAGGCCTATTTTTCAAATATTTAACAGAGATGAGATGATGCCAGATGCCATTACTGTTAAGAGCGAGCCAACAAAAATTCATTCTCAGAGAGAGACTGAAGCTGGGCAAGTGCTTTATCCCCCAGTCACCAAGAGAAGTCAGACGAGCCAGCAGTTGCCAGTCAGCAAGATGGAATTTTTTATTTTTTGAAGAAGAGCCCCATAGAAATGAAAAAATCAGTTTTCTGAGCTTGTCTAAGATTGTGGCAGGAATCAGAATGAGAGACAACCAGAAAACAGGAATACTCGACAGAATAGATCGAATGAGGACTAGACGTCCACCTATAGACAATAGTCAATTAGTACAATGGGGGATCCTCTTCTCAAATTTAGAAACTAGCCAGTGCCAGTCCTTTATCAGATAACCCGAAGGCTTGAGGAAGTAACCAAGATAATCAAAAACTTTGTTAAGAAATTCAAATCTGTAAGGAAGGAGACCATTAATTCTTCAAAGGAGGGCCTCATCCAAATCATTATGAAGAAAGCAGGATTTATTTATATTTATACACATATCGGAGGCCTCACAAAATGTATCGAGGATGACTTTGAAAGCCATCCATTCCTCAAAGGAACCCATACCAAATAGGATCACATCATCTACAAAAAGTAAGTGAGTGAGGAAGAGACGAGACAAAATCTTGATTCCTTTTATCTTACCATGTTTTTTATCATCTTTGATCACAAGGCTAAGGCCTTCTATAACCAGGATGAACAACAGGGGGGACAAAGGATAGCCCTGCCAAATTCCATGAGTGGCTGGAAAAAAGGAAGAAGGAGAACCATTTACGAGGACAACAAAGTTAGCTGAAGAGATACTGCCCAAAATCCAATTCACCCCAACCAGAGGAACCCTGATCTAAATAAGAATAAGACAGACAAAGGTCCAATTAACCCAGTCAAAATCTTTTGACAAGTCCAACTTCAGGATGAGAGCACATCTCTTGTGAGTTTTAACAGTATGTAAAAATTCCTGAGTTATGGCTATGGGCTTGAGGATCTGACGGTTCTTTAAAAAGCCGAATTGCTGAGGAGAAATGGAAGCATCTAAGAAGGGTTTGAGTCTCAGGGCCACAATTTTAGAGATCAGCTTATAGCAAATATTACAGAGAGATATGGGGCAAAAATCAGCAAAAGAAACAGGCAAATCAACTTTAGGAATGAGAGGAAGAAAAGTGGAGTTAAGGGCGGAAGCCACTCTGCCTAAGATCCTAGAAGTTTCCACCATTTTGACAAGGAGAGGACCCAGGAGGTCAAAAAAAGTCAAGAAGAACTCAATAGGCCAGCCATCCGGGCCTGGCGCCTTATCTCTTTTAAATGTTTTGAGGGCCCTCTCAACTTCCGAAATAGTGATAGAGATAGTGAAGGCCACATTCTCTTCAGTGCTGATATAGGAGGGGAAAAGGCGGATAACCTTTAGCTGGGAAGAAAGGTTAGTCAAATGGTCATCTTCAAAAATCTTCCTGAAGTAACGAGTCCCAAGGGATCTGATACTATGATCATCTGAAACCCAAGTACCCCTTTCATCCTGCAAACTCCAGATAGCATTATGATTTTTCCGAGCCGAAGCCACCGCATGAAAATACTTGGTATTAGCATCCCCATTTAATGCCCAAGTAACTCTACTTTGAAGTCTTGCTGAGTAAAGTTCATGATCTAACACCTTTTGTAGATCAACCTTGAGAGAGTTCAATCTCAGCTGCTGTTCATCATTTAAAATAGCTGAATGAGAGGAAGAAAGAAGAGAATTAATCTCCTCTTCCAATAAGACTGACTTATCCTTCATCTTTCGAGCTTTGACTTTAGTCCAAGAGTTGACTTTATATTTTAGGACAAGAAGTTTAAATGAGAGTTCAAACATAGCATCCATCGAATTATCCGAGCGAATAAGAGGCCATTCTGCTCGAATCATCTTGACAAATTCCTCATTTACTAACCATGATTGGTTAAACTTAAAGGGATAAGCACAAGTACTCTGTTGATCCAGCCAATCAAGTAAGATAGGGAAATGATCAGAAATCCCACATCTATGAGCCCAAACTCGATACCTGGGGAGAGAGCTAACAAGCTGATCTGATAACAAAAAATGATGAAGTCTTTTCGAGATACCATCTTCCCCCATCCTACCATTCCTCCAAGTAGGGCCTGCACAGGAGGGGGCCACGTCCACTAAGTGATGATTAGATAAAAGCTTGGAGAAGAAAGGTCCCAAAGGATCTAGTTGCGCTCTAGAGCCCCATATCTCTAAGGAATTTAGAGTGAAATTCAAGTCGCCAGCCGGGATAAGATTTGGTAATGAGAGGAGACCACCATTTTCCACAGCACTCCAGAAGGAATCATGATTAAGGTAAGGACCGTAGCAATTTAGAATAGAAAGCTCAAAAGAAGAGCCACGAATCGAAGCTTTGAGCAGGATACCGGCAGCTGTATGGTAAGCTTTACATTTGAGGAGTTTAGGGTTCCATCCAGAGAGAATCCCCCCAGAGAGACCTTTAGAATTAAGGGCACAAAACTCCCAACCCAGACAGAGCTTGGAAAAGGAAAATAAGGCAGGGTACGAACTGGTCATGGTCTCTTGAAGAAGAATGACATCAGGAGAGAGAGTAACAATCAGGTGATGAAGGATTTTTTGCTTGGCTAATCCACATTGAACACTGGGTGTAGACCAAGGAATGGTGGAATATTGAGCTCGAAGAAATTTTCCCCGACAGCCTTGGTGATGGTGTATGGCCCATATCGGAGCGGGCGAAGCTTGCGGTGGGGTCCAATGAGGCACTCCTTATGCAAATGTAGCAACTCTTTGTTGCCCACTTGGAAGTTGTGTTGCACCTGATGCTGATCATGTCGCTGCTTGTACTTAGCATTGGATCTGTCCAATATATCATGAACCTATTGGCGAATGTGTTGAATGCGCTCAATGAAGTTGTTTTCCTTCGAAACTTCAGACTAGATATGAGCTGAATTATCCTGAGTAGCTGGAAATGGCATGGCTATGTCAATGGGACATAGTGGCTGGAATCCCAAGCCCACCTGAAAGGGGCTATGGTTGGTTGAGCCGTGGAGGGCCTGGTTATAGCTGTGTTGTACATAGGGGAGGCTCCCATCCCATGTGCATGGATGCTTTGAGTTGTACATGTGCAAAAAGTGTACGATCATCCTGTTGACAACCTCTGTCTGGCCATCAATCTGGGGATGGAAAGCTATGGACTTTGTGAGCTTGGTGTCTAGCATTGACCATAGGCTAGACCAGAATGTACTAAGGAACTTGTTGTATCGGTCTGATATTATAGACTGTGGGATCCCAAAGTGTACCCACACTCATTCAAAGAATAGTTTAGAAGTGGCTTTTGTTGTGATATTCTTCTTGCAAGCCGCCATTATGGCCATCTTTGAGAATCTATCAATGACCACAAACACACAGTCATTGCCATGCTTAGTAGAAGGAATGCCTAACATGTAATCCATGGAGATGGATTCCCAAGGTCGACTAGGGGTAGGAAATGAAGTATAGAGACCTTGCTTCTTGATGGATGGTTTGGAAATGGCACAGGCAGTGCAGGATCGGATGTACTTCCCGACGTCCTATTGAAGGTTCAGCCAATAGAAATACTTCTGTAGTACTGCCACTGTTTTCTCGACCCCGAAATGCCCAGTGACCCGACTGTAGTGCGCTTCCCAAATCATCTTGGCATGCTCACTTGAAGGAACACAAAGGTGTCCCATGTGACACAGTAGTACCTCCTGGAGGTGAAATTTTGGAACTTGGTTTCCCTCCAAGAGCGTCTGGTATGCGTGATTGAATTTTGGATCGCTCTTGTAGAGAAGCGGCCAATCAGAAGTCCCATGCCCACAAGATTTGAGCACGGTTGTTATCGCCACGATCAGTGGTCGCCTGAGGCAGTCTGCAACATTATTGGTGCTTCCCTTCTTGTACTTGATGTTCAAATGAAATTGTTGTAGATATGTGGACCACTTCTGATGGTGATCATTATGTAACTTCCCTTGCATGAACTACAGGGGTTGGTGGTCTGTGTGGATGATCGTTTCCTTCCCCAAAATGTAATCCTTCCATTGTCGGCAAGCCTGTATAATGGAATACATCTCTTTGTCATAAGTGGGATATTTGCAGACAGTGTCTCACTGTGATATGCCACTGGATTCCCTTGTTGAGTAAGGACTACCCCAATAGCATAGTCAGAGGCATCTGTCTTGATCTCAAATGGTTGTTGCAAGTCTAGTAATGTGAGCACTGGGGCACAGCATAGGCGATGTTTCAATTATGCAAACACCTTCTGTTGAGTCTCTGACCAAAAGAATTTTGATTTTTCTCCTCCATTGGTGACTTGACTCAAGGGCCAAGTGATATGAGAGAATCCCAACACGAACCTGCGGTAGAAATTAGCAAGGCCCAGAAAGCTGCGAAGCTCTGTTAGAGTAGTTGGGGCTAGCCAATCCCAAACGACTTGGATCTTGGTTGGATCCACATGTACCCCACAGTCATCAATAATGTATCCCAGATACTGAACCTGGGTCATGCCAAAAGTGCACTTGTCCAAATTGGCACACAACTTGTGCTGCCACAATGTTTGGAGGACCTGTTAGATGTGGTGGAGGTGCTCTTCCCAAGTCTGGCTGAAGATCAGGATGTCATCCAAGTACACTACTACAAATGAGTTGGTGAATGGCTGCAAGATGTCGTCCATCAATCTCATGAAGGTTGTAGGAGCATTTGTCAGCCCGAAAGGCATGACCAACCATTCAAAAAGGCCCTTCTTGGCTTTGAAGGCAGTCTTCCACACATATGTTGGTTCGATTGGTACCTGGTGATACCCAGACTTTAAGTCGATCTTGCTAAAATATTTCTCCCCTTTAAGCTGGTCCAGGAGGTCATCAATCTATGGGATCAGGTACCTATTCCGGACAGTGATCTTGTTCAGTGCCCGATAGTCAATATAGAGTGTCCAAGTCCTATCCTTCTTCTGTACCAACACGATCGGGCTCCCACAGGGAAATGAACTTGGCCGGATGTGACCCTTCTACAACAGCTCCTGAATTTGCCTCTTGATTTCATCATTCTCCAGAATAGAACGGCGATAGATCGGTCCATTGGGAAGCGGCGCACCTAGGGTCAGATCAATGGGGTGCTTGACCTGACAATGGAGAGGCACCTCGGTGGGTGAGGTGAATATGTCTCAGTACTCCTGCACGACCTTGTCCATTTTTTGTTGTCGTGCGGAGGGGCCCTGTCTAGAGGTTGTGGAAACAATCTTCTTCTTGCCTTGAGGGCGGATCATCAAGAAAACAAACTTCTCGGTTTTGGAAATGAGCTTACTGCATTGTTTTGCAGTAACCAAAGAGATAGAGGCAGGGGGTGGCACCTCTGGTATTTTGTACAAATTATTTCCCAACATAATAATAACAGTGCGAGGCTGAGACTCACACATAGCGTGTCGCTTCCATAAGCATGGTTGACCTAATAATACATCACAAACATCAAGAGGAGCAATATCACATAATACCTCATCGGTGAAGGGCTTGATACTGTAGGGAAGTTGGCACTGCTGGCTGACGCGGAGATCTCGTCCTTGGTGAAGCCACCCAATGGTGTACGGATGTGGGTGTGCTGTGGTCGGCAAACCCAACCGCTTCATGACCTTTGCTGAAATCAGGTTCTTTTGGCTCCCACTGTCGACAATGAACTGTAGTGAGGAACCCTTTACCCACATCTGGGAGTGGAAAAGACGCTCCTCCTCCTCTGAATCTTCTGGTTCTTCCTTTTGGATCTTCGTGGTGGCAACAGTGGTGTTGGGCTCTGCATCAATAATCTTCTTCCCTCTGTCATTCCCCTTCTTGAGTTTTGATTCAATGTCAGAGTATGCATCTAATTCAGAATCCTTTATCTCGGCCACTAGTGACTGCTTAGCTTGACACTCACTTGTGTTGTGAGTGGGGCTCTTATGGGACTCGCACCACTTTCCCGCTTCCTTCTTTGGCTTTGTAGTGTTGCACTTTTCTTGTGGCTTTGGTAAGTTTTCTTGAGTCACCATGCCTTGGTTTTGTCCTTGGTTCTGTGGTTTAGGGGCACCTTTCCCTTGCTTTTGATTCGCAGATCCAAAGTCTCGCTTTTTCTGTTTGAATTTTTGCTCAATTTTGGCAGCGTACTGATATGCCGTACCAAGCGAGGAGATGTCAAGGAACTCCATTTCCTCCTGAATGTATCTGTGTAGACAACTGCGGTACTTCAGCACCAAATGTTTCTCTGAATATTTGATACCCAATTTGGTGCACAGGGTATGGAACAAATTCGTCAGATCATGCACATCTTGATCTCTTTGCTATCATAGCGTAGTCCATTGGATGTACTTGTCCTCATGGATCCCCACTAGATAATATTGTCCGTTTATGGCATATCGAAAATAATTCCAAGTGGTTACGACCAAGAACAGAGAGGGTTCCTCCTCATCCTTTCTCTCACAGTAGGTTTCCCACCAGTCCTTGACATGGGGGGCAGATTTGAGTAGAGAAAAAGTAATATTTTCTCGGTCAAAAAAGTCATGAACCGAGAAATATCCTTCTAATAGATTCAACCATTTATCTACGGCGTCTGCATCTATTCAACCATCAAATATGGGAATGTCAAAGTTTACTTGTACCTTAAAAGGGGTTGCACCTCCAGAGTGGCTGCTAGATGCAGATGCGTCGCCAGTGGGAAGTCGTTGAAGGATCTGGGCGAAGTTATCCATCATCATGTTCCTTTGTTTTTCAAGGGCCTCCTCGAGACACATTTTGATAGGATCTTCTGCACCCTCGTCTTTATTTTCGTCCCCCATGGGTGGCCATTGGGATTTGCGAGGCTGATCTTGCAAAGGTTCAACCAAATCGAGCCGTAACTCTTTATACCCCGCCCTCGTTGGGGACATGCAAAGAAGGATTGAGAAAGAGCATATTGCTCTGATACCACTGATCCAAATTTATGCAGGAATGCAACAGAATACACAAATAACCATAGAAACAAATATGCAGTGGAAATAACACTTCATTTCATTAATCAATAACTGAAACTTGTTTACATACAGAATGGAAATAAACTAGCTAGAGTGTTGGTAGCTTATCTCTGAGAAGAGATGTGGCAGCTACATGCCTCTAAACTCTGTGTTACAATGAGGCTCGAAGGACTATATATTATTGAGAAACAATGGAAACCCTACACATCCAAAAACCTAACACTAGGAGGTGAAACGCCTTAATGTGGGCCCCGTTGGGTAACTTGGTACATCAATTTCCCGGGGTCGTAACTTTAGCATACTACCTCTGTTTGACGCGCATGATATATCGTTAGAAAGATCTATTTAAGGATTACATTCATAAAAATCAAATATCAAGTACAAAATGGACTCATATTTTCCTGACCATTCAATGCCAAAAAAACGTCGTTTAGGGCCTCAAAACGGCTCCGAAAGTTTAGGACCTGAAAACTGCCAAAAATAGTAAATTGTGCTATAATTAAGGAAACTAGAAAACTGAAAGAAACAATGGTGGGGGTCCAAGAGGAATAGTTGGGTGGCCACCAATATCCTCCTGGATCAAAATACATCTGCAACGTGTTCCTCTATAGGGAAGTAATGTCGACGAATAACATTACTATGCACTAGTTCCTGAATGTATTGCATGTGAACTTCAATGTGATTGGTCCGATGCTTCTGAACTGGATTGTTGGATAGCTTGATTGTACTCTGACTGTCACAATAGAGGTCTACTGATGGAGAAGTGTGAATTCCAAAATCTGTCAAAATCCCATGCAACCAAGCTTCCTGAATAGTTACATTCACAATCCCCGATACTCTACTTCAGCTGAAGAGAGAGAAAGAGATGCTTGCTTCTTGCTTGACCAATAGATTGGTCTATATCCCAACATGAACACAAATCCTGATGTATATTTCCTGTCAGTACTATCACCAACCTAGCTTGAATCAGTAAAACCAATAAAATGTAGTTGTGCATCGGTAGAATAGTGGATCCCAAACTCCCTCGTACCTTACACATAATGCAATATGAGCTTTGAGTCCTTCCAATGCAGCTCATGTGGCTCCTGCATGTACCTAGAAGCAACACTCACAACATAAGATAAATCTGGCCTCAAATGGGTGAGGTACAATAGGCTACCAATCAGTTGCCTATAGAGTGTATTGTCAACCAGTGGTGTGGAACCTCCTTCTTCCAACCTAATGTCAGATAAGAAGGAGAAGGGTGTTGCTTTACAATCAGTCATGTGAAATATTTTGAGCAAGTCTCCAATGTATTTGGACTGTGTAGTCATGATTCATGAAGCACTTTGATTTACTTCGAGACCAATAAACTATCTTAACAGTCCTAGATCAGTCATGGAAAATTCTTCTCTCAAAGTTGACTTGATGCCTCTCAATCTAGCGTTGAGACACTAGTAATGAGAAAGTCATAAACATATAGAACAATCAACAATAGGAATCCCCCTTTCTGTTGCATGTAGACATTGCAATCATATTTGCATCTCTCAAATTTATGTGACATAAGGAAGGCATCCATATTAGCATACCATGCCCTTGGAGATTTCTTGAGCCCATAGAGATATTTCCTCAGTTTTCAAACTAAGGATGAATCTTCAATGTACCGCTCAGGATGTCTCATATAGATCTCCTCTTCCAAGTCACCATGGAGGAAGGCACTCTTTCCATCCATGTGATGTCCCTCCCACCTATTTGAAGCTATAATGGAGAAAACTAGTATTATGGAGTCCATTCTTGGAAAAGGAGCGAATGTCTCCTCGTAGTCCAGCCCATGGACTTGTGAGTACCCATTTTCCACTAACTGAGCCTTTTACTTGGTTGTAGTCCCATTAGTTTCTAGCTTGGCATTGAAGATCCATTTGCACTGAACTAACTTCCTCCCAAGAGGAAAAGTGACAACCTCCTAGGTTTTGTTGTCTTATAGAGAACCAAACTCATCATCCATAGTCTCCTTCCACCTTGGATCATGGAAAGCCTCCTTGTGTGACTGAGGATATGACCCCATCGTCATGAAGCACCTCTTTGGGTGAAGTGGATTTGAATTGTAGAGTGCAATACTTTCATCCTCATACTAAAATATTTCCCTTCTTCTATCATCTGGATCCCCAACACTATTCCTATCTACTTCAACGAGCTTTTGGGCCCATTTTGGCCTCTGATTGGGAGCAGGTGTTGGATATGGATATGGTTATTCTTGAGTTTCATTCTCAACATCAATATATTGGTCATCTTAATCCTTATCTTGTGAAGCTGGAACATTAGTCAAGACATGATCATTTGCAAATGGAAATGGATGAGTAATTATACCTTCTTGTTCTTTGGTTGGCTATGGATCATGCACCTAATCCTCTTTAAATTGCACATTGCATTCTATGAAGCACTTTTTGGTTGCAAGGTCCATCGGTTTGTATGCCTTTACATCATCTGCATGTCCCAGCAATATGCATTCGCTATTCTGGTCTTGTAATGCTTTCCTCTTGTCAGTAGGAATTATGGCCCATGTCTTGGAGCCAAAAACTCTCAGATATGAGACATTCAACTTATGTCCCATCAATGCTTCGGAAGGAGTAGCCCCAATAACTAACTTGTGAGGCACTCTATTATGGATATATGAAGCACAATTTAGTGCCTCAACCCACATATTTGGAGGAATACTTCTTTATTCTAGAAGGCATGTAGCCATCTCTTTCAAGGATCTATTCTTCCTCTCAGCTACACCATTATGTTGTGGTGTGTATGGGACTGAGTGTTGCATTTGAATGTTTGTTGATGCACAAAGATGTTGGAATTCTCTTTTGACATAGTCACCTCCATTATCAGATCTAAGTGTGTTGATATTCTTTTCGAGAGTGGTCTCATCCAAGGATTTTAAGATTTTGAAGGTCTCAAATACCTCATACTTCTACTTCAGAAAGTAGACCCAACATTACCTTGAAAATTCATCAATGAAGTTTACAAAGTATTTGGATCCATTCATAGATGTTGTAGGCATCGATCCTGAGACATCCCTATGAATTAAATCCAGTGTGGAGGAGACTCTTCTTTCCTTGCCAACATCATACATTTTCTTTGGATGCTTCCCTAATAAGAAACCAGTGCACACACCTTTAGAAGATTTGATTATAAGCAATCCCTCAACCATTTTTTCATTGTGAAGTTATTGGATATACTTGAAGTTTAGGGAGCCAAATATTTCGTGCAACAACTTTCTTGTGTTATTGACATGAGTCAATAAGGCACTAGGATATGAATTAGGAAGAAAGTGAGAAAACTCATATGCCTTGAAGGGATGATTAGAAACTCCTTTCGCTATCGGATTTCCAGTAGAGACTTCTAAGATCCCCACTGTGTCAAGATCAAATGTGACTTGCTTAGTGAGTTAGTATGTGTCATATCGTATACATACAACAAATTTGCTTCCAAGGAAGGGACATAGAGTACATTCTGAAACACTCCATGCCCAGTTTTAATGGAACCTTCCCGACAGTTGGGATTTGTGAGTCATGATCTCCCATATGGATGTTTGGTCCTCAAGAGATATCCAGAGTAGTGAAAGATTCTTTTGAGGAAACCATGTGGTTGGAGGCTCCAGAATCAATGAGAAACTCCTTTGACTGAGAAGAGCTTGCCTTCAAAGCATGTCACCTCTCATGTTCTTCAGTCTTGTTTCTAGCATCAAACTTCTTTGCTCCTTCGGGAAGAGAAATGTTTTTCTGTTCAAGGAGCCTAGACATATGGTCTATGGTTTTCTTCATACAGAGATTCTCTAGATGATTTCCTCTCTTGCAGTAAGGACACTTGGACTTGTCAAACTTCTTATGCTTGTCCTTCTTGGATCCTAAGGATCCTTTTGAAGGATTTTGCTTATCCTTAGTCTTGGATTCAGTTTTCTTCTTCTCTTTTCCTTTGTTCTTCTGCTTTCCTTATGCATTCTTATTCTCCCTGGCTAAGAGAGCCTAATTATTTGAGGCTTTGAAAGCTCCCATTTGAATTACCTTATCTTGTTCCTGGATTAGTGATTCTATGAAGGTATCAAGGAATGAAATTCACCAATTAGGAGTTTTCAACCTCCCAGAGTGAAAGGTAGATATGAATACTGATAATTATGGACCAAGTTTTCTTAGGATTGATAGCACCAATTTCTCATACTTCTTATCAATCCCACACTGCTTGCATTGCATGATAAGATATTTGAATTTTGAGAAGAACTCATGTACAGTTTCAAAGTTTTAAGTTGTAGTGTTATCATCTCCTTCTCTAGAATATGGCCCTTGGTCTCATCCTTCTTTCCAAATAAGGATTTGAGCTTATCTCATACTTATTTTGGAGTTCTCAGTCCATCAAGATGGAAGAGCAGTTCCCTAGTGATGTGGATGCACATGAAGCCAAATGCTTCATCCATCTTGTTTAGATGCCTTTAGACTTTTCAAGAGGTTGTTGGGGTTCGAAATCTACACCAATGGTGACCATGTACATACCCTTGTTGTGTAATAGAATATGAATATCATCCCTCCAATCTAAGATATTTGAAGGGGGTGAGGATTTTGGGAGTTGAAGCAGCTGAATTATCCATCTCATATCTTCAAAAACAACTAATTCTTCAAAAAAACTTTGAATCCACCTGCAAAAACACTGCAAAACACTACAAATTGCAATCAAAATAATTCAAACACTATCCACTTCAACATGTGCACTTTTTATGGGTGCATCACACCTAGCTAAACTTCTCTAGACACAATTCAGAGGGAGCAAGGAAAGAATACCAGGATTTATGTGGAATTGAATTGCTTCTGGTTCATCAATGGAATTTTTTGAGGTTTGAAGCTAGTCTGGATACCTGCTATGATACCATGTTAAATTCAATGAATCATAGGATCTTCGGGCCTAAATGAAATAAATGTGAAGAGAAGGTTGCATAAGAGTTAACAATTTAATGGAAATCTAATCAATAGATTCATGACAATTTACTCACACATGAGATGAAAAATTGTCAACATAACATTACATCCATTCAGTGAAGAGGAGCTGCATTCGAAAATTGAAGATCTCGACGTTTCGACCCCTACTCTGGGATCATCATCAGGAGACAATTAGAAGCGTGAAGGGGCAAGGGTCGAGGCTAGGTCAAGGGCTATGGAAGGGATAAGGGCAAGGGAAGGCAAGGGCAAGGGTCAGGGCTAGGGAAGGGGCAATGGCAATGGTCGGGGCAAGGGCAAGGGAAGGGAAGGTTTGAAGAGGCATCCGAATAGGTTCGGGAAGGGTTTGGAAGAGCATCAAAAGGAGTTCGGAAGAGCAACAGAAGTAGTTCGTAGAAGCATCGTCATGGCTGCTGGCTGACTGGGGCGACATTAAGGCTGGGGCGACTACTTGAGGCTGGTATGGATCATCTAAAGGAGGCGATGAAGGCAGCAACATAGCTAAGAAGTTGATTGCCGATAAGTTTCAGTGTAAGGTGAATGACTGAGAGTGCTAATGTAATTCGACTTCATCTTCCCAGTTGTGTTCTTCATTTTTTTCATTTTCAGTCATTAATTTGCACAACCCTTGACCTTTAACTATTGAGGCTGGTTTGAATTCAAGGTCGTACTCTTGAAGAGCTGTTACCCAGTTGCCTCTTCTTTCTCCTAACTCCTTCTGTATGAGAAGGGACCTTACAGCTGGGTAGGGGACGATCACCTTGGTTCGATTTTTTAGAATATAAGGCTTGAATTGCTTCACTGCTTTAAATACTGTGTAAGCTTGTTTCTCAATGGCTGGGTAATTTAACTCAGCCCCCTGTAGACCAGTGCTCATAAAAGATATCGGGAATTCATCCCCCTGACTTCCTTTTGCGTAAGCACCGCTACTAGCAAATCATGAGATGCAAAGGTATATAGCATAAAGTCTTTATCGAAGTTTGGGATTTTCAAAGAGGGTGCATGTGCAACATCAGTTTTAATTTTGTTGAATGTGTGCTTTTCCGTTTCAGTCGACTTGAATTGTGCATTCTGTTTGACCATCTGCTGCAGTGGCTTAACGATCTGAGTGAAATCAGGCACAAATCTTCGCACAAAGTTTATAGTTCCCATAAAGGACTGTATCCCTTTTTTGTTATGGGGCAAGGGGATTTGTTCAATAGCCTTAATTCTTTCTGGGTCTATAGAAATTCCTTTTTTTGAAACTACATGACCAAGCAGCTTGCCTTCCGTGACAGCGAACATGCACTTCTTAGGATTGAGTGAGATGCCGTACTTCTGACAGCATTCAAAAATCTGCCTTAAGTGAAATGCGTGCTCTTCTCTTTTCTTCGTGAATATCGTAATATCGTCAAGGTACACTACCACACTTCGGCCGATCAATCCGCGGAAGGCTATGTCCATAGCCCTTTGAAACGTTGCTCCAGTGTTTATAAGCCCAAAAGGCATTCTTCTATAGGAAAAGGTTCCCCATTTGGCTCTGAACGTTGTCTTCAATATGTCTTCTTCAGTTACCAGTACTTGATTGTAGCCAGAGAACTTGTCTAACAATGAAAACAGTTCAGAACCTGAGACCATTTGTAGCAATTGCTCCATGGGTGGTACCGAGTAGTTATCTTTATCCAATGCTCGGTTCAGATTTCTGAAATCAACGCATAATCTAATTTCACCAGATTTTTTCCTGACTAGTACCAGATTTGATACCCACTCAGAGTGTCTGACTTTAAAGATGATTCTAGCATGCAGTAATTTATTCACTTCACTCTGAATCAACGGTTCCAGTTTTGGATGCATCTTCCTTAACGGTTGCTGATACGGCTTGACGCTAGCCTTGATGGGGACGACATGTTTGATGATGCTGGTGTCGTATGTTTTCAGATCTTCGTATTTCCATGCGAATACATTCTTATATTGTTTAAACAAACTGACGAACTTATCTCTTTCCGTTGGTGAACAACATTTTCCAAGATTCACAAATTTAGGATTCGCTTCAGTCCCTAAGTTTATCAGGTCGAACTGTAGAGTTGAGCTGTGAGTCTTTACGTTGGCCGATCTTCTGAACTTTTCATTTAAATCGAACATCCTTTCTAACGTTCTGACTCCTTTCGGGATGAAATTTTCATACTTCATCTCGGCCTGATGTTCTTCATCATCTATAATCGCTCCTTTGAATACATCGTCATTTGTTAAACATTCTATAATTTGCTTGTCATCATCGAACACTCGCAGGTTGGTGATCATATCAGGTACTGAAGGCCTGAAAAGCAATTCAACAGTACATCGATTATTAGTAGGGACCAGTCGAGCGGCCGATGTAGCTAGCAGGTCAGCTGCTTCATTTTTCAGTCTTGGAATTGAAATAATATTGAATGCATCAAAACATTTAAGTAAGTCCCAAACCTCATTTTGGTAAGCTTTCAAGTGAGGAGAAACATAATGTATTTGATTTCTTATTTGCTTTACAATTATTTCTGAATCTCCAAAAACTTTTAAATTACATACCTTTAGTTCAATCGCTTTCCTTAAGCCCTGCACCAGTGCTTCATATTCAGCTGTATTATTTGTGCATTCAAATTCTAATCTACATGCAAGAAAGTGCTTATTCTTCTGGGGGTCAATTAGGACATAGCCGGCCCCCGACCCTTCTAATGTCTTAGATCCATCAAAAAACAAAGTCCAAAAATCACTAACTGCTAAATGCGAATCTACTCCTACGACTAAATCTACTATTTTACAGTCAATTTCATCAGCCTGCGAAAATTGAAGGAGATCAGGCTGGGTGTCAGATGTGTTGCTAGCCTCTTCTGCTTGGTAATTTCCAGGTTCTAATTCAATAAAATAGTTTCCCAAGATAGAATCCACCGGTTCATTCTTTTCTTCAAGTCGGGTAACATTATATTTCATGTGTGGTTCCCTTAAAATCTTAATCTGGTTCGGACTTCCTTTATAGGGAAACCACAAATGTGACCAATCAGAAGCGAAATACCCATTCAGTTTCGTTGACCAATCTCTGCTCAGGACAAGACCGTAAGCATCTGGTATATATGCCACTACGATATGAATGACTTGGCATACTTTATCATTTGATGCTAGGCGGATCAGGACATTCTCCATCTCACCCAGTACTTTTACATCCGTCCTGTCCAACTAGACAACTCTCCACGTGGAGGGCTTAGGCTATCCATTTATCTTTTTACATATTGATATTGGCATGACAGTGATCGATGCCCCTAAGTCTACCAGACAATTATGTACGTTATGATTGAAAATTTCAAACATGAGGAGGAAAGGTGGATGTTTACATTTAGACTTACCTCCACTATTGGTTTCTCCGATTTGTTCTTCCTCTTCAGTCTGATTGTCAATGGGTAGCCTTTCATCCAGTGCTTCGAGTGCTTTCAGTAGCCTTTTCTTTTGTCGTGGCACTTTGCACATTTCAAATAGTGGAACATTCACTTTTATCTTCTTTAAATCTTCCATGATGTTATAATCCATCTGTTGTCCAATGGGGTGAGATTTATCAGCATCAGCTTGTTCTTCATTTGGCTTGGGCAACATTTTGTTCTGCTTAGGACCTTGGCTGGTAATAGTGAACTCTGGAATCTTATCAGCCAAGGATTTATCTTGAAATTTCTTCTTAATATTTCTCTGCAACCTCTTAATCTTTGGGAGTATCAGACTATATTCCTTAACCGTCCCTTGGCTCCTTCTGGCCACGTTGGTTTCCATGACGCCCTTGTATCCTTGATTCCTTTCCTCTTCAGCATCGAATACTGAGACCGAATTCCACAAAACCATGGTCTCCTCTTCCTGTTCTTTAATAGAAGTAGAAGCAGAATTCTATTTTCTTTCTTCATCATCTTCTTCTGTTAATTTCGAATCCAACATCTGATTCATGACCAATGTCATTGAATTTATCCATTGCGGGCAATTCTTTTCGGAATGAGGTTGTTGGTGAAAGGTGCAGAAATTTTCCATCCCTATATCTGTCAAATTCATGGATGCAGAATTGTGTGGAGGAGGTTGAGACTGATTGTTTTCCTCTCTTTTCTTGTAGTAGGGCCTATAGAACTTTTGTGTTTCTTTTTCTTTCTCCAAGTCTATGATCTTATTAGAAAGTTTCTGCATCATTTTGGCCATACTTTCATAATCCGGTGATTTCTATTCCTTAGGCTTAGCGAACAATAAGGCCTTCCTTCCCCCACCTTTCTCTCCTGACTGTTTGGGATAATCTTCAATACTCTCTCTTTCAGCCTCTACTACTTCTGCCTCTTCATAAGTTTTTGCCAAAGTAGGATTGGCCCTACCTTTGGAAAACATGGCCAAATCAGGGCCTAAGGTTGATGTATAGTACTCAATCAGGACTTTGTCCGAAGGTTTGTCAGCGTCAGAAAAATTCTTGATGTATGCCGCAAATCTTTGCGTAAAACTGTGCACTTTCTCCTTTTTTTCTTTCTTTAAGGCACATAGTCCTTTCATAAGAGATGTGTGAGTCATTTGGACTGCATACTTACTTCTGGAAATTCTCTCGAAGGTATCCCAATTAGGGATGGATTTAGCAGGCAACCCAAAATACCATGATGCCGCAGCTCCTTTAAGGGTATGCGGGAATAGTCTGCAGACTACATCTTCGTGCTCCCCCGCCCTCAATCCTTCTATTGCCAAGTAAAAACTCTACAGATGATCATCCACTAGTATCTTCTCATTGGGGTCGAATTTAGGCAACAAATTTTCAAAGGCTTGAGGTAGATCATGTAAAGGAGGGGTCAGGTTCAGAGGTGATTTGGCTCTCCATGCAGGTGGTGGATTCGGTGGATTAGGAGGAGGTAGGTTGGCGTTAACGCTTGCCATGAGTAGGGGTGGAGAGTGAGGAGGTGAGCCAACAGGAGTGTGAGTAGGACAACTATAAGGGGTATCTGGGCCTTCTTGGTTCAACGGTAGGACAACTTCTTGTAAGGCTGTTTCCACAGCTCTTCCCAGTCTCCAACTAGCACTGAGTCTTCTACAATAGGACGATATTTCTTCTTATACTCTCTTCTGGGCAAATCAGGGATAATTGGCAATCCTCCAATTTTATTTACATATGCTCTGGTATGTCTTCTTAGGTCATTTACAAATTTGTTGCCAACAGAATATAGATGTTCTCTACAAAGTTCATTGCTTTCAGAACTGTCACTGGTGGAAAAGTTTCAGGAAAACGGGTTTCCTCGGCCAGCCATGCACTGGCGGCCCTCCTTCTAGCGCCAAAATTGTTGAGGCCCAGAAAATCGCAGGTAGCAACAGTAAGGGATTATCCCCAATCAACGTTCCCAACTAGCCCATTGACTGTTTGGTATAGGGAATCCGTTCGGTTTGTGGTCCGGCTACCGTAGGTCAAGAAACAAAACAAATGGTTTTACCGATTGCGGCCTGGCCCACCGAATTTTTGTATTTTGACTTAAGATATGAAATGCAAGTGCCTAACTAAATGCAGGGTGATCCGGATGCAAGGAACTGTCACAATGTGATGCGCAGGTTCTTACCTCTCATCTTAGGCTCGCAAGCGGCTGAATCACATACAACAAGAAAAAAAACTAACTATCTAATCTATCCCTAGGGAGCAAGGTTATCATTCAATGGTGAGTAATACATTTTGTACATGCATTATGAAAAGTTACAGATAGCTGACACTTCCTGCAAAACACATGAACAATTAAAGATGTTTCAACAACTAGATAGCCAATTGTTTATGAACAGCGTTTATTACTCACAGTGGAAAACATCATAAAATCAACTGAAGAATATTCCAACAAGAACATAGGTTCAGGAAATTAGAACAATCTCATAGTTAATGAGACACAGCTGAAAACAAATTAGGTCCCCTTCAACATTGCTCATTTAATTACATTTGATGCATTCCATATTGCACTTCTTCCAGCATGTAAAAAATTTGCAGTTTCTTCTTGTCAAACGAAATAGCTCCTCTTACAATAGACGGTTTACAAAAAATTTCTAGGGAAAAAGTCCCTTTCAAATTCTATCTTTACAACATTTAAACTACCCAGCAAACCGCTTGGGCTCCCCCCCAAATGTATGGCGTTTCAGTCCCTCGAACGTTTCAGATCCCTCCTCATGCCGTTTTGTCTTCCCGTTTTATTTTCTGTGAGAGTTCCATCTTCTCTCTGTATGTTCATGATTAGCTTGAATAACTGCTGGTCCTTTCAAATCTGCGTCTTTCTTGTTGCTTTTGATTTGTCTTTTCCTTGCGACCTTGCCGGTATTGAGTTCCATCTGCAATCAATTACTATGCATTATTCGTTGGAAAAGCGTTTTAGACGTTAGAATTATCCACCTGAAATGACTAACCCATAAGAAAACAGCCAGGTGCATCCCTTGACTCAGAAAGAACTTTGACTGAGCCCCGAGCGGGAAAAATATAAATCGGTAGTCGGCCAGTTTCGACATCGGACAAGGAAATACTTCCCTGGCTGCAACGGCGGGAAAGAAAAAGGGCTAAAGTGATGTGAAAACGTGGGCTAGAGAACTTAAATCAGAAGTCGGACGGCTTTTGACTTTGGAAGCTAAAGGACTTTCTCAGCTGCAACAACGGAAAAGAGAAGGCTAGAGACACTCGACACGGGCGAGAAAAGCTTCAATCGGAAGTCGGACAGGTTTGGACATCGGAAGCCAAAAGAATTTGGGAGCCACAATAGCGGAAGAAAGAGACTAAGACATGCAACCTTTGGCGGGAAAACTCCCAATCGGAAGCCGGAACACTTTGCACTTCAGACGCTAAACCGCTTTGGCAGCCGCAACGGTGGAAGGGAAAAAGATCAAAGCTTCCGACCCAATATAAAATGACGCCAGATCACGAGAAAACTTAAAGTGTTCAGCCAATGCTTTAAACTCAACAGCGGACAGAAACCCGTTATAGCTCCACAACGACTACCCACAATAAAGAGCAATCGATTTGATCAACAAGTGAAAACAACTAGAATCTGCAACTCACCATAAATTCCAAACACAATCAAAACCGAAACCTTGGGTGAGAGTTAAAATTTTACAATCATCTAAAATTAAACATGACCAAAAATCAGAGGATCCAACGATTACAACAATGCCAAAATCATGAGGAGGGGCCCAAAATTTAGAAAATTTGGGGAGAACAGTTGCGATGGAAACAATTTCTCAGAGGGTGACCTCCAGCCTCTCACCCTGTATGATGAAGCACTCTGCATATTTATCCAAAAGGCTCACTAACATGTTCAACAATAACTTTACTGAACGCATTTGAGGGATCTGGAAGAACTTCAACATCCCACACCGGGTGAGTGTATCCTGTATTGACTATCCCCCTCCACCTCATATCTAATGTCCCCCTATGTCTCTCTCCCTCCATCTAATGCAAGGCATCCTACACATGCAAAAATTCCCAGTCATACCCATTTTAACAAACATTTCCATTATGGTATAGTTCGCCCTTGTCGAGAATTTTTCTGTGACCTAAGTTGTGCAAAAAAACTTGATAGATGCGACCTAGGTAATGCCTGTATCTGAAACAGGTGCAACCCAAGTCGCACTTGACTTCCTGACATGTGCGACCGGGCCGCACCTTTCTGCTCGATATGGGCAACCTGGGTCACACCTTTTCCCTCAAAAAGTGTGACTCGAACCTGCAAACCCTTTGGGATTGATGGAGGTTGCTCATAATGAGAAAAGGACAAAACTAAACCACTAAAAATGTGGGGCTAGGTGAAATCTCTTATCTTCCACTACTGATCACGGAACCTCCAGTCCAATCGAAATAAATCAAAAACTTTTCTCTTAGGCCCTCCACTCCAACTTGACATTGAACAGTGAAAATGACATGTGTCATGTGGTCACCCCTTGTTTATAGGCCTCCATTTGGTCAACTCCTTCTTTCATGCACCACAGAGTCATCTGACGCTCGTTTTTCACATCGTTTGCACCACCGGGTTTGGTTTTCTGCCCTCTGTCCACCTATGGGACTCACGTATCATGCTCTCCCTATCTTTTTTTAGGCCATCTCCTAGAGTTACCTTGATTTGTATGCCACCAGGAAAATCGAACCCATTATGTATTGGCATGTTCATAAGCCCACTGTCCATCCATACTGCAAAATATACATTATTTTACGACCATTCACCATCCTGCAAGGAGGCCCCACTAGTGTTCCACTATTATTTTTTATCCTTGTCAGCGATGATCCCAACATATCCTCCTTCGGTTCATCAAACACTTCCTCCTTGCTTGACTGTCCATTACAGAGTTTTTGTTAAGCTCTTTTATGACTCCTTAGAGAATGAAAATATTGTCGAGCAAGCTTGCTTCCTTTCACACTCGTTAAAGTATTTGAAAGGGCATCTATGTGGCTTCGTTTATCCCTTTTTTGGACTATGAATACTATTTAAAGAAAAGGACCACCCTAACACCTTCCAACTAGGAACAATTCCCCTTGTATCCTTTTATGCTTTTTTGGACATTGGGACCGTAACTTACGAAAAAGATCACTTATGGGTTGTATTTAAGCTCTTTTCTAGCCCTCTCCTAAAGAAAATATCACCAAGAAAACTTGGTTTCATTCATGCTTGTAAAAGTACTTGGATGATCATCCAATCAGAATAGATTTAACCTTTTTCGGCATGTTTGCACTACCTATGAAAAATAATTCTCTTTGCCCCTTTCAGTTGGGAGATTTCTCCTTTGTACACTTTTATCATTTTTTGGACTTAGGATACTACTGCATGAAAAGGAGACCCCATTGGAGTCGTCTTCATGTTTTTAGACTCTCTAAACATGAAAACACCATCAAGCA
This sequence comes from Pseudotsuga menziesii, assembly GCA_001517045.1. NCBI lineage: Eukaryota > Viridiplantae > Streptophyta > Pinopsida > Pinales > Pinaceae > Pseudotsuga > Pseudotsuga menziesii. Next base: position 144,881 of record LPNX010376573.1, read on the forward strand.
TTTACCATCTTGGGCTCAACAAAAATCCACGAGATAGTATCATACTAAGCATACTTCTATCCCTTCTTCAAGCTCCTTAAACTATGAAGAAGGCCCAAACATTGCCTTTCAGTGCCCACATATATTGCATATAGTCTCCCATTATGGAAGCTTTCCCCCATTGAGTCACCTTTGTTTAGAGTACTCTGCAATGAATCTCCCTTGGATCCCCTGGATATCACTTATCCAATTACTTCTCTGTAACGGTAGAAAATTGTTTTACTGTAACTTCTCGAACTTCCACTTTCTAAAATACAAATAATCCATTAGTTGATAAAATAGATATGATGATAGCTGTTAGGATATTACAACATAGCTCGCCTTTAATATGGCTTGAGCGTTTCATAATGAAGAGTTATGTCCCTTCACATTAATAGCTAACTACTATAATAATTAACAATTGTTATTTTATTTAATTATTATCCTTATTTAATTATTATCCTATTTATTTTCGTTACATTGCCACTCCCTTAGAAAGGCTTTGTCCTCAAAGCATTATAATGTTTTTGCATCATTTTTTGTGGTGTCACAGCTGATGAAACATGTCGATACCAACTACTAAGAGTTGAACACAACTTCCTATATGTGGAGAAATCAATCCATCCCAAATTGATTTGTTGTGGACTGTTGGCATTCCATACTGATTTATCGTTAGGAGATTTGATCACATTGGTACTGTTATATTTTGACATTTCCCACTTTTTAGAATATTTGTTTTTATGGTTGGGGTGTCGATATGGAATTTCAACCATGTCATTTTCTTTTACGAGTGTCATGTTTTGAGCATTTATTTGAGTAGAGAGTTGTATTTTCGTCTCTTGAGGTTTTAAGGTTTCGTTCTGTATCTTTTTCAACTTGTTTTCTAACTGCATGTTATCATTTTGAAACTTCTTAATCACTTCTACATGTGATTTTCTATCATCTTCATACTTCTTAAGTTGTTTCTTAAGATCTTCGATATGCCTTTTGATACAACGATTTTCTTCCTGTTTATCTAGAAGTTTTCCTTCAATGTCTTCCGTCGATTGATCTGTCTTCCGACTACTTTTCAACTTCTTAATTTTTGTGACTAGTGTTTTTTTATGATTTCTTAATCTGAAAATTTCTTCGGAATTGCTTTGATAACACCTTGTTGACTTTTGTCAATTCCAACTTATGTGTCTTCTTACTCTCCTCATACTGCCATTGAAGTTTTTCTTCTTGCTTTTGATGATGACGTAACTCTGTTTCTTGATTTTCTAACTTTCTCTGGACTTGCGCTAGTTCAGCATCTTTTTCCATGATGAGATTGTTTAGACGTTTTATTTCCTCTTCTAAATAATTATCACTTCCATATGGTGATTTGCTATCATTTTTTGACTTTGTGATCTGATCTTCTAGGTTTTGATTATGACTTTTTAAACATGATATGTCTTTTTCCTAGTTAGATAACATTTTCTTCTTATCTTTTATGGTTCGTTCTAGTTGTCGATTTTGATTCCATAAGTGGTGATTCTCATTGTCTTTCCACTCCTTCAACCACTTTTGTGTCTCAACCTCAGCTTGTAGAGTTTTATTGATCACCTTCTATTGCTCTAACTCGTCCACTGTTGTTTGTAGTTGTGCCTTCATTTTTTAATATGTAGGCTCCAATGTTTGTGACTATGTTTCTACTACACTTTTGTCTTGTTTTCTTCTAGAAGGGTAGATATAAAAGCTGTAATAATTCTCAATGTGTCTCTTTTGGAAAAAACTTTCTTCGACTATTTCTTGTTAGGTCAAATAATCCTTTTTTTCCCAAAAATAATTATTAGAATTTTCGTTTTATAATAATAATTATTAATTAATTAATTAATAATAATATTATATTAATGTTTTATAAACTATATATAGTTTAATATATAGTTTTTTTAATAATAATTAATTATTGTATTAATTATTATATAATAAAAATCATTATTTTATTATTTGTTTTAATAATAATAAAATAAGGTTTTGAAATATTATAATTAAATAATCGAAAAATGCCAATAGTTTTGTAAAATGCCAGTAGATTGGGTGGTTGGGAAAAATGAGTGTTACCTTCCCCACCTAAGTTCAAATCTCACTTGCTTTTTAGTAGCAATTATTATGCAATTTTTTTTATTTTTTATTTTTATAATAATAATTATTAATTAATTAATTAATATTATTATTATATTAATGTTTTATAAACTATATATAGCTTAATATATAGTTTTTTTTAATAATAATTAATTATTGTATTAATTATTATATAATAAAAATCTTTATTTTATTATTTGTTTTAATAATAATAAAATAAGGTTTTGAAATATTATAATTAAATAATCGAAAAATGCCAATAGTTTTGTAAAATGCTAGTAGATTGGGTGGTTGGGAGGAATGAGTGTTATATTCCCCACCTAAGTTCAAATCTCACTTGTTGTTCACTAGTAATTATTATGCACATGGCCAAAGGCCTGGATCACAAACTAGTTCTGATACCACTGTAACGGTAAAAACCCGTTTTATTGTAACTTCTCGAACTTCCACTTTCTAAAATAAAAATAATCCATTAGTTGATAAAATAGATATGATGATAGATGTTAGGATATTACAATATAGCTCTCCTTTAATATGGTTTGAGTGATTCATAATGAAGAGTTATGTCCCTTCACATTAATAGCTAACTATTATAATGATTAACAATTATTATTTTATTTAATTATTATCTTTATTTAATTATTATCCTATTTATTTTCATTACATTCCCCAAGTATCTCCCATTCTAGTCATCTCCCCGGTTCCACAACTATGATTCCCTCCCCATGAGTCGGTGTCATTTTCTTCTAGGTCATCCCTACCGTTATACTTTGAACAAAGTAAGTTTGAGTCCCCCATACTCCCCCATTCATGTTCTCCATTCAATGTCTTGATCCCATTATTGTTCCATATATCTGGTTTTCCCCCTCGCGCTTCTATTAAGGAAACCTCATTTCCTTGGTAGTTGTAGGTCTCCCTCTATCGACGTCAACACATTTATTCTAGAGGATATACCTAGAGGTCCATGTATCCTAGTTTCATCCACCTCATTGATGAGTTCCTTGGACCACTTGAAAGGAGTCCTTAGTGCCTTTTGGGTTGGTTGTGTCTCACTTGCTCAACTTTTGCTACATTATTGCACCATTGAGATTCGTTCAAGGTATTGGTTCCTTCATTATTTGGTCAAAGGCCCCAGTTGTAAACCAACTCAAGCACATTGGTGAGTCTATTTGGGACCCATACAGTTTCATGTCCCTAGTGATATCTAAGCTGCGTTTGTGACAATGTTCAGAAGACCCTCAGTATCATGCTTCAATGTATCTACAATATCCGATGTTGTTTATTGTAGCTCAGAGATTCTGATTCTCATTCATTCAGTCCATTCAGTCCAGTTGTGTAGACCTTCAGATTCAACATAGCATCAGTTGTTGTGATATTGCATTCCAAGAGAATGCCATTGTTTCTATGTATCGGTTCTTTAGATGAGTATGTGTATTCAACCTCCCATTGAGGCCACCATTATGTACTTTCAGTTGTATGAATTGGTTGGCTCCCATTGTTTGAGCCTTGATCCCTATTTGTATATTGAGACATTGATACGAGCATGGGTATGACTACCTTGTCCATATATATTTCTGATATTATATGTACCTCATCCATTTTTGAGAAGTAATACAAATCAAAATCCACTTTAGTTCGAATGAGGAGCCAACGAATCCTCCACGGTTTCGTCTTGTTTCTCCACCATTGTCACCATTTCCCTCTTGATCCTATGATGTATACCGGCCATACGATGAGCTACTTCCCTCACACATCAGGGGGGAATCTGTTAACACCGAAAATTGTCCACATAGCTCTCAATGGTCTAAACCATAATTATACATCATAATCCCACCATTATTTCCTCCATTTTGACCTTCATAATTAAATTCCACCAAAATTGGTCCAAAACATCATTATTAATTCCCCCATAAATATAGGGAAGTTGGGCATTTATTGCAACATAGCCCCCATTCTCCCAAAAAGGACAAAAAAACCCTAAAATGAGAATGGGTCAAAAACCATAAATAAATACCATACACTATGAAAAGCCATGGATAAGAAAATCCTGGATCATCCTATAAATACATTGTGAAGGTCTCCACACAACAAATTTTGAATGTTTGACACTCCTTAATCCTTTAATTCTAGAAACTTTTCACTTCCCACACATTTCGCCACACCATCCCACATTGCACGTTGAGTTCACTATGTGTAACCCTTGATCCCTTTCCCAGTGACAACGCTTTTTGGAGATAAACAGAGACCAAGATTGTGGGAGCCTATGCACCATTTCCTCAAATGGCTACAATGGTTCAATTTAAAGGTGTGCTTGTTCGGTTGTTTTATTAGTTGGAGTAAAAATCATAAAATCTTAAAAATATTTTGTTATTGCTTGTTTGAAAGTCAAGGTCGAGAAAATTCCTTGCACCATGAACTCTACCCTTAGATCCAACTGATCTAAGGTAGGTTTTTTTGCACGTAGTAGGGAAGAAATATCCACTACAACATCCAAGTCAAAACTAGGGGTATTACATAAGAGCTAATCATGTCACTTGTAGGAATAGAACTTGGGTGGGGAGGATAACACTCCATCCCACAACTACATTAATAATAATAATCTATTTTATATATGTCTATAGGTATATAGTTAGAATGTTAATGATGTTTTTCTATAGAATGTGTGTTTATTCACTTACCAATGTATATCAAGCATGTTAATAAGATCAATGTGGTTGATGGTAGTTACTTGATGGAGCATAGGAATAAGGTAAAAAACAATATTTTTTTAATATTCATATTGTTGTTAAACCTTAGCTATTAATATATATAATGTTATAATATTATAATTTTAGGTTGTACTATGATGGACACATTGACCATCTCTCAAATTTCCTCTATAGCCTTCAGTCATTGTTCTTTCACATTCCTCATTGTTTGAATTCAAATCTATTGAATGTATGCATTATATAAATATGTTGGAACATGTGGTCCTTGCCATATATATTAATAGAGATGTGTTTCTTTGCATATACGAAACTTTCCAATAATATCTCATGTAATGAAATGGAAGATGAAAAACCCAAGAAAAATAAATTGAACTCGACTCAATTAAGGTAATACTTTGGTTAATTTATTCATGAACCATACCTCAACCAACTACAATATTAGCATATTTCTCATTAGGGGAGGGATAATATTCATCGTTGCCTCACTCACTAAGTAGATTATCTTTTTGATATTTTGTTATCAGAAAATAATTGTGGGGATGAAGAAGTTGACATAATTAAAAGTGATATAATCTTATTGATAATCAACCAATTTGGTAAAACCTTACAAACATCAAAATTATGATAGTGAAACATCCTATTTCTGATGTAGTGAAGGTATTGTCACAATTGGGAGAACCATCGGGGACAAAAAGAGAAAAAATGTAATTTTAAATAATTTTTTGTTATATTACAATGGATTTTTGCCAACAATGTTGCATTTCACACCCAAATGTACTTGTGAAGGATGTAAACTCCTCTTAAAACTTCAGGAGGCCGACATTTTTCAAAAGGACACAAGTTTTTGTTATAACAGGGCATAGGTGTATATCCCTCTCCCTCTGTCAAGCCTTTGAGTCGTATACAAAGTTGTATGGGACCAATTGTTCATGTTGTTGAGGCTTCATCATTGTTTCTAATTCACATGCAAATATCATTAGTGTGCATGCAAATGTGTGTGTGCGCATACACACACAAATACAATTTTTATTTATTAAAAAATCAAATTATTTTTTTGGCAACAAAAAAGTGTTAAAAATGTACCATTGTGCTATAGAACATAGATGTACCACTAATGGTGCATTAGCAAATTTAAGTGCACCATAAGTGGTGCTCTTTATTTAGTATTAATACACAGGGAATGTGAATAAGGTTTTATTATTATATGTAACCAATGTGCCATTTGTACAAGTGCATCAAGACCTTGGCGATGAGCCTTGTATGCTAAGACCAACTACCAATTACACATCTATACATTATGAAACATACCAATAGATTTCAAACATTTTAATTTATACGTGGGAATAATGATGTGATTATAATCTTAGGAAGCACCAATAACAACGCTTCCTTAAATCCACATGAACATCAATAAAAGAAAGAATTTTTTGAATTTAAACAAAGCCTAATAGTGTGCTTGGTGTGTATAGAGGCATTATTAAGAGTGCATCCATACACCTCCTAGAGCATCGAAAATCTCTAATAAATTTTGTATATAAAACACACATAATGGTACATTTATAATATTGAGAAGCACCACAAATCATGCCACCTAATATTACAAAACACACTGAAAAATAGAGTAATGATATATATATTTTTTGTGTTATGCAATGCATTTATGTTGTAAAAGAGAAATAGTGATTCTGCTATTTAACATTTCAATACATATGGGTAAGCACAGGAACAATGATTTTATTTAAGCAAATCCTATTAGTGCAAATGATATGTATGGAGGCATTGCAGGTGAGGTATCCATACATTTCCTAGAACACCAACAACTACAAGATATTTTTATATAAAAAAATTAGCAACCTTATTATATGAAGAAGTATCATATAATCACATCTAGTATTATAAAGAGTATCGATAAGCCATAGATATTTTTATAAAAAAAAAATATCAACGATGTGTTTATAATATAGAGAACCACAAAGTACACCACACCCTAATATTATAAAGAGAACCAACAGTGGGGTAATGATATACATTATTTGTGTTGCATGGTGCACCTATGATGTAAAAGGGCATTGATTACAATGTTATTGAACATATCAATATGCATTGAAAAGGGCAAGGAAATGTTTTTATTTAAACATGAAAACCCGTTAATGCACATGATATGTATGGAGGCATTGCTAGCAATGCATATTTACATTTTATAGAGCACTGAAAACCATGGGATGTTTTATATAAAAAGAATATGGCTATGCATTTATAATACCAAAAAAGCATTAAAGATAATGCCATCTAATATTAAAATATTATAAACAATATCAAATAGCCCAATTTTTTTTAATAAGCAATCCTCAATAGTGTATTTATAATATCAAGCAACATTAAATAAAATACCACTTAATAATATAAATATCATTAATCATTTTTTAGTTTTCTTAAATGGTTTTACTGTTACCAATGTGCTCAACATAAAATAGTGCACGTCACTAACACTATCGATTTACAATACACATTATGAAGTTTTGTGCAAGCCAAATATCTTGAATGCATTGTGCAATTTTTAAAAAAATGAAAAAAGAAAATTGTTGATCCAACTTCTACATTTAAATCATCTATAAATATAAATGGGGAGGTAACAAACAATCTACGCAGTCTCTTCCTTAGGAGGCATAGTTTCCACATAGAAAAAAAATCAAAATATAGTAATGTTTTGCGAAATTCAACAACAAACCAACTCTACCATCAAAGTGAAAGACTCAAAGAATTACACAACACAATATCACTAGAAATGGGACAATTGTATAAGGATGGTGAGAATCGATGCTTGTATAGTTGGGTATTAAAGGAAATGCAAAAATGAAATAAGGATTTGATATTTTTTTATTTTTTCTACTCGACATCGTTGCACTTCACATTTAGAAGTATATGTGTGTTTATTTCTTCCCCTCACATCATTATTATTTTTAAAAATTGTGGATCATTACTCTTTGGTTGGCACACTCGGGCATGCCTAGGTTATTAAGTGCACTACTTAGTTTGTTTATTTTTTTAAATAAAATCCTATAATTTATAAGAAAAGTTCTAAACCTAGTTTGGTGATTCTTACATGTAGAAACACAAGTGTGCTTATTGTCTAATGATGCTCTGGTCCATGTGACATCATTAAAAAATGTTTTTTTCTTTCAATGTGTTTATATAAGGAACACACTAAGATGCCTTCTATGGGTGTACATCAATACATTTTATTTTATTTTTATAAATTTAAATTCCTATCTTGCATAGAAAATTTTTTAAACATACAAGTTTATGGTGCACCACTTATAGTTTGTTTAAAATTAAAAAACCATTTTTTCTATATACTAGTTATAATGACTTGTAGTGCACTTACTTATAAACACACCATTACCCTATATGGGTACACTGGTGCAATTTATATAATTTACGAGAACCGATTAAAAAAACCTTTGTTAAAACCTTTGACCACATGCTTTAGCTAAAAACCTCTGCTATAAATGGATAAAGAAGAAAACTTGGGGGAGGTTCTTCAAAAACCTTTGCTAGAAGGTTTTTCCTTGTAGTTCTCAATGATTTTCTCCTTCACATAACTTTTCTTTACAATGACACTTCATGCTTGACATCCACTCTACCATCAAATTTCTAATTACTCTTGTTCACTTGATGATAATTAATTTCATTTTTACCTTCAAAAACCGTTAAGTATGATCATTGTAGAAAGAACATGTCATTGCTTTCATGCATATTTGTCACTTAGGTTTGTTTGATGCTTCCTTGAATGCATGTAATCCAATGAAAATGACTATAGTGATTAAGAACATAAAATCAACCACTTATTATTTTATGATTTTTTACACTCACTTCTACATTTTTATGTGTGACTTGCTTTTACTTTTGCATCTTTAATCCATCATTATAATTTGGTTACAACAGACTTGCATATTTTAACGTCTTTTAATTTACCATTTCAATTTCTTCTCCATTGATTTGGCACTTTCATAATTTTCCAATGTTACTTTTGTGAAGATAGAATTTACAATTCTTTCATTTCCAAGTTAAGACATTTTCTCTCATTGTTCATAGTGTCCTAATCAAGTTCTATGGTGAACCTTTCCTTGCTTTTACTTTTGCATCTTTTGGTTACAATGTATGTGCTCATGACCACTTGAGCTAACCCTCAGAGCTAATCAATTTCTTCTCCACTACTTTGACACTTTCATTATTTTACAATGTTGCTTTTGTTAAAAGTAGATTTTTGAAATTGTTCTATTCCCAAATTAACATGTTCTCTCTCATTCTTTATGGTCTCCTAATCATGTTCTATAGTGAATCCTTCCTAAGGAAACAAGCACTAACTGAACACACCCAATCACACCCAAATCTACCCCACCCAATAAATGCCAGGAGCGATGCTCCCGACCTATGCAATGCCTAGGCCCTGGACCCTTTCCAACCATAGCACATCCATCCCATCATTGTAGCAACCAACCGAGCCTAACTAGGCTGCGAACGCCCCAGATCTAACCATATACGGAGATCAAAGCACCTCACACCACCGATATTAATGTATTAAAATTCAAATTAGTAAAATATCACATCGTACATATTTGCTAATTTATGATTTACCTATGATTATTATGCATTAGATTCCTACCATTACTTAATTATTTGACCCTAAGCATTACTCAAGGTTGTGTTCCACATTACTTTCATTTGAATCTTGTTATCATGTATAATGCATGTTTATATCCATAACTTGTCTACCATACTTTAGTTTTGCAACATACCACAAGCCATGTCTTAATGACCAATTTGTTGCACCTTGTAACACCATTATACATTGTTTATAAATTGTTATCAACTTTCTATCAATACCTTGATCCTTACTATAATTCTCAAGTGCTGAAAATTTACACTAACCTACTATATATATCATATCTTAGTATACGTCTTCCCCTCTACTTTTCCGCTTCATTGAATGCCACAAACCTCTTTTCTTCTATAAAAAGTGCACGCATGTTTCTTTACAGTCCAGTCCTTTGGTTTCCCATGACACTTCAAATAGATTGTAGATATTCACTGTTATCCATGTCAAGCAGAAAGTGTAAATTTGGAAAACTAAATGTCTATAACTTATAAGACAATTTTTATTTGTGATGACCATTTTCTTCATCACAATTTCTCCCACAACCTTTGATTCAAACCTATAAAGGCCATGTTCCTTATAACTTTGTAAGAGTGTATTTGTTATTGGAATTCACTTTCCATCCAGCATCGTGAGAGTCATCTAAAAATGGTGGAGTGCCACCATGCCTGCAGAAATACAATGTGGAATGTGCCATTCTATGTTCTATGAATCAGGCATCCATTTGACCATCAGAAGAATTGAATTGAATCTTTTGTCCATGGAATTTCTCTTCTCAACCGAGGGCTTGTAGGGTCCTTTTAAAGCTCGTGAGGTCAAGAAAATCATGCTAGTTGTGAGGTTCGACATTCACGACCTCAAGAGGGATGAATGTGCATAGGTTGTGAACCCTTTGAAAATAGTGATAACAATCTATATCATCAACAGCTTCAATAGAAACTTGCAGGACTAGTAAAAATAATGGGTAATCAAATGGTTTGGAAGGAAGATTTCATATACACATATGTGAACGAATGGCGCTTCTTTTTCCGAGTTTACAATGTTTACTGTAAATGCAATCTAGAGTAATGTGCTTTAACTCATAAAAAAAATTAAAAAAGCTGTAATGTCAGAAGTGGGATTTGAACCTACGCCCTCAATAGAGGACCAGAACTTGAGTCTGGCGCCTTAGACCACTCGGCTATCCTAACTGTTTGGATTTTTTAGTGATAAATATATATTAACAACGTAAAGTATTAAAGAATTAATCAGTGCATACAAATTGTTGCTGAGAATAGACTTTGACTTTGACCCCACAGCATTTGAGGCCAAAACCTTAAATCTTTGTTGTATTTGAATTATGACCATTTGCTATCACTATTGGTGCATAAATGTAGAAGATGATTCTACAAAATTTGTAACATGTTAAAACAGTGGATGCAAGTAAGAAAGTCCTTTAAAATATAATAATAAAAATGGAAACGAAATAAGCAAACAAGAAGTAATCAAATGTAACCTTGGATTTATACTAAAAGCTAAAAAAATTCTTCTCCAGTCACTTATTAGCTTTGATTACAAACACAATCACAGACATCAAAGACCAAACACAACACATTTTCTTGAACATTCTCCAAAGAAACGATATTTGAAAACCTACCGACATAAGTCTTTTGTCTTCCATGTAGCAGATATTTGGAAATCATAACAGTTTATTTAAAGCAGAACTGAAATACATACTCAGGGGCCAGTTGGAACCCTTCAAAACATAAATGAGCAATCAATCCTGAAGCAAACGAATGTGGCCTTTGTTTTGACCTACATAAATACTTTATAATCAAATACCAAAGTCATAAGCTTTTATTCTAGGCATGATCACAGAAACATAAAAAAAATCTCCTATTTAAAAAAATATATATCTTTAAAACACAAAATGAGCAAGGAATTGCAGCGCTAGAGCATTATTTTCTCATCAAATATCTGCTGATTCCAGGCACTTTCACCTACATCAGAGCCCGAACTGAACATTTTCTTGAACACTGAAAAGAAATGAATCTAGATCGTCGTTATTTTTAAGGACATAAATATTGTCATTAAATTTTAGAGTTATAAGTTTTCATTTCAGGCAATAACACAGGAAAAGAAGTTCGGAAGGCAGGTTTTAGAAAATATAACAATATTTAAAATGAAATGAACAAACAAAGACGAAGCAATAAAAAGCAGCCTTGGATTTTCCATGAAATAAACATTTTCTCAACAATTACTATTTTGACACGTGTATTTATCGTCCAAGAGTCCACTAAGCATTAATAATAAGCTGGTGATATTTTTCAATAAGTCTACTTTGATGTCTGGAGTGAGCTAGCTATGGAGCAAACCTCCCTCCATCGGACAGAGGAGGAGCAAAGTCAACGCTAACTTTGCTCCTCCTCCGTCCGATGAGGGAGGATTGCTCCATAGCTAGCTTACTCCTTGATGTCTACCTTCAACCGTCAACAAAATAAATAAGGGCTACGAGCCAAAAAGTCCTACCTTGAAAAAAAATAAAACTAAAGACTAAATTTTTTTAGCATAGAACATAATCTTTTGTAGACAAACATAATAATAAATGAATGGTAGAAGAAAAAAGAAAAAACTTTAATAAGTAGTTATATAATCATCCACACTAGATAAGAAGTTAGACTCGTACCTCATGTCCTACCAATATTTTATTAAAAAACAATTTTAATTATATGTAAATTAAGCAGCCATGCAAAATAGATGCCATAAAGAATGTTGCAATGAACCACTGGAAAAAAATATCCTGGAACAAAGTGTATCCTTCATGCCATGCATTGTCTACCATAGAGATTGTAAACTACTAGAATGCTTAGTAAGTAGATACAAATTAACTAAAAATGATAGTAAGTTAGTACACGTTAACTAAATATGAATCAAAATCTTAGAAATATGAAATTGTACAATTCACATATCATTTGACCAGAAAAAGAAATTGACAAATGAAAATAATACATATGAAATCAGGTGAACAAACCATGTTAATCACGCAAATGGAAACTATTGTATGACACTTTGATCTACTAGACCAGTTGATTCCTTCATCTTGTTCTATATTTGTCGCATATCCCATCAAGTTTAGGCCTTGAGCAAAGAGATTTGGAGGGAATATAAATTAGATGGTAGTAGAATTCTTAGAAAAATAATTTAAATATGGAAATCCAAAATTTGTGGCAAGTTGCACAAAAATTAAGATACCACTAGAGCTCAGTAGTGCAACTCCATATTAACTGAATCAAGTCACAATCAGTTAATTGATGTAGGTAGGTGAGGAAATGCACCTACCTCCCTTGAATCCTGCAAACTGGTGCTAGGATGACTGAGAGTGAACTAACTGATGGGAATCAGAGCATAACTGAACATAATTGAATACCTACTAGGGTCAACAACTTGAGACTGCTGGAGAAACTCAGAGTGGGTTCCTAAATTATAGGGATTGGTTCCTAGAGCTCCTAAACTCGGGAAGATAGGCACATTGAGTGTTAGGTGGCCCCTAGGTGTGTCCACCAAGCACTAATGAAGTGATAATGACCTCCTAAGTTGGGAAAATGAAAAATAAACTATGTGGTTAAAGGGAGGATTAATTAATAATCCTAAGACCCCCCTTAGTCCTAAATCGGACAACCTGGGGCCTGGAAACTAAGGCCAAAGGTCACCCATACAATCTAAATGGATAAAAATGTCTGCTTAACAAACAAGGAAATGGGTAAAACATCATGGGAAACCCCCCCCAAAATAAGAAGCAAAATCAGGAACAATAACAAACTCAAGCCATTACACCAAGAAGAGATCTGAGATAGAAAAATATATTTTTAGTGAAGGACTTGGTGAATATATCTGCAGCGTGTTCCTCTGTAGGGAAGTGTTGTAATCTCACAGATCACATAAGGATACCAATAATACATACTAAAACATACATACATAACATAGACAAGAGACAAGAACTAATAGATTGAATAACAAATTATATTAGCATGAGAGGGTCCATACAATACAGAGAACTGAACCGAGTTCTCATCTAGCTCAATAACCTAATATATATGATTACAAAATAGTTACAAAATAACTACCTGTCGGTTTGGTGAACTGACACGACCTTAGGTGGCCGACCTAATCTCTAGTTTAGTTGGCCGACCGACTTAGTCGGTTGATCAACTTAGTCAGTTGATCGACTAAGTCGGCTATTGTTCAAGTCGACTTACCGACTTGCTCCTCCAACATCTCCCCCACGAACAAAACATTTCTTCGTCTTGAAGAAACAGGGAGGTACAAAAATCTTTCTATCTGTCTTAGTAGTCATTATGATGTGCCTGGTCTTCATGGGTTGTGAAGTCTGATGGTCTGTATAGAATATAAATGGGTTAGCTAGAAGATAATGTCGATATTTTTGTAATGCGAAGACCATTCCTAATGCTTCTCTTTTTATTATCGAATAGTTTCTCTCAACTTTGTTTAATTTTCTGCTACTGTAAACTATAGGATAATCCATTCCATCATCTCCTGGTTGAGTTAAGATTGCTCCTATTGCTAGGCCTGATGCATCAATATGAACATGGAATTTGATCGACCAGTTTGGAAACCTTAGGATTGGTGCTTCGACTAGTTTTCTTTTTAATTTTTCAAATGATATATGACACTCTTTTGTCCAATTGAACTCTTTATCTTCCCTTAATAGCTCTTCTAGTGCATAGGTCATATCTGAATAATACCTTATAAATTTTTTGTAATAACCTGTGTGGCCAAGTAGCACCCTGACTTTTTTTGGGTTTACTGGTGGTTTTAGGTCGAAGATAATTTTGTTTTTTGCAAAGTCAACCTTAATACCTTCCTTACAGAAAATGTTCCCTAATAATATCCCTATGGGGGTCACAAATATGCATTCCTAATGTTCAGGGATATTTGAATTTGTCGACATCTTTCCAACATAAGCCTAAGCCATTTGCAATGATCTTTGAACATGGAATATATTGTCCAATCATCAAAGTATACTACCATGGTCTTGTAAATATATTCTTGAAATGTTTTGACAACAATTCTAGAAAATACTGCAGGTGCGTTCTTTAATCCAAAAGGCATAACCTTATAAGCAAATGAGCCAAATTCACATTCAAAGGTTGTCTTTTTCTGGTCTTCTTTAGCTATTGGCACTTGGTTACCTAAGAATCCATCTATAAATGAGTAGCATTCATGTCCTGCAACCTCATTTAAGATTTCATCTACATAAGGAGTTGGAAATGGGTCTGTCAGTGTCGCTTTATTTAGTTCTCTCAAGTCGACACAAATTCTTAGTTTGGTTGGATCATGTTTCTTAGGTTGTACAACCATTGGACTTGCCCATTCTGATTGGTCAATAGGATAGATGATGCCTGCTGCAAGCATGTTATCAATTTCCTTTTTGACTATCTCTTTGTATTTGTGAGCTAGCTTATATGGCCTTTTCTTCATAGGTCGAACATCAGGTTTAGTGTCAATCTTCATTTCTCTAATTTCATGGACTAATCCTTTGAGGCCTTTATAATCTTTGGCAAATACATCTTAGAACTCTTTTAATAAGTTCAGTATCTCTGTGGTATGCTCTTCACTCCAGTAGTCACCAATCTTTGCCATTTTTGGTCGGTCATCATTTGAGATGTCAAATTCTCTAGTTTTGACTTTAGCATCTAGCCATTTTATTGCTTTGGCTTCATTTATTGGTCAAATCCCTTCCTTAAACTGTGAGAATGTGGCAGGGAAGTCAGCTACAGTAATTCTGTCGGTATCCTGTTTGTCGGTTTTTCAACTTTAAGGATTGTATGAATAGGTTTGGTCGTTTCGACATGGTTTGATTTCCATCTAAAGCTTTTCCCTTCTGTATTTTCATTTTCTAACTGTAGTCTTGTTGACTGTGATATTGTCTCGGTTTGTAAATTGTTGCATTTCATTGTCTGTCGGTTATCTTTTAAGGGTTTGTTTTCTGTCGGCTGTATAAAGTGTTTAATCTGTTTTGCTGGTTCGACCAAGTTTTCATTTTGTGGTATAAAGTTAAAATATTTAATGAAATTTTCTCTGAGTTCATGCCATAAGAATGTTTCACCTCTACCTTCTTCCATTTTATACCATTTGTTTAGTAAGTCGGAGAGGGTTGATGGGAACAGGTGTGGCCATGCTCGTTCATCCTTGTATCCAAGTTTTCTCCATTCTTTTTCACATGTCTTAATATGATGTTTTGGATTCTGTCCTTGAGTGAATACAGGTATCTGAGCCTATTTGGTTAAATTATTTCCTCCAAACCTTTAGACAAAGTAAGTCGAAGCTGATGTTCAGGTCTGCAATCTTGTCTGATGGGTTTTCCACCATCGAGCAGCTTGGCCTGTAAAAGTTTCTACTAGGATTTGAAGTCGGCCATGGTCACCAATAATTTTGGAAACTTGTTCTACATGCATGACTGGTGATTCTCTTTCCTTGTATCTTGGTATTTGTGTAGTATTTACATTGGTAGGTTGTAAAGTAGGGTATTCCCTAATTTTCTTCTCAAAGAGTTTTGGGACAATGGACACTCTGAAGCATTGCTGGGTGGGCTTTTTCTGCACTTTTTGAATAGTCCAACACCTTCTTGCTTGTTTTTTGTAGTTCTCGATCTCCCAATCATATAATTCTGCATCTGAATTGTAACCGATTGAGTCTTGGTTGCCTAAATGAAGTTCTCTGTAGATATTAGGTTCTGTATAATCTGCATTGTTTTGAATCTGGTAAAGTTGTTGGATGTCAACTTCTTCATCGATAGGTTCAGTCCAAGGTTCTCCTTGAGATGGATGAATAGGTACAATGACCTTTTTCCCATTTCCTTTTAATTTGATTCTCTCTTTGTCCAGGGATATCGATGCTTTCATCTTTCTACCCCAAGGTCAACCTACTAACGCTGGGAAGGAACTGGATCCTTACTTAGGGTCAATGATTTCGAAGTCGACTTTGGTCGAGATTCCTTTTATAGTTGTGTCAACGTTTTTCCAGACTCCAATAGGTTCAATTAGGCCCTGGTTGGCTAGTTTTAGGTATATGCCTCACTCATATAATCGAGGTCTGCCCATTTGT
Organism: Pseudotsuga menziesii; assembly: GCA_001517045.1. Taxonomy (NCBI): domain Eukaryota; kingdom Viridiplantae; phylum Streptophyta; class Pinopsida; order Pinales; family Pinaceae; genus Pseudotsuga; species Pseudotsuga menziesii. The sequence continues at coordinate 161,471 of LPNX010376573.1, forward strand.
TCCCAAGTGTCATGAGTCATGATGTTTACTTGTGATCCAAAGTCAAGCACTACTTGTCGGACATGGTATCCTTCAATTTTCAGGTCGACAAGTGGGTCGGCATCACCTTTTTCTTTTTTATTTAAACTGTAGATATTCTTTGTTTGTTTTTCGATATTGTTGTAGTTTATTTCATATAGCAAATCGATGAACTGAGATACCGAGTTGTCTTTTTGTATGAGTTGTATTAATTCTTTTATTGTGTTATGTCGATTGTCATTAGCTTGTTCCTGTCGTGCAAATTCTTTGAATACATTTGTTGCTTCTTTGTATGTTTGTTTTTCTTTAAGTGGATCAGGGTAGACATTTTTCTCTTTTATTTTGTTGATTCTTGGGTTATCACTTCCTATTTTTGTTCCTTGTCGGGTTACAATATGCAAATTTTTTGTTTTTATTACATCATTTTTTTGCACACACGACAAGACATTAACATTTTTCTTTGTATTTATTTTTGCCAACATGGTAGGGCAATCCTCTAGTGAGTGATCCCCTACTCCACAATGAGTACAAAATTTGAGGTCAGTTCTGCCTTTATATGGATAGCCTACATATTGATGTCCCTCCTTATAACATGTAAAGCATTGGATGGGTCGACGTGGTCGGTTGTCTCGATTTCCAGAGAATCGACCTCAACCTTTGTAGCCTCCACGTCGATTGTCATACCGGTGCTCGTATCTTCGACCTTGTCATACATAAAAACCAGAACTATTCAGGGTCTTCGGATCCCGTACCCTTGAAGATGGGGAGCTTAATGTCATCGACTAGGTGGGCCATAGGGTTTCTGGGGGTTTTGGGGGGGGAAAGGATGTCGATGGGGAGGGGTTTACGGGGTTAGGTTGGCTGGTGGCGGGGTTGGTCACACTTGGTTGACTGTCAGACTGTGACAAAATTTTAGGGTTAACAGAGCTTCGCTGCGGGGTGATTGGGGGATTTCCGATCGACGGGCTTTCTTCAGAGTCTGACGCTTCAGGGTTTACAGGGGAAAATGTAGTAACCTGACCTGAGGAATAGGTATCAAAATCTCTTTTGTTCCTTTTGTCGCTTCGCGGAAAACCACTTTGCTCGTCGAAGGTATTATCACTTCCAAACATATGTTAGTATCGCTAAGCTAATAGTCTAATTCAAATAGCAAGATATCCTGCTTTAATCTACAAACTTAATGAATGAAAAAACTTACCACGGGGCATGTGAAGACTGCCACTCAGCTTCGCTGAAGGAGATACTTGCGTCAATGGAAAATTCTGTCACAAAGGCTTCCAACGTTCGCGTCGCCTAGAAATCAACAGCGCGGGATACCTCGTTGTTCACGTATCGCACAAGATTGACCCTTCGGGGGGTCCACGCGGGAACCCGTCGAGATTGGAAAGACGTTCTTCTCTCTGTTAACCTAGACAACCACTGGTGCAACTCTATGTGGATACTGCCAAAGAAGATTTCATAAGAATCACAAAAAACATACCTTTGTAGGAAATCGCTGGCGCTACGACGCGGATTTGTATTCTCTTGCTGTGCGAATATCAGACAAGTGTCAGTAAACCAATCACCGATTTCCTTTACAGAGGGCCTCCAGAACATAGCCCTCGAGGTACGACGTAAACCCCTCTTAAGCAGATACTGAGTTCAACCAGCAACGGAACCAATTTTTTGGGCAATAGGGCAGACCTGGGTTTAAACCTTTTGTGTCGCACCAACAAAATACCCACAGTGTTGGCCCTTTCGGCAACACCCTGCGCGCAGGTTGCAGTCTCACCTGAAACAGCTATGGGGTGCCGCAGAATCAGGTTTCTGCAAGCAGAGAGGGGGATTACTGTACCTTAACCTTTAATAATCTTATTAATCAACAGTCATAAAGTGTTGCCATTCATTCACATACAACATTCGCATATAGATAAACAGTCGTGACTTGCTCAACCCACTACAGGGAATACACAGAGAAGCTTATTATTTAGCAGTGATCTATATTATCAGATATATATATTTATTAATGCATAACAGATAACAGAAACAGAAAACAACACAAGAAACCACAACACCTAATATAACGTGGTTCACCCCCAGTGTAGGGGCTACGTCCACCAAACCGCGTTTTATTCAACTTGCTACAAAACCGCAGTTTGATCTGCACACTCAGCTGCAGATTCCTTCAGTCCTTAAAAAGCCGCGCACACAGCAGCAGGCCTCTGCACACACAGCTGCAGATCTTTCCTTAATCCTTCTTACAAAAACCCTCTGCGCACATAGCTGCAGAGGTCGTCCACTCACACAGCTAGGACTTAACCTTCTTTACAAAATCAGCCTTAACCTTGCCTTGATCTTTCTTACATCATAAAACCTAACCTATCTTCTTTACACAAGCGCTTATTTATACTGCGCATTTTTACAAAACCATGGTCTTAAACCATGGGCACCCAAAACCCTAAACCCTGGATTTAAACCAAGGGTTTATTACAAACAAAAAGAGTTTTAACTTCTCCCGACACCCCTAAGACTATTTTGACCCGTAACTTCACCTACAAACTTCTCATTAACCACGGAGTTACCCAAACATGGGGTATGCGTCCCAACAGACCTTCATATCTCTGATTGTTCTGATCATTTGGTAAGTTTTTTTGCTCATTATTTTGTGCAACTGCAGTGGTCTGGTAGACTGCATGATAATTCTGTCGGTTCTTCAGGTTCAAATGGCAATCAGTTGTGTTATGATTTTTAGTTTCGCAGATTGCACACCAAGATGCCTTGCTGTTCTTCATGTTGAACGGGAAATCTTTTGTCAAGTGGTATCCATGCCCCTAGCAAATGTTGTAAAAACATTTCATCTGCATGAATCAAATGTCTTGTTGGCTGTATTCCTGTCGATAGTTGTCTTTGGAATGTCCGGCCGTCGAGCACTTTGTGCACCAGATATCCTGATTTTTGAGGTTTAATTTCTTTAAAGACTTATGTACACTCTCAAGTTGTTCTTCTAGTCTGTGATCAGTGGAGTATGCTGGTATGTCCTCATCCATTTCCACTTGGAGAGATTTTGTAAGCGCATCTTCGTAAGACTTGAATATTTCCAAACTTACGTGTTAGCGGATTTTCTGAGATAAACCTTGAAGAAACCACTAGATTAATAATTGTTCATCTATAACATAGTCCAGTTGGCTAAGAAGGTCTTTCCATTGCTTATCATAGTCGTAGACAGTTTCTCCTGGCTTCTACAATGTTGTTTTTAATTTTTTTGCTGCCAAATGTTTTGCATCTAGAGTTTTGAAAAATTATAGAAATTGCGGTTTGATCTCGGCTTTGGTTGCTTGAGGTTGTATTTCAGAAAATGTCATATACCAAGTTAATTCCCTTTTCCTCAAGGCACCGGCGAACTGTGCCATCTGCCTATCTTCATCCGTTACTTGGTTAGCCTCCCAAGTTGACTCACAGACGAACCAGTGTCGTATGGGGTCCTCATCCCCCTCATATAGAGGAATGTGTGCTGACCCATGACCCATGTCGGAGTCACTGTCCCTACTTTCAGGAGGTGGCAGTGGTGGAGGTGGAGGTGAGGGTGGGGTTGGTGGGGGTAGTGGGGTTATTGGATTATTCGTCTCTATGGAACTATGGTTGACGAAACTCTTGTTCCCGTTGGTTTTCAATTCTTCTTTGACCAACAGTCGGTTAGTGTCGATTTCTTCTGTCGATGTCCCACTACAACTATTTTTCCACAATTCTAAATGTTTTGTGTCCTCCAAAGCCGTATTTGGTAGGGGGGGTGCTCCTTCATGTGTCGGTAAAAGTAAGTGGATACTTTGGTTGGAAGGTACCGCTTGAAAGGTAACCCAATTTCCTTTTTCTGGTCGATGGATAATCAGGTATCTTCCAGTGTATGTCTCATTGTCTAGTTGACTCCATATACCAAAGTCACCAGCTCCTAGTCAAAGGTCTTCTTCGACAATAGTTTATATCCAGGTACACGGATTCAACGTAGATAGAGTTGTTCCTTCATGGGGAGCTCTTAATTGGAGAGCTTCTGGCTGCTCTATCCATAATTCTTCCTCCGTAGGGGATGCCTCTTCTTCCATGCCTTCTTCTTATCAGTCATGACCCGACTCTGGTGGATTTATTTCCTGGTCAGTCGCTCTAGCACTCATTCCTCTGTACAGCGCTAAGGATCTTTCTCTTCTTTCTTCCCTCCTTTGTTGTCTCTCTTCCCTCTCTATTTTCTGAATGTCCGACATACCTTTGTGTGATACTATCTTCTTGATTTCCCTTTTGGTCGACTTCTCATTACTGGTGAATGGTATCTACTTTTAGGTGACTAGAATCCACTCCACTTTATCCCAACATATGACTAGCTACCCCCCATAGCCTACCCGATGCTTTAGAAATCTCGGATAGTTCGGTCTACTTGATTAGGAAGTATTCCCACTCCCTTTCTGCAATGAATTTTTCCCACCTCTTTTGCTTTTCCACCCAGTTAGGGTTTAATGGAAGTCCGTGAAGTGATGGACGAGGTTCGACAATATGACCCACTCCCTTCTCGATTAGGAATTTAAACAACAAAGTTGGTAAGGAACACAGAAATTGCTCGGTGAGGTCTGTGTAAAATTTCTCCTTAACAGTTTCCACTGAAGTTCTGTCTTCTACTACTTGCTCCTCGTAGAAGTTGTCGGCGATTTTTTTGAACCACTTCGACAAGTTTTTTCTTCCCCCTCGGATCAATTTTTCTAGCAACTGTTGATCTTTAGTCCCTTCCGCCTTTTTCATCTAGGAGTTTCTTCAAAAGTTGGGGCACTGATTCTACAAACTTCTCATGTGTTTCTGTAAAGAATCTTGCTTTTTCTTGTGTGGTCGTTAATCTATTTCTTCGTGTGTAATTCTACAAATAATTTTCAACTTTATGTTCCCACCAGTCCTTAATCTCTTGTTCTGATATCATCTGTTTGCATACATCTCATACATGTACTACTGGCAACAGAACCAATGTTGTAATATCACAGATCACATAAGGTTACCAATAATACATACTAAAACATACATACATAATAAAGACAAGAGACAAGAACTAATAGATTGAATAACAGATTATATTAGCATGAGAGGGTCCATACAATATAGAGAACTAAACTGAGTTCTCATCTGGCTCAACAACCTAATATATATGATTACAAAATAGTTACAAATAATTACCTGTCAATTCGGTGAACCGACACGACCTTAGGTGGTCGACCTAATCTCTAGTTTAGACGGTCGATTGACTTAGTCGGCTGATTGACTAAGTCGGCTATCGTTCAAGTCGACTTACCGACTTGCTCCTCCAATAGGAATTAATGTAGATGGATAACATTACTATGCACTAATTCCTGAATGTATTGCATGTGAACTTAAATGTGATTGGTCCGATGCTTTTGAACTGGATCATTGGATAGCTTGATTGTACTTTGATTGTCAAAATAGAGGTCTACTGATGGAGAAGTGTGAATTGCAAACTCTATTAGAATCCCATGCAGCCAAGCTTATTGAATAGTTGCATTCACAATCCCCGATACTCTACTTAAGCTGAAGAGAGAGAAAGAGATGCTTTCTTCTTGCTTGACCAATAGATCGGTCTAGATCCCAACATTAACACAAATCCTGATGTATATTTCTTGTCAGTACTATCACCAACCCAGCCTGAATCAGTAAAATCAATAAAATCTAGTTGTGCATCGGTAGAATAGTGGATCCCAAACTCCCTCGCACCTTACACATAATGCAATATGAGCTTTGATTCCTTCCAATGCAGCACATGTGGCTCCTACATGTACCTAGAAGCAACACTCACAACATAAGATAAATCTAGCCTCAAATGGTTGAGGTACAATAGGCTACCAATCAGTTGTCTATAGAGTGTATTGTCAACCAGTGGTGTGGAACCTCCTTCCAACCTAATGTCAGATAAGAAGGATAAGGGTGTTTCTTTACAATCAGTCATGTGAAATATTTTGAGCAAGTCTCCAATGTATTTGGACTGTGTAGTCATGATTCATGAAGCACTTTGATTTACTTTGAGACTAATAAACTATCTTAACAGTCCTAGATCAATCATGGAAAATGCTTCTCTCAAAGCCGACTTGATGCCTCTCAATCTAGCGGTTGAGACACTAGTAATGAGAAAGTCATCAACATATAGAACAATCAACAATAGGAATCCCCCTTTCTATTGCATGTAGACATTGCAATCATATTTGCATCTCTCAAATTTATGTGACATAAGGAAGGCATCCATATTGGCATACCATGCCCTTGAGGATTTGTTGAGCCCGTAGAGATATTTCCTCAGTTTTCAAACTAAGGAGGAATCTTCAATGTACCCCTCAAGATGTCTCATATAGATCTCCTCTTCCAGGTCACCATGGAGGAAGGCACTCTTTGCATCCATGTGATGTCCCTCCCACCTATTTGAAGCTATAATGGCCAAAAACTAGTATTATGGAGTCCATTCTTGGAAAAGGAGAAAATGTCTCATCATAGTCCAACCCATGGACTTGTGAGTACCCCTTTTCCACTAACCGAGCCTTTTACTTGGTTGTGGTCCTATCAATTTCTAGCTTGGCATTGAAGATCCATTTGCACTGAAATAACTTCCTCCCAAGAGGAAAAGTGACAACCTCCTAGGTTTTGTTGTCTTATAGAGAACCAAACTCATCATCCATAGTCTCTTTCCACCTTGGATCATGGAAAGCCTCCTTGTATGACTGAGGATATGACCCCATCGTCATGAAGCACCTCTTTGGGTGAAGTGGATTTGAATTGTAGAGTGCAATACTTTCATCCTCATACTAAAATATTTCCCTTCTTCTATCATCTGGATCCCCAACACTATTCCTATCTACTTCAATGAGCTTTTGGGCCCATTTTGGCATCTGATTGGGAGCAGGTGTTGGATCTGGATATGGTTATTCTTGAGTTTCATTCTCAACATCAATATATTGGTCATCTTAATCCTCATCTTGTGAATCTAGAACATTAGTCAAGACATCATCATCTACAAATGGAAATGGATGAGTAATTATACCTTCTTGTTCTTTGGTTGGCTATGGATCATGCACCTAATCCTCTTTAAATTGCACATTGCGCTTTATGAAGCACTTTTTGGTTGCAAGGTCCATCAATTTGTATGCCTTTACATCATCTACATATCCCAGCAATATGCATTCACTATTCTGGTCTTGTAATGATTTCCTCTTGTCAGTGAGAATTATGGCCCATGTCTTGGAGCCAAAAACGCTTAGATGTGAGACATTCAGCTTATGTCCCATAAATGCTTTGGAAGGAGTAGCCCCAATCACTAACTTGTGAGGCGCTCTATTATGGATATATGAAGCACAATTTAGTGCCTCAGCCCACATATATGGAGGAATACTTCTTTATTCTAGAAGGCATGTGGCCATCTCTTTCAAGGATCTATTCTTCCTCTCAGCTACACCATTCTGTTGTGGTGTGTATGGGACTGAGTGTTGCATTTGAATGTTTGTTTATGCACAAAGATGTTGGAATTCTCTTTTGACATACTCACCTCCATTATCATATCTAAGTGCATTGATCTTCTTTTCGAGAGTGGTCTCATCCAAGGCTTTTAAGATTTTGAAGGTCTCAAATACCTCATACTTCTGCTTCAGAAAGTAGACCCAACATTACCTTGAAAATTCATCAATGAAGGTTAGAAAGTATTTGGATCCATTCATAGATGTTGTAGGCATCAATCCTGAGACATCCCTATGAATTAAATCCGGTGTGGAGGAAGCTCTTATTTCCTTTCCAACATCATACATTTTCTTTGGATGCTTCCCTAACAAGAAACCAATGCACACACCTTCAGAATATTTCATTATAAGCAATCCCTCAACCATTTTTTCATTGTGAAGTTATTGGATATACTTGAAGTTTAGGGAGCCAAATATTTTGTGCAACAGATTTCTTGTGTTATTGACATGGGTCAATAAGGCACTAGGATATGAATTAGGAAGAAAGTGAGAAAACTCATATGCCTTGAAGGGATGATTAGAAACTCCTTTCGCTATCGGATTTCCAGTAGAGACTTCTAAGATCCCCACTGTGTCAATATCAAATGTGACTTGCTTGGTGAATCAGTATGTGTCATATTGTGTACATACAACAAATTTGCTGCCAAGGAAGGGACATAGAGTACATTCTGAAACACTCCATGCCCAGTTTTAATGGAACCTTCCTGACAGTTGGGATTTGTGAGTCATGATCTCCCATATGGGGATGCTTGGTCCTCAAGAGATATCCAGAGTAGTGAAAGATTCTTTTGAGGAAACCATGTGGTTGGAGGCTCCATAATCAATGAGAAACTCCTTTGACTGAGAAGAGCTTTCCTTCAAAGCATGCCACCTCTCATGTTCTTCAGTCTTGTTTATAGCATCAGACTTCTTTGCTCCTTCAAGAAGAGCAATGTTTTTCTGTTCAAGGAGCCTAGACATATGGTCTATCATTTTCTTCATACAGATATTCTCTAGATGATTTCCTCTCTTGCAGTAAGGACACTTGGACTTGTAAAACTTCTTATGCTTGTCCTTCTTGGATCCTAAGGATCCTTCTGAAGGATTTTGCTTATCCTTAGTCTTGGATTCAGTTTTCTTCTTCTCTTTTCCTTTGTTCTTCCACTTTCGTTGTGCATTCTTATTCTCCTTAGCTAAGAGAGCCTAATTATTTGAGGCTTTGAAAGCTCCCATCTGAATCAGCTTATCTTGTTCCTGGATTAGTGATTCTGTGAAGGTATCAAGGAATGACATTCACCAATTATGAGTTTTCAACCTCCCAGAGTGAAAGGTAGATACGAATATTGATAATTATGGGCCAAGTTTTCTTAGGATTGATAGCACCAATTTCTCATACTTCTTATCAATCCCACGCTACTTGCATTGCATGATAAGATATTTGAATTTTGACAAGAACTCACGTATAGTTTCAAAGTTTTAAGTTGTAGTGTTATCATCTCCTTCTATAGAATATGGCCCTTGGTCTCATCCTTCTTGCCAAATAAGGATTTGAGCTTATCTCATAATTATTTTGGAGTTCTCATTTCATCAAGATGGAAGAGCAATTCCCTGGTGATGTGGATGCACATCAAGCCAAATGCTTCATCCATCTTGTCCAGATGCCTTTAGACTTTTCAAGAGGTTGTTGGGGTTCGACCTCTATGCCAATGGTGACCATGTACATACCCTTGTTGTGTAATAGAATATGAATATCATCCCTCCAATCTAAGATATTTGAAGGGGTTGAGGATTTTGGGAGTTGAAGCAGTTGAATTATCCATCTCACAAATTCAAAAAAAACTAATTCTTCAAAAAAACTTTGAATCTACCTGCAAAAACACTGCAAAACACTACAAATTGCAATCAAAATAATTCAAACACTATCCACTTCGACATGTGCACTTTTTATGGGTGCATCACACATGGCTAGACTTCTTTGGACACAATTCAGAGGGAGCAAGGAAAGAATACCAGGATTTATGTGGAATCGAATTGCTTCTGGTTCATCAATGGAATTTTTTGAGGTTTGAAGCTAGTCTAGATACCTGCTATGATACCATGTTAAATTGAATGAATCATAGTATCTTCGGGCCTAAATGAAATAAATGTGAAGAGAAGGTTGCATAAGAGTTAACAATTTAATGGAAATCTAATCAATAGATTCATGACAATTTACACACACATGAGATGAAAAATTGTCAACATAACATTACATCCATTGTCATTGATATCTCTATAATAAAATAATCATACAATAGAAATAATTTGAATTACTTAGGGAGGATTCGAATTCACCAACTCAATTTGAATCCGGTGCTAACTCATTGTGGGAAAATCACCACTAGATCTTACTGATGCAACTCCATATAAACAAAATCTAGTCACAATCAGTTAATTGATGTAGGTAGGTGAGGAAATGCGTATACCTCCCTTAAATAATACAACCTGATGCTAGGATGACTAAGAGTGAACTAACTGATGGGAATCGAACCATAATTGAACATATCTAAATACCTACTAGGGTCAACTAATGGAGACTATTGGTGGCACTCAGAGTGGGTTCCTAAATTATATGGATTGGTCCATTGATCTCCTAAACTCATGGAGATATGGGCATTGAGTGTTAGGTGGCACCTAGGAGTGTACCCCATGCACTAATGAAGTGGTAATGACCTCCTAAGATGGGAAACAGACAAATAGACTATGTGATCAAAGGGAGGATTAATTAAAAATCTTAACACCCCTCCCCCCTTAATCCTAACTTGGAAAACCTAGGCCATGGAAGCTAATACCAAAGGTCACCCATACAATCAAATGAATAAAAATGAGTTCTTAACAAATAAGGAAATGGGGGAAAACCTCATGGAACCCCCCTCCCCCTCAAAATAAGAAGAAAATTCAGGAACAATAACTGACTCAAGCCTTTACACCAAGAAGAGATATAAGATAAACAAATTTCTTTTTAGTGAAGGACTTGCTGAATATATATATAATATGTTCCTCTATAGGGAATTATTGTATATGGATAGCCTTACTATGCACTAGTTCTTGAATGTAGTGCATGTGAAATTCAATGTGCGTGGTTCTCTGCTTCTAAACTGGGTCACTGGATATCTGTATTGTATTATGATTGTCACATTAGAGGTCTACTGATGGAGAAGTGTGAATGCAAAACTCTGTCAGAATCCCATGCAACCAAGTTTGCTCAAAATTGAGAGCACCAATTGCTCATACTTCTTATCAATCTCGCACTGCTTGCATTGCATGACAAGATATTTGAATTTTGAGAAGAAATCTTGTATAGTTTCAAAGTTAATAGGCTATAGTGCTCTCAGCACATTCTCCATAATATGGCCCCTAAGTTCATCGTTCTTTCCAAATAAGGATTTGAGTTTATCCCATGTTTCTTTTGGATTTCTTGGTCCATCAATATGGAAGGGTAGCTCCCTGGTGATGTGGATGCATATGAAGCCAAATGCTTTATCTAGCTTGTTCAAATTCCTACAATATGCATATCACCCCTCCAATCAATATAGTTGAAGGGGGTGAGGATTTTGGGAGTCGAAGCACTTGTATTCTCCATCTCATAACTTCAAAAAAACTAAACATTTAGAAAATATTTGAATGTACGTGCAAAAACACTTCAATTCGCAATAAAACCAATTCAAACACTCTCCACTTTGACATGTGCACTTTCTCTTGGTGCATCACACATGGCTAGACTTCTCTAGACATAATCCAGAGGGAGCAAGGAAAGAGTACCAAGATTTATGTGGAATCCAATTGGTTCCGGTGCATCAATGGATGTTTTTGAGGTTTGAATCTGGCATGGATACCTACTCTGATACTAGGTTAAATTTAATGAAGCATAGGATCTTCAGGCCTGATTGAAAGCAATGTGAAGAGAAGTTTGTAGAAGAGTTAACAATTCAATGGAAAACTTATCAATAGATTGATGGCAATTTACACACACATGAGATGAAAAATGGTCAACATAACATTACATCCATTGTCATTGATATATATGTAGTAAAATAATCATACAATAGGAATATTTCGAATGCCTTAGGGAGGATTCAAATTCACCAACTCAATCTGACTCTAGTGCTAACTCAATGTGGGAAAATCACCACTAGAGCTCACTAGTGCAACTCCATATTAAGTAAATCAAGTCACAATCAGTTAATTGATGTAGGTAGGTGAGGAAATGTGCCTACCTCCCTTAAATAATGCAAGCTAGTGCTAGGATGACTAAGAGTGAACTAACTAATGGGAATCGAAGCATAACTGAACATAACTAAATACCTACTAGGGTCAACTATTGGAGACTGTTGGTGGCACTGAGAGTGGGTTCCTAAATTATAGGTATTTGTCCATGGAGCTCCTAAACTCATGGAGATAGGTGCATTGAGTGTTATGTGGGCCCTAGGTGTGTCCCCCATGCACTGATGAAGTGATAATGACCTCCTGAGCTGGGAAAAAGACAAGTAGACTATGTGGTCAAAGGGAAGATTAATTAATAATCCTCACACGCCTAGTATAAAAACTACTAGATAGAGAAATAAAAAGAGAGATACGAGGATTAAAAATATGTGCTCCATTTTAGCAAGACCCCATAGGCTGAGAGAGAGAGAGAGAGAGAGATTTTTTGCCATAATATGTTCCTTAATGGTTATATGTATTCTGAAATGTTTGGCCATATTATGTGGTTATACCTAATTCTTATCGACAAAAATATCATTTATTTAAGTTGTTTGTTGATATACAAAAGAGTTAATTAGAATTAATTATACAGTTAACTAAGATTGAATATTGTATATAATAACTTGATTATTTCACATTGTGATACTAATAGGTTTATAATAAGGTTATATCTATTGAATGTTCACATTGGTTGACTTACATCAACTTGCTATGTTCTTTAATCGATATGTCACAATGCAACATTCGTAAGGAACTATGTCACATTGTGACATATTGCAACCTTCTTATTGAGTAAGGTGTGTCAACTTTCTATGTTTCTCAATGGTTATGTTACATTGCAACATTCTTTCAGAATTATGCCACAAGCAACATTCATCAATAATTATGTCGTTGATAAAAATTAAATCTAGAATTTACCTTCAAGATGAAATTCATCTTTGTTGACTTTTGTCCACTGATTTTGTCATTTTATTTACATATTATAAGTAAACTAACCCTAGTTTGATCATTTTTAATATTGTAACATGTAGCATGAAACCTCTTAAAGTATTATGTTTAAAATGTTAGAATGTGGCATTGTGTTATATCAACCATATTATAATGATTCAATAAAGATGTATGATGAGGTTGATCCTTACATCGAATCATTGGTGTTACGGAGAAAACTTCCTATGGCTTGGGGTATACCACAAAAAACTGTATGACACCATAAATCAATCAATTTCCATATGCAATAGAGATACAAAGATAACACTAAAGGGATAAAATGTGTACCTTATTCCGGACAGTTGTAGTAGATCCACATTGAGATTTTCAACCACACTTGCACCTGCATTCCATTCTCAACAACAACAAAATATACAAGCATGATAGATATAAAGTGTTAGACATACTCTAGCATATATAAAACCAATATGTATAAATTGAAGCAACTACATCCATGGATAAAGAACATTCATAGTTACACACATACAATAGACAAGAAATGGATATTTCTATTAATTATAAACATATATACAAGTGACAAACTCTGTTGTCACCTCGTCAAAATCGAGAGACCAAGTCCTCCACCTGGGCCTCCACCACTTCAATCCTCTAAATCAATGGCAAGCTCACAAGACAATGGCAAGCTTGGGAAGAGCATCAATGGTTTCTCAAAAGGACAAAGGGATGTAGACTCAAGCATGTATGAATGGGGCACAAATCCACTATAGTTTCCTTGCTCTCATAAGTTCTCCTCCTCTAATGCATCTTAGAGGCTCAATTTTTAGCCCTTCGATAGGAAGTCAAAGGTCGATTCAGAGCGTTTCCAAGAATATGGAAGGCCAATAGTCAAGTTATTTGTGACTCATTAAGGGAAACTCCAAAATATTTTCTTTTTGGGCACATTTCCTGATGTACATGGGTCATAGTGGGACAAGCTGCATGTATACACGGAATGTAAGCTTGTAACCCACATATAGCAATAAATAGGGGATTTTAAAGGTATTTCTTGGAACATCAAAGAATATTTTGAGAAAAGGGGGTCCAAGGAGTCTGTATAGGAATGGGGAAGGCCATAAATACATGATCTACCAATTGTGGTAAAATCAACTATAATAGATGCCCCCTAATGTGTGAGGTCAGAGGGATAACACGAGGGACGAAATCCATTATACCAATCCCATAAGTGGAGTAATGAAGACCCAGGTGGAAAAAACAACCACTCATCAGTACAATACAATTATACATCTTATCATGTGACTACAAATATAAAGTGTAGCAGTACCAGATACATAATAGTACAATGGCCATGAATAAGCATAATAGACATATGTCACATGTGGTCATCGCCATGTACAATATACAATGAAATAACATATCCATACTAAATGAAGATACTTGAGGAATGGAAGACTCAGGCTAAGAATTCCTTCGAACAAGAGCATAAGGCAAATGGAGTCTCATAGGCAACATAGACTCAACATGAAAACTAGGACTACTCTATGATAGAAGAGGCATCGACAGAGGCTCCATGGGGACTAGAAGCATAACTAGTCAATGGATAAAACTCAGAGTAACAAGTATAGCTCCTAAAGTCATACTAATAACCCAACCAATGGATGGAATATACAGTGCTCTATTCGAAGGTGACATGACATGACAGCTGCCAAAAGTAATATAATTTCCCGTCTGGATTTTTATGTTTTTTAATTTTTTGGTCTTTTTCATATTGGAAAGCTGGAAAAAAAAAAATCTTATAGTACAAAACTAGGAAGAAACAAGTGTCTTAGGCAAGCAAACTAGTCCTAAGTAGAGTCGCCAATTCGTTACTAGAAATATATCAACTATAACAATTGGTTATTCAAGTTTACAGTTAGTCATTAATGACAATCCCCTCTTATTGGACTATAAATTGTGCCTCTCATAATGATAGAGACTTGTGATGACTTCATACAAATAAATCAAACGATAATCCACCCAAGTTCATCTTAGCTAATCTAAAGAAAAAATACTTCTCAATGTTAATGCATATAGTCACGTGTTTCATTAATGAATCATCATGTTGCAAAAAGGCCAACAAAACATTGTGGTTAAAATTCGTTTACAACTCCATTATTATAGTAACCTAAACAAATTAGGCATCAAATACCACCAATCATTTGTAATAATTTATTTATCATGAGGCCCAAAGTCATGAACGTCTATAATTAATACATAACATTTCAATTCTCAACACGTTTCCATCACTGTTATTATTTTTCGGTAAAACAAATAACTTATGTTACATTGATGTCTTTGTGGGCTGCTAAAGCGTTAGCACGCTTGCCTAAGAATACCTGGGTTTTTAATTCATCAAAGGTGATTTCTGATCAAGATTCTAAGAATGCTATGTCTTTGACACCACCGGGGTTGGGAAGAGCATTTGGAGAGCAGGAGAAATCATATTTTTCTTTTGTTGAGGCATCTGATGGTAATTTGATGGCGTCGTTTTCAAATTTGGATGTTGCTCATGGGTGTTCACCATCTTTGCTTGGTCAGAGGGATATGTTTGCACGAGTTACTTTGGATTCGGATCTGGCTCTTAATCCAGCTGTAAAGAAAGGGGCCTCTTCTTTGGATAATCTTATAGCTGATGAATCTGATGTATTCACTGATTACGGAGTACCTGAGAAACTTATGGATGGTTCTCCACAACATTGTTTATTGAAGAAGCTTCCGGTGAAGAAAATTCGGAAGTGTGTACGAAAACAGGAAAAACCCATCCTTCTAGTGGTGGGTGAGGATGTTCCATTAAATGAGATCATGCTTACAAATGAGTTAACCCTTGTGGGTCAGTTTGGAGGGAGAAATATTAGTGCTGATGTTATTCATAGATGGGTAGCTGATACTTGGCTACCTTTGGTCAGTCTCTGTCCGAAGATCTTCATACTACCTAGAGGATGGCTGGCATTCAAGTTTCAGAATGGCAAGGATTTGGATATCATTCTGAAAGGTTTCTGGAAATGGGACAACTCAGGTCTTTTTCTTAAGCGCTGGACGCCCTTATTTGATCCCTGTATTGAGAGGTATGACTCTATTCCTATATGGGTTAAACTGCCTAATCTGCCTTTCGAGTTTTGGTCTGTGGAATTCTTTAGGATGTTGGGTAATACCCTTGGGACTTTTCTTGAGGCTGATGTGTCATTTTCAGAAACTGGTATTTGTTGTCTTGGGAGAATACTGGTTCTCTTGGATATGCGCAATGGTCTTGTTGAAGATATTGTAATTACGAAAGGAGATTTTGTTTTTACTCAGCCCTTAGATTATGTTGGTTTGCCCTTCCGTTGTAATAGATGTCACTGCTATGGTCATCTTTTAGATGATTGTCATTTACCTTTTGTGAAAAAACAGTAGTCTTTTGTTCCCAAGTCCAAGTCTGTATGGCGTGTCAAGAAATCGATTGCTCCTATTGTTTCTTCCATATCCCTTTTTGTTGGCTGGGAGGGTTTATCACCTTTGGATTTTGATATTGTTTGTGAAATTGTTGAAACTTTTACCTCGAACTGTAAAAAGGATGAAATTTTTGACCAAGAGTCTATTGATCCGATTCTAAAACCTTTGAGTTTGGCTTCCCTGGTGGATCTTGAGGAGGGTTCTTTACTCAGTAAATGTTTGGAGACTAGAGTGGAACATCTGGATAATTTTATTTTGGGCAACTCCAGTCTTAGGGATCTAGGGTTTATCTCTCCTATCAAGGTTTTGAAGGGTACTGGTTCTAGATATTTTCTTAGATCTAGCTCTAAGGTATTGGTGGATCCTGCTACTTCTATTGGAAGTAGGGTTTTATTGACTCAAGAACAATTTGAGGAGGTTAAAGTACAATCTATTGTTTCTGGGGCACTTAGAGGATCGGATGCCTGTGATAGGTTTACCTTATGATAGTAATGACTCTTAATTGCAGAGGTTTAGCTAGTAAAGCTAAAAAACTAGCTATTTGTAGACTGGTGGCTAATCAATCTGTTGATGTTTTGTTCATTCAAAAAACTATGGGTGATGGGGTTCTGTTTGCTAGTACTTTGGAATTGTTATTTCCTAATTGGAATTTCTTCTCTGTGGATTCTAAAGGCAAATCGGGTATTTGCTAGTAGGTTGGAGAAATAGAGTTCTACATTTCTTGAATTCTTGGGCAATGGATTCGGGATTATATGTAGCTCTATATTCGACTGAACTTAAAATGGAGTTAGGTTTTTTTAATGTCTACGGACCTTATGCTGAGAGGGAAGGATTCTGGAACCATCTTTTGGATTTTGTGAGTCTTAATTGTTCCAAGATTATTTTTGGTGGGGATCTGAATTTTTCCATGGGGTTATCTGAGATTTGGGGTGATAGGGCCAGAAGTGATTGTCTGTCTGATTTTTTTACAAAAATCTTGGATGATCATGGTCTTGTGGATATTGTGCCAAGTGTGATTTTACCCACTTGGACTAACAGAACAGTTGGGAATGAGAACATATGTAAATGTTTGGATAGATTTTTGATTTCTGCTGATCTCTTGGAATTTGAGCTCTGCTTTCATCAATGGGTGGGGTGTGGGGGGGACTCAAATCATCATACTGTATTTTTACAAATTTTGGGTCATGATAAGATTTCACATAGTCCTTTCAAGTTTAATTCTCACTGGTTGGAACATGGGGATTTGGTTATCTTATTGAAAAATGCTTGGAAGGTGTATGATGATAATTCTGATTTGTCTCCTGCATCTCAATTCTCTGCTAATCTAAAAAAGCTTAAAAATGTATCTATCTGTTGGTCTGTCAAGAGGAAAGAACATGATACTAAATATTTAGTAGAGATTGAATTTTTATTAGAGAATGCTTGTTCTAATTTTGGTTTTGGCTATTCTACTGAAGATGATAAAGATTCTTTGTATTGCTTGGAATCTAGAAGAAGAAAGATTTTGTTGGATAGAGACAAGGAATCCAAACAGAAGAGATGAGCTATTTGGTTACTTTATGGTGATGATAACACACCTTTCTTTCATAAATTTCCTAATCATAGAAAAATTGTAAATATTATATGGAAGATAGCGAATGATAGGGGTAATATTGTCGAGGTTTTTGAGTCTATTGCTGGGGCGGGTGTTCAACATTTTGAAACTCTGTTTCTAGTAGATGAGAATCTTCATTTGCTAGAGATTCTGGATATTGTTGACAAATATCCTTTTGATATCTCTGAAGCTGAAAATTTAGAACTTATGATTCCAGTTACACTTGGGGAAATTAAGTCTATTTTGTCAGTTAGTAAAAATGGCAAGAGCCCGGGACCTGATGGGATTCCGGTGGAAGTTTACAGGGTACTTTTTGATGTCTTGGGATGTGATCTTTTAAAAGTTATTGAAGAATCGAGACTTTATGGAAAAACACTTGTTGTTTTTAATACTACCTTTATTCCTTTGATTCCCAAGATGATTTATCCTAAGTCTTTTGATGACTTCAGACCAATATATTTATGTAATTTTATTTAAAAGACCATTGGTAAAATCATTTCTACTCGTATTAAAAATATTTTGGGGAGAATTATTTCTAAAGAACAGATTGGGTTCTTTCCTGGCAGACAAATTCATGAAGTTGTTGGGATTATTCAGGAAGGTATTCATTCTATTCATGTCAAGGGTATGAAATCAGTGGTACTTAAAATTGATTTATCTAAGGCATATGATTGAGTTAACTAGATATTCTTGTGTGTTATTTTGACTAAAATGGGTTTTTCTGTTTCCTTTATTACTTGGGTGATGAGCAACATTACATCAGTTTCTTTTGTTGTACTTATTAATGGGGTGACCTCTAATTTTTTTAGATATGGACGGGGGATTAGGCAAGGATGCCATTTGGCTCCTTTACTCTTTCTCATTATGGTAGAAGGCTTGAGCAGGTATATCCTTATTGCACAACATAGGGGGGATTTTTATGGTATCTCCTTTGGAAACAATATTATTCTATCTCATATTTTGTTTGTGGATGATATCATTTTGGTATTCGATGGTTCTGAAAAGTCTTTATCAACATTATATAAGGTGTTGATGATCTTTTGTAAAGCATCTGGTATGATTATTAATGAGGACAAATCATCTTTCTTTTATTTTGGATTGAATGAATCTAAGTTGATTACTATACAGAACATATTTTCTTTTAATGTTGAAAAAATTGAGTATGGTATGAAATATCTTGGTTTCCATCTAAAACCTTGTAGATATCTCAAGTAGGATTGGTATTGGCTCATTAAAAAATTGGAAATGAGGATCAAACATTGGAATTTTAGATGGCTATCCAAGGGAGGGAAACTAATTTTGGTGAAGTCTCTCTGTTCTTGAAGCCATACTTGTATATTGGATGCATTTTTGGATACCAGTGGGTATTCTTGAAAAAATTAGGAAGATTTGTTTCAAGTTCTTATGGTCTGGTAATAATGATGCTACTAGTTTACCTTGGTCTTCATGGAAGGATCTAGCAAAACCCAAATCTTTGGGAGGTTGGGGATTGAAAATTCCTGCATTATTTGCTAAATCACTTGCTGCAAAAAATGTGTGGAATCTAATTAATGGTATAGGACTTTGGGCTCAGATTGCTTTACAGAAATACATTTTTCCCTTAACTATATTAGGCTGGATAAGGGTATCTATCAAGAAAAAGAAGGGTGTATCCAACTGTTGGAAAGCAGTTTTGTGGTCTTTTGATTTGATTGGACAGTCACTTGTGTGGAAATTTGGGACTGGAACTAAGGTACGTATTGGCATTGATCCTTGGCTTGGATGCAAATGGAGGCATGTTTTACCAGCCTCTATGATTGATAAACTTCATAATGTTGGTTTTTCTGTTTTAAAGGATATTGCTTGCCTTGGTACGATTTTACTTCAAGATCAGGGCTGGTTACATGCTGATTTATTTGGATTTGTGGAACAGGAAAACATAATTTGGAATAATTATGTTGCTTTGCTGATATCCAATCATGTTATAATTACTACTGAGGATGATCAGCTGGTATTGAGTCTATCTAAAACAAGTAAGTACACTCCCAAACATGGTTATTTTCATCTTATTCAAGTTAGGAATGAGATGGAAAGTTTCTGGTGGTGGAAATGGTTATGGAAACTTAATTGTCCACTAAAATAAAAAAATCTACTGTTGGTTTTTATTTTCAGGGAAAGTACTTACATGGGATTTATTGTGTAGAAAGGAAGAGAGGGACCTGGTAGGTGTTACCTCTGCAATGTGTAGTATGAAACTAATGAACATATTGGTTTTGAATGCTCATTTATGAGGAGGGTTTGGTCAGAAATCAAGGCCAAGTTAAGATACTTCAATTTTTGGCAAGGAATATCAGTTTTAGACTGTGTAAAGAACTAGATATTGAAGGTTGATATCAGGTGCAGATCTTTACCTGTAATTGTTTTTTGGTTCATATGGAAGGCTAGAAATCTATGTTGTTTTGAAGACATTCAGCCAAAGACTCATGTGGTAACATCCTTATGTTTGGGGTTACTAAATTCTTATCCTCTGGATAACAGAGTCATGAACATGAGATTGGTTGTTAATGAACTTATTGATGAAGATTCACTCTGGGGGTATTTTGATGGCTCGACAGCAGGTATGCCACAGATTGTGGGGCTGGTGGTATTTTGTACATATCATATGAGCATTTTTTCACTTTTTTCTGCTGGACTGGGGGTGGGTACCAATAACTTTACTGAGCTCTCAGCTTTAAAGTTGCTTATCATTTTGGCTTTGAAGCAGGGGGTTCAATCCATGCAGATTTTTGGCGATTCTCAGTTAGTGATCAACTGGGTATCTGGTAAGTTTAGGATCAATAATTTTCTTCTTACTCAGTTCTTGCAGGAGGTGATTCTCATTTCTAATTTCCTTGTTAAAGTTGATTTTAAGCATATCTAAAGTGAAAGGAAGTCTAAAGCTGATGCATTAGCAAATGCAGGTGTTAATGTGGAAGAAGGGCATTGGAAAATTAAGGAATTCAAAGGAACTGATACTTATGAGACATTTCAGATTTTTTAGGTTTATGGATGGAGGGAGAGTCATGAGACTCAGTAGAGTTTCTTGCTAACTGTTTTTTCTTCTGATGGCTATATTGACTGTTTTTCTGATGGCTATATGACACTATGTGACAGCTTTTGTTTATGACTGATCTATGTTGACAATTTTATTTTTGATGGTTTAAAACTTGTAACAGTTTTGAAGGTTTCTACTATGTGGACAAAGACTAAGTTTAGATGATAGATATACTCTTCATAGTCTTTGATGAACTTGGATTACACGCTGATGTTTGTACTGTTTTAAAGTGCAAGGTTTATATACTTTGATGAATATAATGTGAAAAAACTACTTTCTGTGGTAGCCTATAAGATACAACTTTGGTTGATTGTAGTTTTATTGCTTTTGATATTTTCTGGATTGGATATAATTTGATTTCTAAATCAATTATTACCTTTTTTGTAAAGCATTTATGTGATGAAGGAGTTGAGGAAATGAACACTGATCAGTAAATGATAGTGGATCATATGAGGAATGTAATTTTGATAATAAAGTTATGATTTTTTTTTGTGGAAACAAAAACAAATAACTTATGAGCTTCAATAGATTTATATTGGTCTTTCATAGATTTATCAGTAGGAAGGTGATAATTAAAAAATGCACTGGAAAAGGAAGTGTCTGCTAATTTTTATATTTTTCTATCCCTTATTTGTTAGTAATATTAATGACTAACATTATATATTATTTGTAGATACATGCCAAAAAATAAGTGATACAACTTCAAAAAATTAAAGCAATGCCTGCACACCAACACTTCCAACTTGAAACATTCTTGCTCTCATATTAATTTCTATTTTTTATCGTTTTCATTATCCTTTATTGTAAATGATAGAAAAGGGGTGATTGATAGAAAGTATGGAGATGGAAAGTATAGAGGTGATGAAAGTGAGGATAAGATAACATCAGTATAGATCCATCTAAAAGAGGATCTACCAAGCATCAAGATGGATCAAATCTCTCCATGTGCAAACTCCTTTTTAGAGTCAAATCTATGGACATGCAAACCCTTTTTTAGAGTGGAAATGTTGAGGAAGTGTGTAATTCCAAGTTTATGGTTCGAATTTATCTAATTTGTGTAGTTCTGTATATATACAATTCTAAATAATTTAAATCTAATTTGGGCCAACATGTTATTTTTCAAAAAAAAAATTAAAGACACATGTCAACTCTAGAATGAGCATAGAAGGAGTTACACATCTCTCCCCTATTGGATTGTAAAATGCGCCTCTTCGACGCAATAAATGGCACATAATGAGAGTATGAAAATCACTCTTTTTTTTCAAAAGTAAAATACAATGACTTGAAATTGGATAAAGGAAAAGTATTTAAGTCTCCAAGTTCTTCCTACCGAATAAAGGAGTAAGGGAAATCTCTTCCTCTATCAGGTATGAATTCATGTGTAACTCTCCTATCATCCAGGTCCAACCAAAAAAAAAAAAAAATCTATATACAAATCATAAAAAATCTCAACCTGATCCGCTGTTCCTCAAAATGTTATTTGACAAAGAACTATGCCAACTATGCCAATGATCCCATGGAAGATAAAGATCCTTTCTACTTTAGGCCAAAAGATGGCTCTTGGACTAGAGGAAGTAACTCTCAAATATTTTATGATCTTCAATAATGGATGCATTATCTATTCATTAAGTGTGATATTTTAGTGGTTGTTAAAGGGAATAAAATGAAAGAAAAAAACAAATACTAAATCTAAGTAAATTCAATCAAATTGGCAATCTAAGGACTTTTCATTGCACACCTTTATCCCATCTTATGGGATTGATATTTTCATAGAATATATATAAGAAGTTAAATAAAACCATATACCTCAAGTGCCAATGAGGACAATAGTCTTTGGCGCTCAAACAATATACCATAATATCACGGAGACTAAAGAGTGGTGGAGATCTTTAGTATCTACTAATATGAAAATAACATAACATGTGTTGGACATAGGAGTTCCAAAGTCATTTATGAAATCATTGCATAAAGAAACAAGGGAATAAATATCATAGAGTGCATGTATTTATACTAAGAGGTCTTTAATCCAACCCTTTATTTAACCTTAGTAGTTACCATCCATTTGTGTTTTCTTATGTCCACTATAAAAATATGTATAAATAGTTATCCAAATTTGTGATGGTACATAAAAACTTGTCCAAGCTAGAGCGGCCCCAAGGTCTTAAACACTTTACCTAATCAAAAGCAATAAAGTCCAATAAGGAAAATCCCTACATTGGTGTACTTTAAAAAGTATGATAGAATTTTGTATGGAGTAGTTTAAATATTAAATTTAAGGTATTTTTTCAATTTATTTTGTTTTGTGAGTTTATAAGTGTTGAGGATAAAAATCACTTTCTTGTAAAGTGTCTTGTTTACACCCATATTAGATTTGAGTTTCATAGTATTTGTTACAATATAAACATTTATAACTTCTTAACTTGTCAAAACTATAATGACCTTGTAAAGTTTTTTGGCAAGTTTTTAAAGCATGGAAACAAGATTTTAAAGTACACCAAGTATTATGATAAACCAAAGTTGGTCTAAATGAGCGATCATCATCGTCATCATTATCATGTCACATGGATATTTAAAAGTGTTAAATTCATTTGTATATTCAAAAACATAATTTAAATATTTCTAAATTTAAAATTTACTAAAAAAATAACCAAAATCTACTTAAAAAAAATCTAAATGTAAAATAAAATGACTATTTTTTTTAAATGCTTGAGTGATAACTTTATAGACATATAAAACAAATATAACTTTGGCTTAGGCTATGTAACATGAACATGATTATTTAGGATAAGATCTTGGGTTTGGAACTTGTTGCCATGCTCGAGGAATGGGAATGGAATTGGAACATTAATAAAGTAAATTTTACTTGTCAAACAAACATACCACGTGCTTTCTATATCAAGATAGGGAGCTTTATATATGACAATCATTGACCGTATATCGTTTAACAAGTATTCTAGAGAAGAGGTGCTTGTTTTAAGGGCATAATTTGGCAAGATTCGTGGTTATAAATGATGGCAATGTAGTTGGCTAGGTTGATAGGTCGTACATATATGATATACACTCATGTATTAATTCTACAGCGTTGGATTTGTTTTGTGCGCTAAAGTGAACTTAAAAGTTTCTAAGCGTTTGATATATAACAATATTGAATGATTTTGATCATAATAAGAGTGTCTCTTTATCTTTATCCTTAAATTTGGGAAATGCTTTCTTAGTAAAGGAAGAGGAAAATCAATGGTTAATTTTGGAAGATGTTTTTTATTACAATCAGATTGTGTTTCATTATCTTTATTCTTAAATTTGGGAAATGCTTTCTTAATAAAGGAAGAGGAAAATTAATGGTTAATTTTGGAAGATGTTATTTGTCCTCATTCTTAAATTTGGGAAATGCTTTCTTAATAAAGGAAGAGGAAAATCAATGGTTAATTTTGGAAGATGTTACTTGTCCTCAATTGTGGAGGCATGGAAAGACATAGAACGATTATTGTAGGTTAAAAGAGAGATGATTTGTAGAGTGGTTAGTTATTTGTTTTTAAGTAGGGATGACCTTGGCTAGGTAGTTAATTATGTATGGGACTATGAGACGAAATTTCCATTAAGAATATCAATATAAATATTTTGATTAGTAGTCTTAATCCTGCCACCATTGCTCCTTCAGGATACTCTTGTAGGCTTTAAATAAATCCCACCCTTTACGATATTTATGGTCAGATCATTAGTCCACATTAATGCATTTAAAATAGACAACCTATATCCCCTCCCAGTTCCCCTCTAGGATCCTCACGGCTAAGATCACCACCCTCTTATTATCATTGATCCACTTGGTATGCCAACATCCAATATGTACGTTGTTATCCCCATCTCTGGTGGAGGTCCCACTAGTGTGGCTAACCCTAATCATCCCATTGAAGGGAACATTAACTAAAATTTTGGTGGCATAACCTCCTCTACCACTCTGCCTACTACAACCCTCCCATTTATAGCTAGTCTTAATCTCCTTGACTTGGTGAGATTAACCAATGATCCTATTAGGCATGATTGTACATGACCTCATATGCCAACCAAGTTTTTTTTTTGGTAAGGCTCATACCCACGAAGTTTTGAACCAGTGACCTTACACAAGGAGTGCCTTAATAGTACACCCATTAATTGTCTATTCTACACCCTGTGGGCCAAATGCCAACCAAGTTACCTTTGAACATCCCAATTTTTAAGGGAAGGTAGGAAAGGACCCCCATAAACACATCATGTATTTTCATCTATGATGATCCTATAACAACATCGTTTATGATTCCATTCATCTGCATTTTTTATAAAGGACCTTTGTTGGAATGGTCACTAAGTGGCGTATAAAGAAACCATCTCGGATACATCGTAATTTTGTGAACCTAGATTCCACTTTCCTAACATTTTTCCAGCTACTTGTATATTATGATAGAGTAGAGATCCTTTTGTCATGTCGTCATAACTCATATACTCATATCACATACCACATCCATGAGTGGAAATGAAGAAGGAGTCTTTGCAAGATCAATCTTGATGACTATATATTTCTAAATTGGTTCTTGAAATCCCTTCTACCCATTATAGCTAAGGAGATGGCTTTAGAATGTACACAAATTGAAGAGGAAGAAATCCTCAAAGATCAACTATATGACCTAATATATCCCAACCTAAGTACCTTTATGTAATAATTTATGATGCTCCCTATAGTGACTACACGTGATGAGGTCAATTGAGGCATCCCATCTTGTAGATGTTGTCACTTGGTGACATGGCATCCCATCTAAATCCATACTTGTAATTGCCTCATGTTCTAACCATCCATTCATATGGTAACTCCATGAATGTTGAGCATCAGAATCATAGAGCACCCTCAAGATCTTACTATCCCCTTGACCCTTTGCACTCATTCTCATATGTAGGAATGGGTACATTTTAATTGTCTAGTCCTTCAGTCCCCGATGTACATGGTCCCACATCTAGTAGCACTATGTGTGGTGGTGCTTCAAATAGATAACCATCAACCCTTTTTACCCATTCCATGTCCCCCATCTATCCTCTTTAGTGCAACCACAACCCATACTACATAGCCCCCCCTTTCCCTCATGGGTAATTTTACGCTCAACAAAATATACATGGTAAGAACAAGAAGAATAATAAGGGGAAGAACAAGGGTAACAACCAATAGCAAGAATGTGGAGACCAATCTCCCAATCCTCCTACTAACCCTATAGGTAACTTGAACCCTACAAATTGGAATCCAAATAAACCCCACAAGTAGGGTAAGGATCCCTAATTATAGACTAACCATCCATGTTCCTTTTGTGGAGTCTACAGACATTACACTCACTAGTGTTCACACCTTACCTAGGATTGTGAATTTTGGGATGAGGCTAACAAATATGAAGCTTCTAATGCCTCCCAACAAAAAATTGGCACTCCATATCCTCATCTGACAACACAGTACCAATGGTTTTACAAAACCCCTTCCCATCTCTATTGAAATATTGTAACTTCAAAGGATATTCTAAATGTATTTTACTGATGTAACCTAAGGGATATGTTATTATTCCTCCGACAGGGTGTTACTATTCTATTTGGTCATCATAGAGCCATGAGGTAAAGCCTCCTCTTGTGTCGGTTCTTTAGCACCCTACCTAATAATATAATATACTATTTTTTAGTATTCCTAGGTGAAGTCGGCCCAGACAATTTATTGGAGCTGACTTGTCTAGTGCAAAAGTCAATTGACAAATATGTATAAATAGAGGAGTTGTGGTTCTTATTTGAGCATAGAATCGCTCACTTGTGTAGCGCATAGGAGAGAGAGAGAGAACAAAAGGAGGAGAACAACCGTTTTGGGGTTGTCTTTTATACATCTTATACAGAGGAAGTTTTTGTTGGGTTTTCTTCCCCTTGAGGGTTTCCCAAGATAAATGTTGTGTCCATCTTGTGATTGTGTTTCTATCAGTGATTCTTGATATGATGTTGTGATTTTGAATTGAATACTATTGAATCTAGTCTAGCATATGAAAAACTTAACATGGTATCAGATCTAACCTGATAAGAGCAGCTTTCACAAGGTGAAATTCTCCCTCCTCCCTCTCTGGAAGAAATTAGGGTTTCTGCAAAAGTTGGAGGATTGAAGATCTTCTTGCATAGAAAGTTGTGCCCTCCCATATCGCATCTGTTGAGCCCTATATAGAATTTTTTGGGTGCATAGATCTCCAGGAAATCCAAACCCTAGTTTGGTAGTGAACCAGAAAAACTGCAGTGAAACAGAACAAGAAAAACTGCAGTGAAACAGAACAAAAAAAATTGCAGTGGTGCAACCTTGCAAGTAGGATTTGAAGACTGAATATTAGGGATATCCAGAAAGCAGTTGGATCAACCAAATTGCCTCCTCCAAGCACATATACTGGTAAGGTCAATCTCATGTTTTGATAAATTTAATTTTTTGAGTGACTTACTGGTCAAGATGGCCCCAAGCACTAAGCTTGAGGACAAATTGGAAGGCCTAGAAAACTTCCTGGCTTGGAAGTATAGGATTGGCCTCATTCTGAAAGAGAAAGGTGTTGAGAAGTATATCAAGGATAATATTGCAGAGCTTGGAGAATTTGAAGCTAAGGAGAAGCATGAACAAGACCTAATCAAGGCAATGAGGATCATACATTCTAGAAAGTGCATCATACATTTGCTTATGTAGCTACAAGCTTGACTTTGGGACCTCCATGAAGATGAAGGAAGTACTTTATGTACCAGGTTTGAAAAAGAACCTACTCTCCATCTCAGCTCTAGATAAGAAAGGATATAGAGTTGCCTTTATATATGGACAAGTACTCATGTGGTCCAAAGCAAAGACACTTGAAGATGTTGTAGTCATTGGAGAAGAAGGAGGAGGACTGTATAAGCTCAAAGGACATTCATAGACAACCCTTGTCCATGAGACTACCAGCTCAAGTGAATTGTGGCATAAGATACTTTCTCACATAAACTACAAGGCATTACCCTATGTGAGCAAGGTGGTAACAGGGTTACCAAGTTTGAATATCGAACATGAGGGAACCAGCAAGGGATGTGCATAGGGAAAGAACATCAAGAATACCTTTCCTAAAAGTAACACAAAGACTAAAGGTATGTTGGAACTAATCCATTCTGATGTATGTGGTCCTATTCCCTCTATATCCTTAAGTGGATATGAATACTATGTCACATTTATTGATGACTATTCAAGAAATACTTGGATACACTTTTTGAAGAATAAAAGTGAAGTGTTCGGAAAATTCAAGGAATTCAAAGCCTTGATAGAGAACCAATCAGAAAAGAGAATCAAGACACTGAGATTAGATAATGGTGGAGAATACACTTTAAAGGATTTTGAAGCATTATGGGAGGCAAGATCAAGAGGGAAATAACCACTCCCTATAATCCCCAACAAAATGGTGTTACGGAAAGAAAGAATAGAACTATCAGGAAGCAGTAAAGACCATGATTCATGACCAAGACCTCCCTATGCACCTATGGGTTGAAGATGAAAGAACAACCGTATATGTGTAAAATAGATTATCTCACAGTGCTCCTGAATTCAAGACTCCTGAAGAAATGTATACCAGAAAGAAACCTGAAGTAAGCCATCTCAAAATATTTGGTTTTCCAGTGTATGTACATATTCCGAAGGAGAAGAGAACCAAATTGGATCCTTTTGGAAAGAAGGGAATATTTGTAGGATACTGTGAAGTCTCCAAAGCCTTCAGGATATACATTTCAGGATTTCACCATATCGATATTAGTAGGGATGTAACCTTTGATGAAGAGGCAGCTCTTAAGAAATCCAGAAGGTGTCATCTTGAAGAAGTACATGAAAAAGATGTACCTGCCGTAAGGACAGAAGCTAAATCAACTCCTAAAATAGTAGCGTCAGAAGATCATGACATGCTAGAGCCTTAGGATCCTCCTACTATGGATATCTCTCGAAAGAGAAAACCTTCTTGGGTAAGATAAATCATACAAGAAGCATAAAGAAATGGAGCACCAGAAGGCTCCTCAAGAACCAACAAAATATCAAAGCCATATTCCAGTTATGTAGCTTTGATGTGTGATCTTGTAGACCAAGAACCCAACAACTATGAGGAAGCTGCATAGAAGAAAGAATGGGTTGAAGCAATGATGAAAGAATACCAGTCAATCATGAAGAATGATGTTTGGGATACAGTTTCCAAACCAGAAAACAAGAGTTTGGTTTCTTCGAAATGGATCTACAAGATAAAACATGCTACAGATGGAAGTATTGAAAAGTACAAAGCAATATTTGTGGCTATAGGATTCTCTCAAAAAGAGGGGATCGATTATGAAGATACATTTTCTCCAGTAGCAAGGTACACTTCCATCAGAACTATCATGGCACTTGCTTCCATGATGAAATGGGACTTACACCAAACGGATGTAAAGACATCCTTCCTTAATGGTGTGATTGAGGAAGAAGTTTACATCGAACAAACTCAAGGATTTGAAGTTGAAGACATAGCAACTCGTGTATGCAAGTTGAAAAAGGCTCTGTATGGACTGAAGCAACCTCCTAGAGCTTGGTATGGCAGAATAAATAGATTCTTGACAAGCATGGGCTTTACCAAGAGTAAAGTTGATCCTAATATTTATACGAAAATTATGGATGATGAACCAGTAATAGTATTACTATATGTGGATGATTTATTTCTGACTGGAAATGAGAAACATATCAAGGATTGCAAGAAGAAGCTAGCTGAAAAATTCGAGATGAAAGATCTTGGATTGATGCATTATTTCCTAGGGCTGGAAGTGTGGCAGAGCCCAGAAGGAATCTTTTTGAATTAGGGAAAGTATGTAGTAGAAATATTGAAAAGATTTGATATGTTGGATTATAAATTCATGGCCACACCCATGGACACCAACTTAAAGCTGTTGTCTGATGAGACATCCGAGCTAGTGGACATGACTCACTATAGACAGATTATTGGGCCATTAATGTATCTAACAAACACAAGGCTAGATATATGTTTTGTTGTGAACACCTTGAGTTAGTATCTAGTTAAACCTAGACAGGTTCACTTGATAGTTGCAAAGCATGTGATGAGGTACCTAAAAGGTACAATTGATTTGGGACTGTACTATGGAAGAGATCATGACTACAAATTGTATGGGTATACGGATTCATATTGGGTAGGAAGTGTCGCATACAGAAAGAGCACCTCATACGGATGTTATTGTCTAGGATCCACCGTGATCTCATGGTTTAGTAAGAAACAGTCCAGTGTTGCTCTTAGCACGGCTGAAGAAGAGTATATTGCATCTTTCTCCACTTGTTGTGAAGCAATATGGATTTGAAAGCTAATGTTAGGAATATTTGACATGGAGGTGGACACCACATTAATTTTCTATGACAACCAGAGTTGTATAAATATGACATAGAATCCAGTGTTCCATGACAAATTGAAGCATATAGAAATTTGATATTTTTTATATAAGGGATATGGTACAAAAGGGAGCCATCAAGCTCTAGTATGTGGGTACCGATGAGCAAGTTGTTGGTATACTTTCCAAGCCTCTATCTCGAATGAAGTTTGATTATTTCTGTGACAAGCTTGGTGTAGTTCAGAAAGACTTTCCTCACAAGGAGGAAAAGTTATGGGACTACAAATGATGGACCCTCTTTGAAAAAGGAAGATCAGGTTGGAGACAATAACCCTCCTCAGACAAAGGGGGAGCAGGTTGATGATATGAAACTTCCCAAGAAAGGGGGAGTAATGATGAGACTGAAATCAGTGATGGATGACAGTGATGATGGTCTGACATTTGTTTGTGAATGATGGTATGCTCTCTTGAGGATGGAAGGTATAACACTCTGTTCATGATAGTGGTCCTTACTAGCTAAGGATGGCCATGTAGATGCTACTCTCACATGGAGAGTACCCACATTCACTTGCATATGATAGTATCCTCTCTTTAGGATGGCAGGTATAACACTATGTTCATGAGAGTGGTCCTTACTAGCTAAGGATGGCCCTGCAGATGCTACTCTCACATGGAGAGTACCCACATTCACTTGCGGATGATAGTATCCTCTCTCGAGGATAGTAGGTATAACACTCTGTTCATGAGAGTGGTCCTTACTAGCTAAGGATGGCCCTACAAATGTTACTCTCATGGAGAGTACCCACATTCAGTTGTGGATACCGTAGATTAACCACTCGCTCAGGAGTGGTCCTAACCTTAGTGGTCTGGATGCTCTACAATGAGTCCTCACAGACGCTGGGGCTGACATTGTGTATGCAGTTGAGATATTCCTTGCAGACTATACTCTTGTGTGGAGAGTATTCCTACATTCATATGTAGATGCCATAGAATAACACTCGCTTGGGAGTGGTCCTAACCTGTGTGGTATGGATTCTCTATGATGGGTCCTCATGGAAAATGTAGTATAAAACTCACTTGGGAGTGGTCCTAACATGTGTGGTATGGATGTTCTATGATAGGCTGACATTGTGTATGTGGTCAAGATCTGCCCTGCAGATAATACTCTTACATGGCAGAGTATACCTACAGATGAGTGTAGATACTGTAGTATAACACTCACTTGTGAGTGGTCCTAACCTATGTGGTATGGATGTTCTACGATGAGTCCTTACTGATGATAGGGCTGACAATGCTGCAAATGATCTAGAAGATCAAAGTGCTACTGCAAAGGATCGAGAAGATCGAAGTGCTGCTGCAAAGGATCGAGAAATATTGAAGTGCTGCTGCAAATGATCAAAGTACTGCAAATGATCTATAAGATCAAATTGTTGCTACGAAGGATCGAAATATTGATGTGTTGCTACAAATAAAGGATCACGTGATCATGTGATGCAGAAGATGAAGAGTAACTATTCAAGTTACTGATTGTGAAAAACTTCCTATGACGTATAGATGTATCTCCTCAATGTACTATTGTAATTGTCTCTATGTTATCCTATAGTCTGTGATGATGTTGTCAGTAGAATAACCTTCTTGTTAAGGGGGAGTGCTGAAATATTGTAACTTCAAAGGATATTCTGAATGTATTTTACTAATGTAACCCAAGGGATATGTTATTATTCCTCCAATGGGGGGTTACTATTGTATTTGGTCATCATAGAGTCATGAGGTAAATCATCCTCTTGTGTCGGGTCTTTAGCACCCTAACTAATAATATAATATTTTTTTTTGAGTATTCCTACGTGAAGTTGGCCCAGACAGTTTATTGGGGCTGACTTGTCTAGTGCAAAAGTCAATTGACAAATATGTATAAATAGAGGAGTTGTGGTTCTTATTTGAACATAGACTCACTCACTTGTGTAGCGCAAAGGAGAGAGAGAGAGAGAGAGAGAGAGAGAGAGAGAGAGAGAGAGAGAGAGAGAGAGAGAGAGAGAGAAGAGAAGGAGGAGAACAACTATTTTGGGGTTGTCTTTCATACATATTATACAGAGGAATTTTTTGTTGGGTTTTCTTCCCCTTGAGGGTTTCCCATGATAAATGATGTGTTCATCTTGTAATTGTTTTTCTATCAATGATTCTTGATATGCCGCTGTGATTTTGAATTGAAAACTATTGATTCTAGTCTAGCATATGAAAAACTTAACAATATCAAGGGGTAGTTATAGCATATCCAATTATTCCTTATCGTTCTTGTCATATTGTTTGGGTGACAATAATGATCCTTCTTTCCATAACATCTACATGACTTATGTCGATGCCAATATATAGACATGGCGTTATTGATACAATTCATCAACTGAAACCCCCAATCACGGTAAGTAAAAGGATCCTCGTATGCCTAAGGTATCATTACATTT
This sequence comes from Pseudotsuga menziesii, assembly GCA_001517045.1. NCBI lineage: Eukaryota > Viridiplantae > Streptophyta > Pinopsida > Pinales > Pinaceae > Pseudotsuga > Pseudotsuga menziesii. Next base: position 194,162 of record LPNX010376573.1, read on the forward strand.
ATCGAGCTATAACACAAACCTTGTTTTATCCCCAAAATCCCTTTCCATCATACTACCCATACATCCAAATCTAGAGTTGCTCCTACTATAGTGTTGTGGATGACTTGGATTAGACCCTAGCTTCAATGTCTACTTTCAAAGTTCTCCATAATTTTCTCACACAATGCAAAGTTGTTTTGTCTAGATTAGGTGTGATCGATTCCTCTGAGGTTTGTCTAATGGAATTCAATATAGATCAAGCAGACCCTCACATATCTTTCTCTGTTACATTTCAAATCCTAGTTAAAATCAACATTTTGATTATTCATTGATGCATCATTGACAAGGGTACCTTCTCCTACGTTATCTAACTCCACCCATGTTTGGAAGAATATTAACTCTCCTGAATTAGTGGATTCCCTCATTACATTACACACATACGATGATCACATTGTTTAGTCACAAGCTCACCTCCATAACATCCCTATCCAACTTGTCGGGAAGATTGTCTTTATAGACATTGATGTTGTTGGCACCCATTTAGATTACAACCTCCTCCTTAGTTGTAGATACATGTATGCTATGAAAGGGGTCATCACAACAATGTTTAGAGTAATGTTGATCCCTCGTGCAGGTTTTATGTTTGTATGCATGTCTGAGAGAGAATGTTTTTATTTTGCGATGTATCACCCATGGATTCTTACTGATATTAGCCTCTCTCATAGTTGACCTCAATGCCTTCATTTCCTCTCCATGAATATCCACATTGTATCTATTCCCATGGTAATCCTCCATTGTATTCCTCCCCTAATAATATCATGAGTTTCACGCATGCTACCAAGTCATCCATCCCTTGCTTTGAATAAAGGAAGTTTGAGTCCCTCACTCAATGACCATGTATCCCCATTTGGTTTCTTAATCCTAGTTCCTGTCATTATCCAGTGACATCCCTTATGCCACCAATAAGGAAATCCCATTGTGTTCTTGTTAGAAATTATCCCTCTATCGACATCAACACCTCTATTCTATAGGATAGACCTAAAGGAATTGTGTACCTTGGACCCATGACCATTATTGATGGGTTCTTGACTGATTGGCGGGAGACCTCCTTTCCCCTTAGATTGGTTGGTTATCACATGGTCAAATCCATCTCATTATCGCACCGTTGAAAATTGTACAATATGGCAATTCTATTATCTAGTTTGTTTGAAGACCCCAGACATTCATAAATCCCTCTAGTTCCCAATTATATTCTAGAATCCCTTCAGTCTCCTATTTCCCATGATCTCATTTTGCGTTGGAAATAGTGATCCAATTTCAATTGCAATTCCTAGGAGTTATTTGGCTTATATTTTTAGCATTTTGAGTCACATGTGAGGAGTTACATCACTCTCTACTCCTTCTAGATCTTGGGCCCCTCTAATTTTAGCAAGTCTTCAGTTATTGTGATTCAAAATTCTAATGAGGATGCCATTGTTCTTACTCATATACTTTAGATCATCCATGGTTGGACCATGATATGTACATGAATTGGGTCCCTCTTTGAACCTCATGATGTATTGTACCTAGTAGTTATTCATGTAATGATAAGACCCCTCTTAGTTTGGATCCCATATTATATTGAGACATTGATATGGGAATGTAGATGCCTTCCTTGTTTATATTTGAGATTATAGCATTGGTCCCTTTCCCTTAGTTCCCTTAGTATTCCCTATTGAAAGTATGAAATAATTATGATGTATTTTGGCCATACGATGTGCTCTTGACCTCACACATTAGGAGGCAATCTGTTAAAACCAATTTTTTTCACCTACCTTTTCATGAGTTACATTACCATTACGCATCATTATTGGCAATGTTAGCACCATTTCCATCTCATTCACTCATGTGACTTGTGGAATATGACCACAAAATTAAAAGAAAAATCAAATCTAGACCATGTCCAACCTTGGTTAACACTTTTTCCATCAATAAGGGAAACCCGACGAAAGTGGTTGCTCCTTTGGCCCCTAAAGGAGTTGCTGGTCACTCATACGCCCTCAAAAGTAGCAAACCAATTCAAAAAGAGACACATTTTGGATATTATCCATTATTGCATGTTGTCCAAAGGTATTGATGGTTGAAAACTAGACAAACATATATGACAAGGTCAAAACTAGCTACTGATTTGGTCTTCCAAACCCTAACCTCTCCACTAAGTCATCAATAGAATGGAAAGCATCCACATTGGAACCATATCTCATTTTTTACCGGTATTTTTCTTGAAAATGCATCCCTCATAGCATATACATTTCTTCCATATGCTAAAAGCCTTGCTATGTTGTTGGAATTTCATTAGAGATAACGAAAGAAGCCACATCTTCCTTTCACCTTTTACAATCAAGGGAATTCCCATTTAGCACCTGGATGGATATTGGGGCCATAAAGGATTCATGAGAACCTTCCCTCAGATAATTTGTAGAGGCCCTTCACCTTCAACAAACAATACCAAGGTTTTCTTGTATCACTTTATTCTTTATGTAATAATAAAATCTCATTCTTTTACACGGTGCATTTTATTTTAATGGATAACCTCCTGGTTTATGTTTGCATGCATGTTTGAAAGTGAATATTTTATTTTAGTTTAAGTTATATTTAATTTAATTTCCATTTCAATCTACTACCAAAGATTAGACAACACCTTGGTAGGTGTCTTTTGTACTTATATGTGAGAAATTATACACAACAACTAGACACATTATCACCGATACCCAAAACATTCTCATAATAGATAAGAAACACTCACCAAACAAAACCAAAAATAAAGTCTTTGGAAATATACATTAATAATAGCACATGTATCCATAAAGACAATACAATACTAATGTCTATCATGACAATGTGTTTTTTTCATAAGAAAAAATCTAGACCTTGATATTCATTAAGAATCAAAGGGCATTTTACAGTGCAATCATAGCTGGGAATTTTTCCAATAGAAATCTCCACAGAAAATGTCTGACAAGAGTACAAACCACAAAACCAAATAGGCCAAGATCTGCTGATATTGGACAAAGAAAGATCAAAGATATCCCTGATGGAGGCATCAACAACCTACCAAGAGCACAATGAGAGACCAGAAAGCTCATCCAAAGATGCCCTTAGGGCATTGCTAAATCCTTCAAGGAAGTATAAACTCAAAATGCACCAAGTTCCTTGAATAGAAAAGGAGATTGAGCTCCAGCACATAGCTCTAGAAGATCTATAAATCTCCACCCCCAATAATGATTTCCTCATAAGTTTCAATGAAGGAATAGTGTCCCAAGGCAAATGAGAGGGAATCTTTGGATAAACCATCTGCTCTCATATTGTGCTCTCTGTAAACATGTCGAATGTCCAACAAGTGAAAACTATCAATCATATGACTGATGCTTTTGCACCAGTGTCCCATCTCAAGAGAAGACAAATAAGCCTTGTTATTTTCCCAATTAGTGATCACCCATGAGTCACCAAAAATGTGCAGGGAAGGGAAACCCATGCCCATAGAAAAATAGAGTAGGGCCCATAGAGCCAGAAGCTCTTCCCTTGTGTTTGTACTATGGCCACATCCCAGTTTGATACTGAATGAGTGAACACTGCTAATAGCAAGGAAAATGCCTACACCTCCCAGCTTGACTGTCATTGCTCCATCAAATAACCGTATGGATAAACAAGGATAGGAGATGAACCAATGGTACGAATTTATATATCTGGGACTGGATAACTATGCGTAAGGTATTCCACCTAGCTGAATGTGATGTAGAGTGACACCACTCTATATTAAAACATTCCAAGGTTACAATTTTTCCAGATGCTCCAATACACAAAGAGAGGAAGATACCCTAATTTAAGGTTCCGTGCATACCAATCCTCTAGAATGTCGAGGAGAGTGAGACCGAGGCACGGAGGCCTACACTTATAAACGTCACAGAGACTAGCAAATAGACATTGAGTAAATGAGCATTTAGTAAAAATGGGATAACCAGATTCCTCATCCATGTAGCATAAACAACACCTATTAGGTCCGTTCCAGCTTCTTTTTATGAGATTGTCCCACATTAAAATATGACTTTCAACTGCTAACAATATGAAACATTTGATATTTAATGGGATCTTTGAAAGACAGATACGAGTAAAAAAATTATTTTGGATCGGCACCAGGTTTGACTTTACAATCATATCATATACAAGGCTAGCAGTTACCTTCTCGTATTTTTTTTTGTGTGTCCACAACAAAGAGTCTGAGATTTATTTTAGTCTGATACCATCGTGATAAAGACCAAAAATGTAACCATCCCATTCAAATTTCCATTCTCCTCCCAATTCAATATCGTTTGCTGACAACCAGTAAGACTGAGCTCCCTCATCATGGTTATGGGAATGACAAAGTGAGGTAATTCCATAATCTAGTAGGTAATCCTTTATATCATGTGAGAGATAAAAGAAAGAGTATAAACCGATCACAGGATCAGTTCCAATTTTTATACCCATTCCATTACCCACTTTCCACCCCAGACATCTTCCAAGCCAAGTAATGGTTTTAATGAATCCATTCCAAAATATAGAGGTGCCTCTGACCAAGAAATTATTACAATGGAGCCAGTCTTCCATATGTCAATCTTTTAAGTACTTTGTACAAATAGTTTGATGCCAAATATCCGAACCCTTGAGAGCCATCCACAAACTTCTGAGTCTCAAAGAAGTGTTGAACCAATAAAAATTCTTAATACCCCAACCTCCGAACTCATAGGGCCTTGCTAAATTCTTCCAGTCCACCAAGTGAAGACGATTCCTATCCCCTGTGGATCCCCAAAGGAAGGAGAAGATCAGTTGCCTCATTTTTCTAAGGATGGTCTTGGGTACCGGAGCCAGAGAAAACCAGTATACAGGTAAACCGACGAGAACAACACGAATGAGGACAAGTCTTTCACCCAATGATAGAATTTTATAAGACTGGTGATTTATACTTTTCTCAAAATTCTTCAGTAACCATCTCCAGTCATTTACCCCATAGATAAGAGGCTTGATAAAGTATCCAATATATTTAAATCCAATATGAATGGGATCCACTTTATAGGGAAAATAATGAAGAATGCTATTTAAGACCCCCTCATCCATTTCGTTAAAGAGAAAACCAGACTTGTCAATACTGATGCACATTCCTGAAGCAGAGATGAATGTGTCTAGGATTATTTCAAAATCCATCCATTCCTCAAGGGTACCGATCCGAAAGAGAACTACATCATCTACAAAAATCAAGTGTGTTAGAGCTAGAGAAGCAGATATTTTTATGCTCTGAATCTTCCCATTTACCTTGGCATCCTTTATGAGCAAGATGAGACCTTCAATAACCAATATGAAAAGTAATGGAGAAAGAGGGAAACCCTGCATGATGCCCCATGAAGCTGTGAAGAAAGCAGAAGGGGTGCCATTGACTAACAGGGAAAATTTTCAAGAGGAAAGGAATCCCATGATCTAGTTTAACCCCACCATGGCAACTCATATTTGTAAGAGAATGAGTCTCAGATATGTCTAGTTCACTTGATCACAGGATTTCACCATGTCAAGCTTGGGTACTAGGGCACATATTTTTTGGCCTTAATAGTATGTAGAGCTTCCTGAGTAATTCCAACATTTTCAATAATTTTCCTATTCTTAAGGAATCCAAACTGTTCAAGCGATATAGATCTATCGAGGAAGGGTTTCATCCTTAGATCTTCAATCTTTGAAATAATATTATAGACCAAGTTACACAGGAAAATGGGTCTATATTCCGCAAAAGAGTGAGGTTTCTCCTTTTTGAGGATCAAAGTAAAAAAGGTGGAGTTAAGAGAGGAGATTACCTTCCCAAATTTTCTAGAGGACTCAACAGCTGCTAAGAGATCCCCACCCACCAAGTAAAAAATCCAAATAAATAATTCCACTGGCCAGCCATCCAGTATAGGGCTCTTGTCCCTTTTGAATGATTTTAGATCCCCTTCAACTTCACCTAGAGGCACCTTAGTAGTAAAATATCTGCCTCTTCACTAGTGACATAGGAAGGAAAGAGTTGTATTATCTTCAACTGATCCACAATACTGGCCTTATCATCATCCTTGAAGATCTCTGAAAAGTGTTTAACACCCAACTCTTTTAACTGGTCATCATTTTCCACCCAAACATCCTCCTCATTTTTGAGGGCCCATATAGAATTAATTTTTTTGCGAGCCGATGCGAAACTGTGGAAGTATTTTGTATTAGCATCACCTAGTTCAGCCCATTTTGTTCTTCTTTTTAATTATCAGGAGATCGTGAGCTAGAACTTTATCCTTATGGACTCTAAGAACAAGAAGAAAGTTCATATCTTCCTTGACTCCCTTTTCATGGCCAAAATCATGGTCTTAGTCCAATCCTTTACCTTTTCCTTTAGCCTTTTGAGCTTAAAAACTAGACCATACATATCATCCTGAATGGGGTGAGGCACCAATGAAGACCAGTTATCCATCACCAACTATGAAAAGCCTTCCTCAAAGATCCATGACCAATTAAAATTAAAGGGAAAGTTGTGTGCAAAGACTAGAGAGTTCCATTCCGTACAAATCAGGTAGTGATATGAGACATCAGAGGGAAAGGACCAAACTCTGTTTCTAGATAGGTTGGGCACATGAGAGACAGAGACCAGGAATATGTCAAGTCTTTCACTGATGCCATCATCTCCAGCCCTTCCATTCCTCCAGGTAGGCCGAACACAAGGAGGAACAAGGTCAACCAGGTTGCAGTCTTTGATGAGCTAAGAGAAAAAAGGAGCTAGAGGGTCCTGACGGGCCTTTTTACCCCAAATATTTGCATCATTTAGATTAAAGTTAAGGTCCCCTGCCAATGTAATATTAGGTAAAACAAGAAAACCTCCATCCACCACATTGTTCCAAAAATTATCTCTATTGAGATAAGGTCCATAACAGTTGAGGATGGAGTAGGTAGTAGAAGAGCCTCATAATCTAGCCTTTACCAGGATACCAGCTGAGGTTTCAAAGGCCTTACAGTGTGCAGAGAGAGGGTTCCATCCCGTAAGAAGTCCACCTGAAGTGCCTACAACATCTAGAGCACAAAACTCCCACCCAGACAAGAGTTTTGAGAAAGTAAGGAGAGCAGGGTAGTGACTGCACATGGTTTCTTGGAGCAGTATCATGTCAAGAGAAAAAGAAAGGAGAGAGCGAAGGGTTTTTAATTTGGCTAACCCTCCAAAGCCTCGCACATTAAGGGACATAATGTTCATCAAGAACCACTGAATGTGGGTGATGATACACTAAGTACCCTCAAAGTAGAGGCTGCATGACTCCTAGCAGCATTTTTTTTCTGACAGACAACGGGGTGAAGCGAGGGGTCCCCGAGCCCAACTGGGCATTAGATGTAGGATTCTTCTTTGGTTTCCTCATAGTCAAATTTTCGAAATGAATGGAGTCCAGTGGTAGGTTGGGCGGGGATAAAGGTGACTTTGTAGAAAAAACTGACAGTGATTTCATGAGGGCATTGTTAAACTAGTAGCAACAAGGAAGGTCTTCCTGCATGCATGTGTTCTTGCATGCAGAAGACTTAAATTAGGAAACTAGTTGTATTTAATTTACCTTTTCCTAAGTTTACTTTGGAAAATAAATTAAAGTGATCGAAATTAACATTAGTGAACCACTAGTTAAAGTGAAAGTGAAATTAGGGTTTTCGCTTTACCACTAGTTAAAGTGAAAGTGAAATTAGGGATTTCGCTTTACCTAAAGTTATAAAAGAGAGATCAATTGGTGGAGAGAACACACACTTGTATTCCAACAGAGACATGATACAAACAGGGAGACAAATTCAGACAGAGGATTTAGCTAAGAAGACGGAGGAGCGAACAACAGGATCACCAAGCTTCGTATAGTTGGGCTGTACAATCACACAGGAGGGTGTTGAGGTTTAGCTGGGATTTTCCCTGTGATTCCACCAGGTACTGCATTCACCAGGTTTGGGTGAATTTGTAGTGATTGCAAAATTTCCATATTTTCTCATAATAAAATCTATATTTGACCATTGCACTGGTTTTCCCATACCCAAAATAATAGTGTTAATATTGTGATGTGATGTGAGTTATTTCTCAGTTTTATATGCCGCTACATACTATAAAAGATATTCATGTGTGCTTATTAGTTGATATTTTTCATGCATTGTTTAGCCCTAGTTGAATATTAAAGGAAAATTTACACGGTATCAGAGCTCTGGTTAGCTAAAGCTGAGAGATTTGCAACAACAGTGACAGATCAGGGGAATATCTATAGGAAGACACAAAACTAGACTTCTATATATAGGGTTTGACAGGTACACTTCACTATGGCCATGCAGTTGAGAGTTTAGGATAGACTCCAGGGTGCTCAGAACTTTCCTACATGGAAAGAGAGGATCACAAGGATCTTGAACGTCAGTGATGCTGAGGAGCACATCAACTCCACAAAAGTTGCACCCACAGATCTGGCAAATCTGATAGCCTGGAAGAAGATTGATTCCAGAGCCATGCTGATTATCATGGATGGAGTGAAGTGTTGGGATGCATACTCCATGTTTGGGTAACTCCGCGGTTATGAGAAAGTTTGTAGGCGGAGTTACGGGTCAAAACAGTCTTAGGGGTGTCGGGAGAAGTTAAAACTCCTTTTGTTTGTAATAAACCCTGGATTTAAACCGAGGGTTTATTACAAACAAAAGGATTTTTAACTTCTCCCGACACCCCTAAGACTGTTTTGACTCGTAACTCCGCCTACAAACTTTCTCATAACCGCAGAGTTACCCAAACATGGAGTATGCGTCCCAACATGAAGGACCATGTAATCCCTCACCTTTCTGGTAAGAGGACCGCATTGGATCTGTGGAAGGCTTTGGAAAGTATGTACCAGAGCAAGAACAAGAACCAGAGGATGGTGTTGCAAGAGAGGATGCAAAACACCAAGATGGCCAAGGGATAAGGATTGGTGCCTTATCTCATGAGGCTCACACAGATCAGGGATGATATTGGAGTTGTTGGCTCTAAGACTGATGATTAGGAGCTAGTTCGGATATCCCTTGTTGATGTATATGTAACTTCGGAATGTATTCTTCTATGTATTTTATATTATTGTAACCCGATGTTTATTCCGGGATGTTTCTATTATGTATTTGAGTCATGTGGTCATGCCCCGATGTTCCGATGTGGATTATAATGTAAACAAGTCATATCAAGTCATTAGGTAAGTCCCCACAGTTTTGGGGCACTTGAGTTATTATACACTAATTAAGGTGTAGGCTCGAGTAGTAATTATTATGTTGAGTGCACTTCAAGTCAACGGAAGAATATAAATAGAGAGTGAGAGTCTCTCTATTTATCACTTGGGACTTAGCTCTCTTGCTCTCTAAAGTGTGGCGCACTTTTGGAGAAGGAAATTCTTGTGCTTGACAGAAGACAGAAGGCTGCTATTGTGAAGGGAGGTCATCTTACTATTTTGGGATCACATCTTGTGGTGATACTATCTTAGAGGAAGTTGAGGGGTTTTATCCATTTATGGTTTCCCCTCCCAAAATCTTTGTGTCTCTTGTTTCTTGATGTGCTTATGTGATTGCTGTGCTTGTTATTCTCTCAGTGAAAAGATCTTGTCATAATGCTAGCTTAAATGTTGAAAAACTAACATGGTATCAGAGCTAATCTGAGAAGAAGACATTGTGAAGCTACAGGAACTAGGGCTTCCTATTTTGTGGATCTTCCTCCACAGTTTTTCAGCACAAGTATGCTAGGATGACTCTCCATTGAAGGGTGCATCTTTCTATCGATGCGGAATTCAATTTCAAGCATTTTCAGTTTCGATGTGGAAATTAGGGATTTCTACAGAAGAGGAATTTTTGAGTGAGACCTACATAGAATTGATCTCCTCATAAAAACCGAAATTTAGAGACCTGGATTAAGAAATTTGGTTTGGTAAATCTCCGGAAAAGTCAAACCCTAGTTTGACCCCTAGCTAGAGAAACCCTAAATGCTAAAACTGCTAAGTTTTGGTACAGTAGCTATATTCCACGATTGGCGAAGTCTCAGAAGCTGAAAATTGTAGGGGCCAAAGGTAAAATCATTATGAACACTGTTTCCAAATATCAGCCTCAGATTCTCTATATTCTGGGAGATATAATCTCTCCAAGTTAGGGTTTCAGCCTCTTCCAGAATTCATCCCTAAACAGGACATTTGGGGAGATCTGCAATATCTTGGGATACAGAGGTCCAAATAGAATTCCTGAAGATGTTCTAGAAATGGAACAGATTTTAATTTCTTTGGTCCTAATATCAGACTCAGAATATGAACCAGTGACACGTGGCATGCCGTACAACTTCGCTATTCTGAACAGTCCTGTAACATGTCACCTTGGGAAAAAGATCATAAATCCAAAATGGTGAAACAAATTCTGATGAAACCTGTGGTGTTGGATCTGGAACGTGCTAGGTTACCTCAGTGAGAAATTTCAGACATAGAGGATTAGTAATTTAGGAGATATCACAGAAACAGTAACAGGAATTTCTGCAGAAGAAATCCGAAAATTAGGGCTTCCTGTTCCGGGAGCTTCCCTCCACTGTTTTCAGAAAAGGAGTACATTGGACAGCTCCATTTGAAGAGATATATCTTCTCATCCAATAATATCTGAAATATTCCAAGTTTTGAAAATTAGGGTCTTCTGCGACAAACCCTAGATTAGCGAACTCCGGGACAAGGACGGACACCTCAAATCGGTAACATTACTCATGGAAGTGATGATTGGCTTATAGACAGTGGGGCTTCCAAACATATGATAGGATTCAAGGAATCCTTTGTAATACTCTCAGAACATGAATCACCTCACAAGGTGAAACTAGGAGATGAGGCTAAGGCTTTACATAAGGAGATTACA
>LPNX010376573.1:206349-344943 GCA_001517045.1 Pseudotsuga menziesii
GTATGCAGTAGAGATCCTGAAGAGGTTCGGGATGATGGACTGCAAGGCTATGGCTACACCTATGGCATCGAACCTGAAGCTATTGAGTGATGCTTCTTAAGAGACGGTTGATGCTACGATGTATCGTCAGATGATTGGGTCATTGATGTACCTGACGAACACGAGACCAGACATTTGCTTTGCTGTGAACACCTTGAGCCAGTACTTGACAGATCCGAGAAGTGTCCACTTGGTTTTTGCAAAGCATATTCTGAGGTACTTGAGGGGTACAATTGATTATGGGCTCAAGTATGATGGGAATCAGAAGATTAACCTGGAGGGTTATGTTGATTCAAATTGGGCAGGCAGTGCCATCGACAGGAAGAGTACTTCGGGATGTTGCTTTAGTATGGGATCAGGTGTGATCTCTTGGTTTAGTAGGAAGCAATCCTATGTGGCACTGAGTACAGCTAAAGCAGAGTATGTCGCAGCTTGTTCAGCTAGTTGTGAGGCAGTATGGCTGCGGAAGCTACTGTCTGATATATTTGATCTCCAGTTGGATGCTACTTGTATACATTGTGACAACCAGAGTTGCGTGAAGTTGTCAGAGAATCCAGTGTTCCATGACAGGTCGAAGCATATTGAGATCAAATATCACTATATCAGGGATACGGTGCAGAGAGGAGCAGTTAAGCTCCTGTATGTTGCGACGGAGGAACAGATAGCTGATGTATTGATGAAGCCATTGGCTAGGATGAAGTTTGAGTACTTCAGAGAGAGACTTGGTGTTCTCCAGATCGAGGCTTCCTCCCAGAGACAGTGATGAGTCCCAAAGCCATTCTGACGAGCAGGTCAGATGTAAGGGCTGAGCCATTCTGTCATGGTGAGAGGATTCAGTTCCTTCCATGTCAGATATGAGTGTTAGAGATCCAAAGCCATTCTGACGAGCAGGTCAGATGTAAGGGCTGAGCCATTCTGTCATGGTAAGAGGATTGGTTCCTTCCATGACTGATATGAGTGCTGAGATTGAGAGCCATTCTGACGAGTAGGTCAGATGTAAGGGCTGTGCCATTCTGTGCATGGCTAAAGGATTTAGTTCCTTCCATGGCAGATGTAAGTGCGGAAATCTCTCTCCTCTTGGTGAGCTGAGAGTCTTCCATCATTAGATGGGATTGTGCCATTCTGACGAGCAGGTCAGATGTAAGGGCAGAGCCATTCTGTTCATGGCTAAAGGATTTAGTTCCTTCCTTGTCAGATGTGAGTGCGGGCCATTCTGTCGAGGAGGACAGATGTAAGGGCAACTGCCATTCTAGGAATGGAGGCACCTGGTCAGTTACCAGGAACACTCAGTCAGGTTGTGCAGATGAGCATGTAATCAGTCCTGGGAGATTTGCAGATGGTCTTTCGAGGTTTTGCCTATGGCATGTAATTCAGTGCCCTGGGACATCTAACAAATGCTCTTTAGAGGTTTTGCTCTGGGATGGCATGTAATCAGCCCTGGGAGATCCTATAGGTTGGGCTGTGTGCCCGTAATCAGTCCTGGGATGCTCTTGCGAGGTTTTGCGATGACCACATGTAATCAGCCCTGGGCGACCCTATAGGTTGGGCTATGTGCCCGTAATCAGTCCTGGGATGCGCTTGCGAGGTTTTGTGGTGCGGGCACATGTAATCAGCCCTGGGCGACCCTATAGGTTGGGCTATGTGCCCGTAATCAGTCCTGGGAGATTTGCAGATGGTCTTTCGAGGTTTTGTGACGCACGTAATAAGTCCTGAGGATTCTCTAGTATGGCCAGTGATGATGAAGACCTGCAGGTGGTGGGCCTACATCCAGCATGAAATAAGGCTGGCTCTGTAGAACTTCCTATGACGAGATAGTACACACTTGATGATGACCAGTGGAGATCCAGATCGATCTATGATCCAGATCCAGTTCTGATGACTCCGAGAGATCCAGATCGAGTGATGATCTAGATCCAGTAGTGATGATCCAGATCGAGTGATGATCCAGATCCTGTCCAGAGAGATGATCCAGATCGAGTGATGATCCAGATCTAGTCCAGTGATGTTGATCCAGATCGAGTGATGATCTAGATCCAGTGATGCCATTCTATGATGATCCAGATCGAGAGATGATCCAGATCCAGATGACTTGAAGACGAAGATGACTTGAAGATGAAGATGACTCAGATGATCCAGTTAAAGCAGAGAAGAAGACCAGTGCTGAAAAATTGTGTCGAAAGAATACCTTCCTAGTTAAGAGGGAGTGTTGATGTATATGTAACTTCGGAATGTATTCTTCTATGTATTTTATATTATTGTAACCCGATGTTTATTCTGGGATGTTTCTATTATGTATTTGAGTCATGTGGTCATGCCCCGATGTTCCGATCGGGAGGATTATAATGTAAACAAGTCATATCAAGTCATTAGGTAAGTCCCCACAGTTTTGGGGCACTTGAGTTATTATACACTAATTAAGGTGTAGGCTCGAGTAGTAATTATTAGGTTGAGTGCACTTCAAGTCAACGGAAGAATATAAATAGAGAGTGAGAGTCTCTCTATTTATCACTTGTGACTTAGCTCTATTGCTCTCTAAAGTGTGGCGCACTTTTGGAGAAGGAAATTCTTGTGCTTGATAGAAGACAGAAGGCTGCTATTGTGAAGGGAGGTCATCTTACTGTTTTGGGATCACATCTTGTGGTGATACTATCTTAGAGGAAGTTGAGGGGTTTTCTCCATTTATGGTTTCCCCTCCCAAAATCTTTGTGTCTCTTGTTTCTTGATGTGCTTATGTGATTGCTATGCTTGTTATTCTCTCAGTGAAAAGATCTTGTCATAATGCTAGCTTAAATGTTGAAAAACTAACATCCCTTAATGGCTTCTCTAGGCCATGGGACACCTTTGTTAAAGGTGTTGTGGCCAGGGAGAAGCTCCCTGATTGGCAGAGACTATGGGATGACTTTGTGTAGCAGGAGACCCGCATGGGTCAAGGATCAGGCTCATCTAGTAATGCCCCACAGATTGTGGATGAGGAGGCTCTAGCCCTTATAGGGAAGAGAAAGGGGAAGGAAAAGAGGAAGAAGGATGGTAAGAAGAACCTTGACATATCAAAGGTCAAGTGTTTTATCCACCACAAGTAGGGACACTTTTCCTCCTAGTTACCAGATAGGAAGAAGAAGAGTAACACTCAGATGGTTGGATTTGCAGAGGTGGATGAGTTCAGCAGGAACTTCGATGAGGAGTTTTTCTTGATAGATTGCATGGAAAGCACCACAGGGAGTAGCATATGGTACATTGATAGTGGGGCATCTATTCACATGACTGGACATAAGATATTTGTTAGAGACTTGCAGGAGGGTGGAACAGGGATCCACATTCAGCTGGGTGATGATGTGCAGTATCAGGCACAGGGAGTTGGCATTGTTTCATTTGAGAGGGATTCTGGCGAACCCCTCAGTTTTGCTGATGTGTTATATGTTCCGGGACTGACCAAGAACCTTAACTCAGTGTCAACTCTAGAGGATAAGGTATATAAGGTGAAGTTCTGTGACCATAGAGTGTATATCAGGCCCAAGAGTTCATATAGGAGCTTGGATCAAGTGATTGGTAGAAGGAGCGGCAAAGTGTACAAATTACACTTTGAGCCTATAAATGATCTAGTCTACAACAACAACAACAATTAGGGTGAGTTGTGGCATAGGAGGATGGCACACTTACACCATGGAGCATTGAAGCATTTGAGACAGGAAGTCATTGGAGTTCCTCAGGTACAGGAGGAAAAGGATAACCACTCCAATGGTTGTGCTTTGGGGAAGAACATCAGGAATCCTTTCCCACAGAGTGAGCACAAGTCTAAGGAGCCCTTAGACTTGGTGCATTCAGATGTATGCGGACCTATGAGTGTCCATTCGTTCATTGGTTACAGTTAATGTGTAACCTTCATTGATGACTATTCTAGGAAAACCTGGATCTATTTCTTGAAGGCAAAGTCAGAGGTCTTTGAGAGGTTCTGAGAGTTCAAGACTCTTGTGGAGAACCAAATAGGAAAGAATATTCTGGTGTTGAGAACAAAAAACAGGGGTGAGTACACTTCCAATGAGTTCATGGAGTATTTTTCGGCTGAGGGGATCAAGAAGGAGCACACTGTGCCCCATACCCCACACCAGAATGGAGTTTCATAGTAGAAGAATAGGACTATGGTTGGAGCAGCCAAGGCCATGTTATTTGATCAAGGATTACCACTATTCCTCTAGGCTGAGGTATACAAGACTGCAGTATACATTAAGAACAGGTGTCCCCACACAACCTTAGGGAGGAAGACACCAGAGGATGTCTTCATAGGCACTAGTCCAGGTGTGAGTCGCATTCACATATTTGGCAGTGTCTGTTATTGTCATGTTCATGTTGACAATAGGAAGAAAATAGACCCTTCTGGAGAGAAGGGGTTACTTGTTGGTTACAACGAGATTTAGAAGGCATATAGAGTTTACATTCATGCTCGCAGGAGGATCATTGTGAGCAAGGATGTCCATTTCAATGAGGAAAGGGCCTTGCAGAGATCTTTGGACTTACTAGCAGAGCAGCATCCAGCACAGGAGTCTAGAGTCAAGTTGGAGGATCCATATGTATAGGTACAAGTACAGGTACAAACACAGAGCACAGGTTCTAGTGGTCAGAGGGAGTCAGGTGGACATGATCCTTCAATCATTGACTTGAAGTATGAGCTGCATTAGGAGACAAATATCTAGTAGCAAAAGCAGGTTGACACTATGCCAAGGCCTAAGTGGCTTATATCCACAGTGCAGGATTCCATGCAGGTAGATCCTCCACAGACATATTTCAGACAGAGTGTACCACCAGAGAGGCTTAGTTATATGGCATTGATAACAGAGTTGATTAACTCTGAACCTTCTATCTTTGGGGAGGCTGCACAACATGATGTGTGGCAGGAAGCTATGGTTGATGAGTATGACTCCATTATGAAAAAATAGGTATGGGAGGTTGTGCCGAGGCCACAAGGGAAAAAGGTGGTGGGATCTAGATGGATCTACAAGGTGAAGCATGCAGAAGACGAAAGCATGGAGAAGTACAAGGCATGCTTCATGGAAAATGGGTTTTCATAGAAGGAGGGTATTGATTATGAGGAGATATTCACCCTTGTCGCTAGGTATTCTTCCATTTAGACCATTATCTCACTAGCAGCTGACATGGGTTAGCGTGTCCATCAGATGGACGTCAAGACTACCTTCCTCAATAGAGTGATAGAGGAGAAGGTGTATATTGAGCATCCAGAGGGGTTTGATGTGGAGAACAGGGAGACACATGTATGCAGACTACATTGAGCTCTTTATAGGCTCAAGAAGGCACCTCGAGCATGGTACTCTAGGATTGACAGCTATCTATGGGAGATGGGATTTCAGCAGAGTGAGGCTAACCACAACCTGTAATTCTTGACAGGTGAGGTGCCTCATACTGTTCCTATATGTGGATGATCTCTTTTTGACAGGAGATGAGAGGTTAATTGGAGACTGCAATTCCAACCTTGCAGTGGATTTTGAGATGAAGGACCTTGGGTTGATGCATTACTTTTTGGTCTTGGAGGTTTGGCAGAGAGATGGATGCTTCTTCATCGGACAGGGGAAGTATGTAGTAGATATCCTGAAGAGATTTAGGATGGAGGACTACAAGCCTATGGCCATACCTCTAGTTTCCAACTGGAGGAATATTGATGCATTAGGGTCAGACAGATTTGAACCTACCTTGTATCGTCATCTTATCGAATCGCTTATGTATTTGGTCAACACTTGACTAAACATCGGCTTTGTAGTCAACTTTTTGAGTCAGTTCATGGTGGATCCTTAGAGAGTGCATTGGACAACTACAAAGCACATACTTCACTACATCAGAGGTACAGTGGAGTATGGATTGGTTTGTGAGTGCAGGGGGAGTGTACAGTTAGCAGGTTTCACAGATGTTGACTGGGCAGGATGTGTAGAGGACCGGAAGAGTACTTCAGGTTGTTGTTTCAACATTGCATCAGGGGTTGTCTCTTGGTTCAACAGGAATCAAAATTTAGTTGCATTGAGCTCGACAGAGGCTGATTACATGGCAGCTAGCATGGCTACTTGTGAGGGTATGTGGCTGAGGAAGTTACTTGCAGGGTTGTTTGAGTGTGAGATGGAAGCTAGAATAGTTCACTGTGACAATCAGAGTGGCATCAGGCTATCTAAGAATCCAGTGTTTCATGACCGGAGCAAACACATAGACATCATATACCACTTCTTGAGAGATTATGTTCAGAGGGGAACCATTCGGTTGGAATACATACAGACAGATGCGCAGGTGGCAGACATTTTCACCAAGGCACTTTGTAGACAGATATTTTGAAGTTCAGGCATAAGTTAGGGTTGCTACTAAATCCCTTCCTTGTTGAGAGGGAGTGTTAAAATAGTAGCAACAAGGAAGGTCTTCCTGCATGCATGTGTTCTTGCATGCAGATGACTTAAATTAGGAAACCAGTTGTATTTAATTTACCTTTTCCTAAGTTTATTTTGGAAAATAACTTAAAGTGATCTAAATTAACTTGAGTGAACCACTAGTTAAAGTGAAAGTGAAATTAGGGTTTTCGCTTTACCTAAAGTTATATTCCGACAGAGAACAGATACAGACAGGGAGAGAAAGTCAGACAGAGGATTTAGCTGAGAATATGGAGGAATGAGCAACAGGATCATCGAGCTTTGTATAACTAGGTTGTACACTCACACAGGAGGGTGTTGACGTTTAGCTAGGATTTTCCCAATGATTCTGTGGGGTACTGTATTCACCAGGTTTGGGTTAATTTGTAGTGATTGTAAAAGTTCCATATTTTCTCATAATAAAATCTATATCTGACTATTGCATCGATATTCCCATATTGGTTTTTTTCGGGGTTTTCCATACCCAAAATAATAGTGTCAATATTGTGAGTTATTTCTCAGTTTTATATTCTGCTGCATACTATAAAAGATATTCATGTGTGGTTATCAGTTGATTTTTTTCATGCACTATTTATCCCTAGTTGAATATTAAAGGAAAAATTACAATCAGGGTCAGAGAAAGCCGAGGAAGAGCAGGGGATATCAGGAGGTTGCATCGATGGTAAAGGATGCCCAGTACAGGCTAGGGGAGGGAAGTCATTTTCGGTAAAAATGAGGGCACCATCCCCACTATGGGGAATCACACGGGTAGGGATAGAAATACAAACTTTCGACACCTCCAGAGGATGCTGATTCACCTATGCTAGAGTAGGCGCCAGGATAGGATTAGCAGTGGGAGTCATCGAAAGGGTAGCACAGGTTTCGACATCCTGGATATACATACACTCTCATTTAGTCAAGTCATCATAAACAGTAGGAGAGTGTGAGTTAGACATACCTTCCAGAGGGACCGACAAGATAGCATGAGCCGGTGAAGGAGTAGGTGAACAAGCATGGCTTGAGGGAGAAGTTGCCCCAGATCTATCCGAGGAGTTCTTCCCATGCAGGAGAGTTGGGAAAGAATGTCAGAGGTGACCCACATCATGACACCAGTTGCACCTAAATGGGACAGTTAAGTAATCGGGCCTTTGACAGATAGGAAGGTCTTTGCACATAATCTTGATTTCAGCTGGTAACCCTCTAGAAACATCCATTTCAACCAGAACCTTTTCCATTTGCTTGTCAAATATGAGCTGAAATTCCTCTTCAATAGTGATAAACTGACCTAAGGTATTTACAAGTCTTTACATAAAATATTTTCTCCCGAGTGGAAAGGTAAATGCAGGAAGTAGAACCTAGAGATTATGTTTAACCACACGCTCCCTTAGAGGATCACAATCTACGCGCCATCTACTTAACACAAGGGAGCCTTTATCAATATTCCAGAGCATGTTCAGGATCTAGGTCGCATCCTTGTCCTCCAAGAATACAAAAAAAAGATATATGTTGGAAAACAGGCTAATGGTTGGTACATAGGTAAGTAAGGGATTCCAGTGCACTGTTGCCCAATCAACCCACTCTTTTTTTCCCATACTAGAGTACTTGAGTCTTCCTACCAATGCTTTGCTACACAGAGCACCAACCCTATCCATATAAATATCACGACAAAGAACGTATCGCATCTTACCCTCTATGGCCTTGATAGTATTGATGTGATGATGAGCACGGGAAAAAGTGGCCTTCCTGAGGACCAAAACCAAGAGAAGCCGCATCCTTATGAGCCATAAAAACACCAAGTTTTAGAATAGAGAGATTGGTAGTTGTCAGACCGTCCACCCTTCAGGAGACAAACCCTCCAAACTCAGCCAGAAAAACAGGAGTATACACCCAGCAGAAGGAAAAAACAACCCAAAAAAATAGTGACCCTTTGCCACAAACCACGCTAACAAGAAAACCACAGGCCAAAACCAATTTTAACAACAGGAAGGGTTCATAAAGAGCCACGCCAAATAGAGATAGAATAATTCTCATAAAGAGAAAATTCCACCACCCTAAGCGTACCAAAATAGTCGCAGAGTCAGTTCAACAATACGTCAAAGAAGAGAACAGATTAGAGGGTACAAAACCCTACTAACAAAAAACAAACAATGCCCAAAACCAGAAGGAACAAAAAAGAAAATACGTGGTTGAGAACAAGAAATCTAGTGACCGCCTCGAAAAAACAGTACAATACAACAATGAAACCCTCCCGACCGCAAAAAGGCACTCAAAGTTGTGGTGGATAAAAAAAGCCTCCAATTCAACCCCAAAACAAATCTGGAGACATCGGCCACAAAGTCACCAAGCCATCCATGTGGGACAGACAATCATAGCGACAAGACCATCAATCAGTGACCGAACCCAAAAAAAATGGAGCAAAAATCATAATCCTCCATGCAGTGCACAGACCACCACACAAGAGAGATTCTGACCATCAAAACAACAAGAAAACACATAAAATGCATAAAACCCAAAAACGACACAGTTAAAGTGTGTAGAGATTCCCACTTTTTTTATTACATGGTTGGTACTATACCCCCTGCATAGGGGATGGACTCCATGTGCACAACAGCCAGGTGTCAGGTAAGAGAAGACCAAAAAAAACCCAAGAACCTAGAAATTGAGGGAAAACACCAGTCAGATAGAGAAGACATACCTAAGAAAGCGTCAAAGATGGCGGTCTGACGAAAAGAAACAAACGATACCATCACCAGCCTAGGCCAGGCATCTGGGAGGTCACCGCCATGAATGCAAAACCTAGATCTGAGCCGCTGTCAAATTTGAACAACTTTACTTAGAGCGTCGTTGACTCCCGATCATGAAAATGTTATATAACTAGACACAACATTGATTATTATAATGGAGTTTGAGTCCTCTACCTTGAGAGCCATAAAGACTATTTATCTCCCTACTAGCTGCAATGCTACTAATATCACACATGGCACTAAGCACGAGAGAATTCATAGTGAGAATATCAACAATCATTTCAATTAATTGAATAATATTTAAATACATGACTTATCAAACATTCGCTTCATATTTGTAATAGTCAATGGATTGGGATTTACTATGAACAAATATTGTGAATGTTTCATGCTATTTACTTCCTTGTCCTCTTTCAATTACTAAGAAAAAATGCCTTAATTTATTCAATTCCAAGTTAAATTTTATAATAAAAAATTCAATAATATCATAGCTTTTTATCTAATTCAATTTTAAAATACAAATTCAAATAGTATTTAGTTTTTGTGTACTTGTCACATAACTATACCCAACAAGGTATTGTAGCACCAACTAAGTTGTAATATGCTCCATAAGAAGAGCATTGGCCATTCGCCAATGAAGAACATATTCAAACCTAAACCTAGTTCAAGATTCAAATTAATTATTGCAAAGTTATCATTCATACCAATAACACAGCATGGTGACTATGAAATTGGTAAATAACCGATATAAACATATGTTATGAAATCATGACGATAGGTTAGTTTAAGGTTAGCATTGGGTAAATAATTGGGATTTAATACATTTTTTTCCAAAGAAAAATATCACATCCTTATATTAATAAAACCATATTGTTCAATAGACCTCTAGGTCATACAATTCTCAATAAATATCAGTCCTTAATGCCTACCAGAATGACTATTGTTCAACAAAATATCAAATAAACTATCAAAACAAATTACAAACTGATATTCTACTGTGAAACATATCCAACATATAACTAAAAATGACGATGATCCATAAAAACCATAGATCCATCAGAAAACTCCCATGAGTCCATAAATCCATCCAGCAAGAGGAGTCCTTTCTTGGAAAGAGAGTCAGTAGCAAAGTTGCTCTCTCTGAAAATGTGTTGAAAAGACAGCCACTGGAAATGATGAATGACCCTTTCGATGTCCTCATAAATTGGAAGACGAAAAATGTCCCAAGGGGGCATGCTCAATTTGAGACAGTCCATTGCCAATTTTTAGTCGCCAAATACCTGCAGACGATCCACATCTAGAGAAATTCAGAGCCTCAAGAGTATCTTGATAGCAGCAAATTCTACAAAGTTGTTTGTTACATCTCCCAATCCAGCTGCGATATGCAAAGAGTTTGATATGGAGAGATGAAAAATGCAACCCGCACTGCCAACCCGAGACATTCCTTGGGAAGCTCCATCCATGTAGGCCCACGAGATGGAATCATCCACAATGGGAGAAATAATGACTCAGACAGCTTTAATAGAAGCATGCATAGGGAAAGCTTTGTAAATTCCAAAGCTACAACCAACAAATACTTGAGCATGGATTAGGACATCTTCAAGAAGATTCATGTTCCTAGAAATCCCGATACCCCACACAACAAAAACATGGATGGTTGCAGATGAAGAAAAATAAATGTCGTGAGTCCATGAACGCCAAGCTTGTTGAACATTAGATCTAGTCCAAATAAGTGGTATGTCAAAACCCCAAATTTTCACAAAAATTTAAAATTTTTATATAACAATAAATGCTAAAACCTGCGGTCTAATAACAACTAACGGTCTGCAATGAAAGAAACAGTCAAGTAACTAGTTTCACTAAATCTTAATTGTATTAACTCAACAGTTCATTGTTTTGTAACAAGAATAAAGTTTTCTTGCGTAATGTTTTACTTCAGTTTACTGATGAGTCTTTTCATGTCAAGTAGGTGGAATCTACTTTTGAATCCGGGGGCTTACTTAGCTATCATGCTAACGTAGATGATTACTGGTTCTTACAGGTTTACAGGTATGATTGAACAAGTACGTATTCAAAATTATTTAAAGTATCTAGCGGTATTTATTTTCAATTAAAAAGCTTAGTAGATAAGCTGCTAAACTTTTAACAGTTTTTGTGAGGTAAAACCATTTGGCTTCCTTCAGTTTTTCTTGTAATCATGTTCAGAAGTAAGTAACAACAGTAAGATATGTTTACGACTCTAAGAATTAGAATCCCAGTTACAAAGTATTTATACTTTAGTCTATGTAATTTGTAATGTTATAATGATTGTTTTGTCAGTATTTATGCAATAGTACATTATCTTATCTGCGTAACAATTGACCCACATTACGCTTCTGCAAGATAACTTACAGCCTGTTAATCTTTGGACAGTATAAGTTTGATTGTGCAAACTGCAAACCATCATGCCTTCCTAAATAAGATCATTGTTTTCCTACACTTTAATTTCATGTCGAACCATGAGGTTCTAATAACTTTTGGACTCAATAGATTCATTCCTATTCAATTTCTTAATTTTCTATTATACTTATCTTGAATTACATTACTGTCTACAAACAATTTATCTGAGATTGATGTTCTTGAAATAGGTCAACTTTCTAATTATCTTGTTTAGTTCTATAACTACTTTACTACCCAATTAACCTAGTGAATCTTTAGTAATTTCCAAGTTTAGTCGTAACCACAATCCATCAAAGTATTGTCACTTTGAACTATGTAACAGAGTTTCATAATAGTGTTCTTACAATACGTTTTGTTCACTTCATAGTTCTGCTATCAATGAGGTATTAGTTCATATGTGACTGATAAACATGCATACTCTAATTGTTAATAGACATTTAGTCTATATCTAGCTCAAGGTTATAAACATGTTGAGATTAGAGTTTATGATTCTCCAACTTATTACCTTATACTATTTATAAAGATTATAACTTGTGAGGTCTTGTATAAGAGATTTACCATGTATAAACTATAGTCTTTTACAAAGGAAAACTATAGTTGTTCATTGATTAACATGATCTCTCCCATAAAATATTTGATTTCTATTTATAATAAAAACAACTTTTGGAGAAAAGAAATGCAACTATCCAAATTGCATTTGTGATGTTATAATATATAAGTTGTAAGGTTAAAAGGTGAAATGAGTATTATGCATGCATGATTTTCGAGCTTAAACTAAGGTTTAAAAGTGACATTCATGATAGGTCAATGTAACCATAATGTTGATATTCCATCACTATACTAGCGTATGATAAGGTGCATGTTAATATCGATTTTCATGGCAAATTATTGGGTGGATAATAAGGTTTACTCCTCGTTCCAATGATTTGATAATTGGTTTTTGATTTATGTAGGAACCATAGTATACGACCCACTGCATGTTTGATTTTATGTGACCACATGGTCGTCTCCTGACCAAGAGTGGAGAATATAAAACATCACCGTAACCCTAACTCTTATCATTTCCTTCCCACAGTTTGCATTGGCCCTTGAGGTTGCTCTGTTAGCTTTCATGGAGGCCATCGGTCCTCCTCAGCTCCGGTTGTCTTGAGTCTTGGTTCAGTGTTATCTTGTCTCCAGTGTGTGGTTCAAAATCCATTCTTAGTGGCTGGTGTTCTCGCTCTGCAAACCTGTGGAGATTTTCGTTACCCTTAGCTCGTTGTCTATGTAATCTCCCATTCGTTGTCTTCGTGGCTTAGTGTCTACTTCAGTTACCTTTTGTTGTTCTCGTGGCTTGCTATTGCATGAGGGTTACACTTGCAGGCTGTTTGAGTCTTCATTTTGCAAATCCTATAGGTGACAGTGCTTCGATGAGGCTGTTCGTCGTTACCATTGACAGGTAAATAATAAACTTAAAGTTATTTTTCTTCGTTGTATGTTCTTGCTGTTATCGTGGTTTAAATAAGTATTTGTTAACCAATAGAGGTCTTTTCAATGCTTGCAGGTGCTCACCACTGAATACTTTCATGGTGAAGAAAATAAACAGTCCTCCAATGAATGTTGTGGCTCGTTGTTTGATTCGAGTAAGCCCTATGGTTCATGTGTTGGGTTGTCACCCTACTTGTAACAGAGTGGTCAAAGGAACCACCCAGGGTTTGGGGAAACCCTCCCTCAACTCGCCATGAGTTATGCTGTTTTTTTCATAGGTTAATGTTGTAATACCTAGAATCAAACCCTCGCTAGTCGATGGGTAGACTCAATTTAACTGAGCACCGTAAATAGTTTGTTGATGGCTTTACGACCTATTTAAGTTAGTAGTTTTTGTAAAGATAGTTTGGTCTTCAGGCTTGGTTTAGTTTTTCATATGTTTAAAGATATACTCTATGTAATTTCAAGGTTTTACTCTTCTTGACTGTAAATGAAGTTTTATACTCTGTTTGAAAACTCTGTAAGGATTTATAATTAAAGTTTTAAGACAGATACTTACGTCCGTAACTTAATTCTTGCTTATTTTTATTTAGAGTTATAAATTAGGGTTTAACCTGTAAAAACCCTCGTTTTGATATAAATTATCCTAATTATAATAATTATAAGGGTTTTATCCCTGTTATAGGTACATACTGTTAATAAAGAAAAGACACAGTTTCTTTTATAAGTACATTTTGTGTATGTTGATCAGTAATGTATTTCATTTTTGTGTTTAGATTCAGTTGGTTCTTTAATAGTTTAAAAAGAACTAACTTATGGTTTAACCTAGGTTACTAATGTATATAAGAATACAAAAAGATTATGTTCAAAAATATGAACTAGGGTTTATCCTATTTAACTTTTATAATGATGATTTTTGTATTGCTCTTTTGTTAAATTCGAAAACTGTCAGAGATTTCTTCAGTTTGTTTAAAAGAATTACTAATTCATAAACAATATTGTTTATGATTAATAATGATTTTTATTTGTATTAATAATAATATTGTTTGAAAATACTGTATTCTCTTGAGTTTATTTTTACATATTTATATTATTAAATAAGACCGAGAACAGTCTATAATAGTTTAATTTAATTGATAAGATTATTTTGTAAGCTTGGTGAAAGAAATAAGAACTTTCATACCTGTCAACACTCCTTTACATAAATTGTTTGTAAGTGTGTAAGGATAGTTCCTTATTTATGCATAGGTTACTACTGTCTTTTAGTTATTTTAACTCTAGAGAAAGAATACTGTAAGAGTTCTTAAGTTCTTAATTATGATATTCCTTATCTCAAATTAGTTTATCTTTATAATTTAATTAGGTTACCTATCCTTACTTTAGAGTTTAGATAGTTGCAAATAAAATAGCTTTCATTATTAGAAAAATAAATAAACTAACAGAACTATAAGTACATCCTTACTTAACATAAATAATAAGCATTCAACTAATATTTCTATTCCTTCTATTTTTAGTGTATATGTATAGTTTATAAAGAAAGTGTTGTGTAAAAGAATGAATTACATACTTGAATCTACTGCTATTAGTAAAATAATATGATTCTGTTCTTTTGCTATTATTCTAAATACACTGTCTAGTTCTAACATCAACTCTACAAAACAAATTAATATTCTTTCTGGAAAAACAACTATCTACTGTAAGAAAACATTTTAGTACTCTGAAAAACATAAGTACTCTTATTCATATCATATTCCTATCATACTTCATTCAATTAAACACACTACATGTGCTAGAGTATGATCTAGATTACTCCAGATGGGGAAAAACACAGGTAGGATTATTTTTCATGAAAGAACAGATTCAACATTAAAACAACTAAGAGATTTCAAACTTAATAGTTCACAACGTAACATATAAATCATGTTCATACACAGATATAAACTTTAACACATAAATTAAAAGATAGTAGAACCTGTTTTTAAAGCTGGATGACAACAGCGTTGGAAGGCCATTCCTCCCTACCAACTCCTGGAGAGTGCTCAAACAGCGACTTCTAAGGACCCCCAAGCATGTTCCTGGTCTCCTTGGCTGGGACTAGGTGGAGAAAACAACAAAGTACTATTCCAAAGACTCAATACCAACTCTGCACACTGTAGCAAGATATTTCAGCTGGAAAGTTGTACTAGATCACTTTTTTGCAGTTTACCCATCAAACACCTTCCTCCAAAAATTCCCTTCCCAATGAATTCCTTGAAGTGCATTCACCTGAATGATTCCTCTCTTGGAAATGAGCAGCCTCAGCTCTCTTCAATGGGTACTTTTATTACGATTGCCTAGGTCTTTTTGGGTTAGTTTTCATTAATTGAGCCACCTGCTCTGATCCCACTTTCTTGGGGTATCATGACCCCAAATGTAGGGAGGTTTCCACCTGCAACATAGGAAGTGCTTGAGGATGCTGCCACTTGTCTATTTGCTCTCCACCAACTTGACCAGTAACACTCTTTTTAACAACTCTCCTAAGCTGTTGTCTCCACTTTTATTTATTAAAAATTAAAATATTCAGAATTACATTCCACATCCTTGACTCTGTTGAGTCATCAGTCACAACTTTAACTTAAAATTTAACATAATTTATTGGAATAAAATCAAAATAAGATAATATTATTTTGCAAAATTGGGGCATGTGACATGGTAAACCTACTAAAAGAGAAAGGTGGCTCCATACTTCACGGACATATGAACAATGAATGGAAAGGTGATCAATGAACTCTGCATCCAAATCACATAATGGACATCTATTGGGCCCTAATAGAAATATGTGGTTCAAGATATCCCAAACTAGGATTTTACCTTCAAGTACAAGCCTATAGAAAATCTTGATTTTGAGTGGACAAATAAGCTTCCAAATATTGTGGCACCACCATTCTGGATGAGGAGCATCTTCCATTTCTCTAAGCACCTGATAACCCAAATTAGGAGAGTAGGACACACCTTTATTATTTTTAATCCATAAAAGAGAATTCGGCCTGTTTGAGAGGCGGACCAAACTGTTCTGCAGACTGAGGATATAATGATCCCATATGAGTGACTCCTCCTATGATAAATCAAGATCTACAGCCAAGATCCAAGATTGATAAGATAACAAAGGAGCATGATGTAAGTAGATCTGGTGTAAATGTACAAAACCAAGTTCTGTCAGTTTATGTATCATATCTGCTGTGAAATGAACAAAATATTTGCCACATACCCATGGTTCTTGACCTATTCTTACAGATCTGACGTTACCAATCTTCTAGGCAAGCCATCCACCTATAAGGTCAAAAGATTTAATGATCGCCTTCCACATGATGGAAGCATTCGGGGTGGACTTATCAATAGCTCGAATCCAATCAACAGTAGTTAGAGGAGCAATATGTTTGAGATGAATAATGTGATTCCACAAACTATATCCACATATGATGTTCCAGGAACATTTAGAAACAAGTGCTTTGGAAAAGCAAGTCAATTCCTTAATGCCCCAGGGTCCCAATGCTTTGGTACGGGTAATGTTTTTCTAGGAAATCCATGATAATACCTGAACCTTATCCTTTCCACCCCATAATTGTTTTTGCAAAGGATCCGGAGCCTCCGAAAAATACTAACTAGAACAGATGATAGTGTAAACCAGTAAACTAGGATGAATTCAATAATTGAGTTAATCATGATCAAACGACCCCCACGTGAAATCCACATGTTGCACCAGAGCTTCAGCCTATTCTCAATGCGCACCACTAGCCAAAACCAGTCCTTAGATGATTAATCATTTGGATTTATAATATACCCAAGATATTTAAGGCATGTAGTCACATTTTCTATTGTGTAATCAAAGTTAGCAGAATTCCATATCTCCTCCCTAGGGTCTATATTCATATATGACATCGAATATTTCATGTTATTAACTATCATACATGTGGCTGAGCAGAAGAATATTAATTAAGAGGTTTTAAAGATAAGCGCATCCCTATAGGAGACATCTATAAAGAACAAATAGTCATAAAAAAATAATAAGTGGGAAACGAAAGTGTTGACATCAAACATGAACCCTTTGAATAAACCCGAATAATCTGCTTTAGTCATCAGATGAATGATCCCATCCATCATAATTATAAATAATAGTGACACAAAGGGGAAACCCTGTCGGAGACCATGACCAAGCCTAAAAATGTTTGAGGCCTAACCATTGATAAGAACTACAAAAGATACAGATTGTATAGTGGCAAGGATCCAATTCAGTGAAATTAAGTCAAAACCCCATTTGTAGTAGAATTAATCTAATCAAAGTCCAACTAACATGATCATACACTTTGGAGAGGTGTAACCAGGAATATTTTACCTTCTGTGGACAGAAGTTGTTCCTCTGGTCTGAATGGTTCAGATCCAGAACAAATGAGCGAACAACAAAGGATGAAGACCTTCCCTGGATATCGTAGACACCTGGAATGTTGCTTCGATAGTGAACCTGTGTACCTACAAATAGATCAAACATGCAAACACATCAAAGCTACCAGAAAATCATTTACTTATCCATGTTAGTGACTAAGGAATCTAACAACATGTGCATGTGAAATCAAAACAACAGTAATGTGGGACGAAAATCAGCTTTGCATTAAGATGTATGGAGAAGTTTACAACCAATCAAGCCTTAGTGTCGACAAGAATCTCCACAAGACAAAAAATTCATCCCCATAAGCTCCAACTTTTCTCTCTATGCTCTCCAATGGCTTGGGCCAAGTGGTCAATCCAACAGCATAACAATACCTCTATATGTCTCCCCCTCAACCATAGACATGACCTTGTATTTATAAGGCTCAATGGATAGGAATGGTTGAGATATTTGTGGATGAGGTGGCCTCTAAGATCCTATGATGAGGGATCTCGAGCTCAACTGACCCACAATGATAAGGATAAGGGAGAACACGAGGCTCATGATCTAGAAGCCTCGAGAAACTTCTCTTTTTCCCATTTTACCCAAGGTACCACTTTTATTCTCTTATGATAGAGTGGTTTAGATAATAAATGCTTATGGACTAAAGGCCATAGGTAGTGGCACCACTTATGGCAAACAGGAAGCAAGTGGTGCGAGCAAGGTACCGCTCATGGTTCACAGGGAAAGTGCGGTGCTGAGTATTTTCATGTAGAATTGACAAACAACATGGGGTTTCCACTCTAAGTGCTGGGATTAAGGGAAAACATGTAATTAAAAGGTATTATCACATGGTGGTGACAGGATTTGAGTATAACAGAATGCCCCCCAAAGTGTGAGTCCTAGAGGGATAAGATAAACGAGAGTTTTGAGAGAACAAGTTGTCGCTTCAAGGTGATAATGTCAGCTCAATCCATTAGAGGAATTTTGGGGTCTAAAATGGGCCTCCTAAGAAAAATAATAAAATAATCGTTAAAATAAGAAAATAATAGTTAAAATAATAAAATAATATTGATTAATTTTGAAGGAAGAAAGAAAAAAACTACTTTTTGTGTTCGTATTTTCGACATATCTCCTTGTGTTTTTACTCAAATTTCGATCGAGAGAGCTCGTTGGATGCGGAATTTGATTCCACATCCAATGAGTACCCACACTACATAATTTTGATGGACCCCGCTACCCTAAAAACAAGAAATACCTAAAAAAATGTGTGGGCACTCGTTGGATGCGGAATCAAATTCCGCATCCAACGAGCTCTCTCGATCGAAATTTGAGTAAAAACACAAGGAGATATGTCAAAAATACGAACAAAAAGGTAGTTTTTTTTAATGACAAATATGTCAATTCAACCATTATGGTTGACTTATTTTATTGAAATTCTATTGGTTCTTGAATTCCAACTGACAAAAACTTATTTTGGCATGTTTTCTTATAAGGCCCATTTTAGACCCCAAATTTCCTCTAATGGGAGCATGTCATCAAGTAGGCATCTGTAGTACATCAATATTTTTGACTCATAGACAAAAGTAACCAACTCATGGCTGCAGACCAATACAAGGAATATCCATGAGAGGAATAAACAAGCATGGTTACTAGAATACAACGTAGATCCATGTGATAGAGGACTCAAACTTGGACATAGCTACCAGACATACAACGTAGATCTATGTCATACAGACGCAAATTTGAGCATAGCCACACCCATACAAATGTGGATCCATGCTAGATATACAAAAATCCATTGCAACCTGGGGAAAAGTAATGAGCACTTAAACAAATACCTAGGGTCTTCGTCTCGTCTTTCGCAAAGTACGATTATATCCATGTGATTACAATGATCTGAAGTCGAACATGGTGGAAACCACTTGATTACTAGCCAATGATGTGAACCATTAACAAGTGCGAGGGAGATCACCATTGATGTCAATGATTCCAAAGGTACCCTAGTACAATATACTGAGTGTGAATAGATGTCCTAATGTCGAACACCCAGTCAATTCTATCGATCAAAGTCCAATGATGTGAACCTATGTCGAGAGCGAGAGAATCTATCATTAAGGAATACAGATCTCAAGGTACTAAGTTTTTGTTTCTAATACTATTTCCTGGATGATGAGCTGATGTCGACGGGGATAGTCTCGTTGAAGGAGGGCCATGATGAGTCCCACATCGATGACACAAAACTCAGAACATAGTTCTGGAATGATGTGAATGTAGTAACCATAGGACTGAATAAAAAATACTGACACAGAGACCATTTTGATTGTAGAGAAAAAACTTCTTCAACTTCCCTTTGAACATCGGGAGGCACGACAAAAGACTTAGCAGCATGACTAAACCGAAAAAACACATGATGTGACAGTGGACAATGCATTCTTTCAAAAGACTCAAAGGAGTGGCATGACTCATGAAAGTGGATCGTCACAGAGATCACCTGAATACCCAATTGACTAAAATGATATGCAGACAAGTGCCATGTTCAAAGGTAACGACAAACTACTGCCATTTATTTGCAAAATGATTCCCTTCCCATTTTCCCCATCATGGTTGATGAGTGCCTCTTTTTGGTTTTATGAGTTCAAAGAGGGTAAAAAACACTTGGTATAGCTTGTCCGAAGACAAGTCCAAACTCATATGTTTTACGAACCTGAGAGAGGAGGGGCTCATTCCCAAAAATGGGTCTCTCAATGTTTAATTTAACGAGTCCAATGAAAGAAAACTCAGTATCGTTCATGTTTAGATAGTCTGAACGACCACGGAAGAAGACTCCAAAGGGGTCCTTTTTCGTATAATTTAGTCCCTAAGGTCTGAAAAAGTTTAAAATCATACCTTAGAGAACTATTCTAGTCATGGTTGGCTGGAGTGTTCCTTTTTCGTAAATAGTCTATCCGAACCGAAAAAGAGATAACCTACCATCGGAGAGATGACTCTTCAAATGCTTTAACAAGAGTGAAGAAGACAAGATCACTCGACAATATTTTTGTATTTAAGGAGCCTGAAAATAGTTTAAAGAAGACTCCATTAGGTCTCTTTTCACTATGAGAGATTTTACGAGCCTGAAAAGAATCAGAAATAGACTCAGAGCTTTGATATTGAGTTTCGAGAGCGTGATCAAAGTGTCGTCATAAACTCTCAACGACTTTTTATGTTTTATGGTAGTACAAAAAAGTAAAAAATGAACTCCCAAGACTTTACTGCTACTGTTCTTCTATCCTACAACGACTCAAAACAAGTGTTAAATGCACTAATAACTAACATTAAGGGATTACGACTAATAAATTTTGAGTAATAAGTGATTTGAAATCAAAACTATAGCATGTCAAACCCTAAAATGTGTATAAAAGTAATGTTAATAGTGAAAAATCAAATCATTTTACTATTTACCCATAGTGGAGAGCATTTGGAGCACTTTCCTAGTCAGATCTTCAGTTGCTGATATCGAGAGTTTTCCCTGTCGAATTCGAGCATCGTCAGTTCCAGGTAATAGTTCAAACCCTACTCTTCCTTTTCATAGTATCAATTTTGATTTTTAATGGTGTTTTGGGCTTGGATGGCAAGCCCTAAAACCATGGGAATGGGCATCATGCCTATCCCTTATGGGATACACGGTACCTCACTAGAACCGCGCTGAAAATAAAGCACACAGGAAGTGCCATCGCTTGTCTTCAACGGCGCACAGGCGGTGCCGGCTGTGAAGATGCAAAATATTGACACAAGCAAAACTAGATCATTTCTTTTGATTTAAATGATTAAGAATGATTCTAATGGGTCTTGTGACTGTTTTTGGTAGGCTCTTGCTGATAAAAAATGGTGATATGGAACGAAAGAAAACATGATAACGATGACACTTTCACCGAAAGGAATGCGGGTTGCATAGCTACATTACGAGACTATGGAATCCTAAAATTCTTTCAGACTCCCAGTATGGTATCACACTAGGGTTGCTTGAGCATATACTCCAGACATGGAATCCGGAGCAACAACACTTTGAGGTTGGGGCTCATATTCTGACAGTTGAGGTAGAGGATATCTACTTCTTGAATGGACTCTCGAGATGGGGTGCCCCCATCTCGCTGACAGGTTCCCGAGGAGGGGATATTACCACACAAGAGTTGATAGACCATCACTATATCCCAGGGACGAGGACATCGGGGAAGAAAATCCCCATAAAGGTAGTGATGGACGGACCTCTACGGACCGTCTTGTTTACGATTCAGAGAGTGGCAGGAAGCCAAGGAGTGCACCAGGATTCTAGGGCACACATGCTCTATGCCATAGAGGCCATGGCACCTACAGTATTCAACTGGGCGGAAGCCCTGCTTCCAATATTCAAGGATTAACTGACTAAGTGTCGACAGGGGGAACTGAAGCAGTTCGGTTTTGGTTACATTCTAGCCTATTTCTTCTTTGAGCGGTTACCACAGATGAGACCCTAGGTGGTATTTACAGAGTTGAGAGTGCAGGACCCTTGCATGCAGAGGTGGGTCCATATTATGGCCCGTACTGGAGCGGGAAAGGGGAAGGTGAAGTTCGGTGACTTGTTCTTTAGATGGCTGATAGATCAGATCCTCATGGTGGAGGATTATGCTTATGCTGGTATGGACTTCGGCGAAGACCCTGATCTACCGCTCCCACTTGGTGGATAGTGGGGTGACATCAGTAAGAAGCAAGAAACCCTAAAATGGACATAGTGTTTTTATGTTTTTTAATGTTTTATATTTTTTATGTTAAGTAATGAGACCTGAATATTTTCATGTAGACATTGGAGCATCACCACCTAGGGAAGATTCCCCATTGGATAGACGAGATGGAGCCCACTTTGTACCACAGGGCGATGATGTGACTGGGGAGTTAGAGGAAAAACTGGAGAGGTTTACCTTAGACATCCTTGATGCTTCCATTGATGACCTCCCTCTGAGGTATCAGAGACCTACAATAGGAGTACCGAGTCGGTTTAGTAGACTGCTATGTAGAGTAGCTCGGGAAGTGATGTGATACCACAAGCATCACTAGACGATGTATGCATGATGTATCTACTGAAAGCTGATAGCTTCAGTATTTTGTATTGATTTTTACCTGAAATCCTACGTGCTTCAGATGAGGTCTCGTGACCTATTTTTTGTAAACATGTTCATATATATCTATATATATATATATATATATACAGACTTTTACCTGGTGTTTATATGTATCAAATGGTGGATGTATTTTATATGAGTTTTATGTGTCTCTAATTGTTTATTTAAAATGAACCATGCTTGATTTTAATGTCATGAATGGGAAATATGCCAATCTAGGATGTAATTAGCTAATGAGTCAGCAACTACATTATGTTCCCTAGGGATATGCCTATAAGTGATCGTTTTGAATGACCTTTCTAACAAGCGTACCCTTCGGAAGAGGTGAAGAAGCACGAGATTTATAATGGTATAAACATGGTTTAGATGAAAAACCATGAGTTGTGAGTCCATCAAGACTACCAGATTGCGAACATCTTGGGAGGCAGCTTTAGTCAGCAGATCTATGACTACTCGATAATCAACGATGTTGTTGGTAGCGGGACCAATACAAACCGCTCCTGAATTGACCAAATCTTCAGCTGGGGAATAGAGGACCCAAGTAGCTGACGCAAGATTCAAGGTGTGGCAGCAAGCACCATCAGGGAAGCCATAGAAATCCATCTGTTCTGCATGACCAAAACATGGTATAAACAGATGTGGACACTAAACTGAAAACCATATTGAAAATACTAAAAGCACACTGAATGTCAAGCAATATACATATATACAAGATACTATCCAAGAAAGACCTAGGCATAGTACCTCTTCAGGTACAACCCATTGCAAGGTTGTCCTAAAGAGATTCCATTGTAGTCAACGAGCTTGTAGGCCCCTTTCTCTAAAACTTTAGAAATGACGAAAGGACCGCACCACATGGACTCAAACTTTCCTTTCCCTAGTTTGTCATATCTCTAGTCGTAAGTCAAAACTAGGTCACCCTTGTTAAAGGCACGAGGTTGGACAAATTTATCATACTGTGCCTTAACGCATTTCTTATGTACCTCATCCTCATTAGCCAAGGAAACATCTCTTCGAGTCTCGTCAAGGTTGTTCAAGTACAAAAATCTCTCTTCCTCTGTGGAAGTGTTTGGGAGAATTTCGGCGGCAAGTTTTAAGGATGGAATCTGACATTGAATTCGTAAGACAGCTTTGAGTCCATAGACAAGCTAGAAAGGTGTGAAACCAGTAGTTGTTTTCACTGAAGTCCTGTAAGCCCAAAGAGCGGAGAAAAGGATGTGGTTCCAGTTGGATTTATGATCTCCAACCATCCGATGAAGCATAGTTTTCAAAACATTGTTAATGGCCTCTACCTGACCATTAGCTTGTGGATAATATGGCATAGAGTTTTCATGGCGAAAACCTAGCTTGGCACTTAGTTCCTCCATCATTTGATTACGGAAATGTGATCCGTGATCAGTAACAATGGATTGCAGGACTCCAAATCTAGATATGATATGATTAAATAGGAAGAGAGTGGTATTCTTACCATCTTCTACATATGTAGGCATGGCCTCAACTCATTTTGTAAAATAGTCAACAGCTATGATATTGATGTAACCATGCCCCCCGACTGAGGCAGTCTTACAATGCTTATAATCAATCCCCCATTTGTAAAATGTGCCAACGACAATGACGGGGTGTAGTGGAGCAGTACGTGAGCGCTTTTTGGGATAAAAATGTTGATAAGGTGGGCATTTCTTAATAGCCTCATGTCAGTCTTTAAAGACTGAAGGCCAGAAATAGCCAGGGTGAAGGATTTTCTAGGCTGTAGCCATCCCAGATAAATGACCGCCTAATGCTCCAGAGTGGAAATCATTCAACACATGTTTAGCTTCCTCATGGGTGAGGCATCGCTGAATAATAGAATCAATCCCACGTCTATAAAAGGTATCATTCAGGATGAGGTAGTATTTCACGTGGTGATGGATACAGCGACAATCATCACAGGATAGATTTGGATGAAATATTTATGTTTGGAGATAAATAAGCATATCTCCACACCAGGGGTCAGTAGTGCTTATTAGGAATAGAAATTCATCGAAAATGAATCAGTGGGCTCAGATTCCATCAAAGCGCAGGGAAGGTCACACATGAGCTCAGCAAAGACCAAGGATTTCTTTGATGTGGCTTTGGAAAATTCCAGATCAAACTGGTTTAGTATGACTATCCATCGGGAGTACTTGCCCTCAAGTACCTGACGAGTTAGGATGTAATACATAGGGTTCTTGTCTACCAATACAGTGGTTGTGCAGAGAAAAATGCAGTGACGAAATTTTTATACAGCAATGACCATGGCCAATGCTAACTTCTCCATGCTTGAATATTAGGTTTTGGAATCCATAAGATTCTCACTAGCATAGTAAATCACGTGCTCCTGACCGTTGGGATTTTCCTGCACCAACACCATAGCGATGGTAGTAGCGGAAGCAACAATATACAAGAGAAAGTCCTTTGAATAATCTGGGGGGAGTATCACAAGTGAATCAATCAGAGCGTGTTTGAGATTATCAAAGGTGCATTGGGCTTGGTCATCCCAAAGGAAAGGAGTGTCCTTCTTGAGGAGACGCATATAACCATTCTTTTTCTCTGCAAAATTACACAAGAAACGGTGGAGAAATTTTTCCTTCCCTTGCAAACTTTGGAGTTCGAGAAGATTGGTTGGGGCTAGTAGAGCTAAAATGGTGGAAATTTTCAAAGGTTCTATCCAGATGCCATCCTTAGAGACCACAAAACCTAACAGACGTCCCATCTCAATGAAAAAAACACATTTATGCAGGTTGATCCGTATATTATAATGGTGGAATCTCAAGAAAATATCTCTAAGATGACCAGAGTGGTCCTCCCGTTGCTGTGAATGAGTAGGGAGGTCATCAAGATACGGTTCAACAATATGTTTAATATCGTGAAACACATAGGAAATCGCACGCTGGAAAGTGGCTCCAACATTTTTCAAGCCAAAAGGTAACTTCCTATACGCAAAGGTTCCCCATGGGAAAATAAATGCCGCCTTATGCTGATCGGTGGGTAGTATCTCAATCTGATTATAGCAAGAAAAGCCATCCATAAATGAGAAGATGACACTTCCAGCACAGTTGTTGATAATCTGATCGATATGTGGAGTAGGAAAGTTGTCCTTGGGAAAAGCTTTATTCAAGTCTATAAAATCGATACAAAATCTAATGGTGCCCTACTTTTTATTGACAGGGACAACGTTCGATACCCATTCCATTAGGGGTACGGGATAAATAAACCCAGCTTTGAGAGGTTTCTCTATCTCAGCTTTAATAGCTGCGGCCTTCTGTGGATGGACTTGCCTTAGTTTTTTCCTGATAGGTGTAGCTGTGGGATAGGTTTTAATTTCATGGACCACAATGGATGGGTCTATACCTGACATTTCTTCATAATAACAGGCAAAAATATCGTGGAATTCTTTGAAAAGTGCCTTGTATGCTTCAGATTTGTCTGCCGAGCAGTTCTTCCCAACGTAAACATGCTCAATGGTACCAGGATTGGCTGATATGTCAATCGGATTTGTTTGAGAAATATTTCAAAGGTTTCCTTTAGAATCTATGTCTTGCAACAATATAGGACTTTGAGGTTCTTTGACAATATCAATGGAAAACAAGGATGCAAAGTCACGGTTAACTGAACCGGTGTTGGGGAGGAACAGGGATCTATGATGTTGATCCTCCCAAATGGATTCATTCGCATTCATAATCTTCATAATGGACTCGTCGAAAAGAAAAGTCTCAGAGAGAGAATCTAGAATAGAAAGAGATGGTTCTAACCAGTAAGGCAGGTGGTAAGTATCCGAAGCCACCAGATGAAGGTCATCGGTGTGGTCATTGGAAAGGGTTTGAATGGTGTTGTACATTTATTCATGTGGAATCAACGAGGTGGACTCAACAATTTGTTTGTGCTTGGGCTCACAATCAAATGATGCAATCATATTCACTGTCGTTGTATCTGTGTTAGGAGGAGTGGATGGAAAAATCCCCATAAGGGATGAATCCTTCAACATGCCTACTCCAATCAACTGGTAAGGAGGAGGGGACTGGCCTAACATAGGGATGTTATTAGCTGTGGAGGTCGTAAAATCCGGTGTACAGAAATCAAGCTGATCAATGGTAACAATTCTCCCTAGATGTGGAAATTGGACTATTCAGAATATTGTCGAAGCGACAACAGTCATGGCATAAAACCAATTTATTTTTAGAAGAAGGTTGTAATGTAATGGGGTGTCCACTACTTATACTTGAATAGAAATAGTTTTTCCCCTAAGCTCGACTGCAAGGTCTAATATGAGGCCATGGGGATGGAAACCTCATCCATCAAATGCCTTCAGAGTTGTAGGTGATGTTACAAGCTCAGGAGAGACGATAGCTTTCCAACAATACAGGCACAAAACCGAAGTTGAAACTCCTTCGTCTAAGACAGTCCTAAAGACTTTCTTTTTGACTACTTTTGTGACGATTTGGAAATTAAGTTTGTGAGGTAGTCTAGACTTATAGTTCTCGACATTGAAATGAATCAGATTAGAGTTATCCGGGTCTAAAGCTCCTAACGTAGTTAACAAGTTTTTGCGTTGTGTAGGACAACTTTGGAGCACTTCCAAGGTAGACATTGCACATGGCTCCTAAGCAAGATCTTCAACTACATTATAAAATTAAGCAGCTCAGGCATTAGGGTTAAAAACAGACTTCCTAAGAGTACTCTTGGGTGGATGCAAAGTCATATCGAGAGTGGGTTCTCGATGGTTAGGGGGACAGTAGACAAGGATTTAGGAGAACCAGTAGAGGGAGCTTTCCCTGAAGAAGAAAGGTCTTCTTTCTTATCTGCGGGTTTGTCATAATTCTGACTTCAAAATCATACGAATTTCCTCTAATGAACTAAATTTTCCCTGATTAGACATGTGGTCTATCAGTTGTTGTTGAGAGGGAAAAGGATCCATGAGAACTACAGGTGCAGGATTTGTTTTCAAAAAATGGGTGATTTCATCCTAGCGGGGACACTCTTTTGTGAACTAGTCACCTCCGCATAGCAGACAGGGATATTTTGCTTTTATTTTCCCTTTATCGTTATCATTGTTGGTTGGTTTTGGGTTCTCCTATTGGTTTCTAGGTTTTTTATTTTTATTTTTACCTTTATTTTTATTATTGCCAGAGGTTTGAATACTCTGAATAGAATTAACCTCGACAGAAACCTTGGGAGTCGAAGGAGTAGGTGTGGTATTCTGGCGTTGCTTGGCAGGTTCACTGCTGACGGGGACTGGATTCAACCAACAATCCCATCAATAGGGACTTCTTCTTGTGGCTTTGTAAGGTCGGTGCTTGGGCGAGGAGCTTGATAAATCAAGTCATACAAAGTTCCAGACTGGGAATAGACCAAGTCTAGATACTGGACTCGAATAATGACTTTCTCTTCAGTAACGGCACCACCCATAGCCACATCTCGGGAAATCGAAGGCAACAAAGATTTGGTAAGCTAATCAGCTAATAACTGATCTATAATAGGAGCCTTAATAAGTCTTCTCTGCCTTCTCCACTCATGGATATGATTGGATATATGGGTGGATGTGTTCTGTCACAGAGAAGTTAAGAGATCAGTACCTGTTTCATAATGAATAGGAAGCTGAAAGTGTGTAAGAAATACGGTTGCCAACGAACCAAAATCCACAAACGAGTGTTGTGGAATTTCAATATACCATTTCACGGCTGTACCGGTCAAAGTTTGTTGAAAGAGTCTTAAATGAACTGAATCATCCATAAGGGAGTTTGAAGAACACCACAGATGGAATGTCATGACATGGTTTTTCGGATCGTCTCCCTACTTCCCATCGAACTTTGGAATGTCCAATGGTAACTTTACTAGAACGGGAGGCCACGAGGGGTTATATTGAATGGGGTCATTAATCAACTTGGAAAAATAAGGCAAGTCCAAAGTTGCTAGGAAACATAACTGACGGTTAGGTTACACATACTGGTAATATTGATATGGCATATAGTTACCAGTAGGACCATAAGTAGACTGATAGACAGGTTGTTGTGATGAAGAACTACCAAAAAATCCACCCACAGGGGGTTGATTTCTGGGATCAGGACCGTTAGGACCACCATGGCATCCAGGACCACTAGGACCATTGGGACCACCATGGCGTCCAGGACCACCAGGACCATTGGGACCACCAGGACCATTGGGACCACCAGACCCTCCAAGGCCTCTAGGAGGTAAACCTCCACAGCCTCCGGAACTACTAGCAGGAGAGCCACCAGACCCCCCAGGACCATCGAGACCATTAGGAACATAAGGAGGAAAACCACCAGGACCTCCAGGGAAATTAGGCCCCCCAAGGGGAGGACCTCCATAAGGCGGTCCTCCGGCACCTCTTGCAGTATGTATAGGTATCCCTCCCATAGATATAATGTAGGACCAGTTAGGTTTCCCCCATGGCATGAAAGTATTACTAGGATATGGAATTCTAGCATAAGGCATTCCTATAGGATTGGGTGGATAATTAATGTTTCCTATAGGTATTTGATTTGCTACATAACCATAACCCCAAGAGGTTTGATTGGTTATAGGTTGTGCCGCCAAGGGCTGACCTGAACTAGATGGGGGATTAACCATATTAGTGAGTGTGGGAGGGACATAAACTGTATATTTCTCTATACCAGAGGTCTATCCTTGACTAGATACAATTCTAATGCCAGATAATGTAGGTCGTGCCGGGGGTTTCCCCTCAACACTAGAAGGTAATGACGAAATAAGAATTGAAGGTTGAGTCCCAGGTGCGGAAGACCTGGGAAGATTGGGAACAAACATAATATGGGAGGTGGTGGGGTTGGTAGTGTGACCTGGGTTGTGTGGAGTTATTGTGTGATCTATAATTGGTTCAATGGGTCTCATAGAATAAACAAGTGAATGATATCCCACTGGAACATCTATGGAACGTGATGGTGGTGTGCCCAATATGTCATCTATTTTTCTTTCAATCTCCTGTGCATGGAGAATGGTTGCGTGGTATTGCCTACATTCTTCTTCATCTGGAGAAAATTCTTCTGAAAAGTTTAAACAAGTGCCAAATGAGGTAATGGCCTGTCCTATAGAGGTATCCCAAAATGGATCATTGGGACCATAATCTGGATGGGTAGTATCATCAACATGACCTTCTCTGGGAGAATGGAATGAATTATTACCCCAAGAAGTTTGTTGGACCAAGGGAGGCGAGTGTGAAGGATATGGTCCTTCGCTTTCTACAACCACATTATCCTCCACTTGGAAGGTGGTAGCATCTCCTTGGTCGATAGCTTCCATTGGATTTTCTCCTGAACCAGGAATAAAATCAGGTGGCAAGCCGCGTACTCTTCTATACTGTAGTTTGTATAGTTCCTATCTAACCAAGGGTCTCAAAAACTAGAAAACACACCGAAAATTCCCCTACACAAGCTATAGGTCAAACAAGCAAACTTAAAATGACAGGAAGGGTTCAGATAGTTAGGTCTCTCACTAGGATTGTCAAGAAGGTGCCGCTCGCAATATACCTCAAGGGTACGTGTGTAGTAATCTCCCCGAATGTTGTTTTGGTGTATGGCTCCAAGGAAGACCGCCAAATGGCTTTCCTCATATGGATAAGGTATCCTAGTGGGGTCTCCTGATATATGCAAGGTATAATCGGTAGTAGTGCTGTCTAATGCATAACCGTACACAAGGGGCCTTTCAATATGCAATCAATTACGTGAAGTACCTTTCTATATACCTCAATGGTAC
This sequence comes from Pseudotsuga menziesii, assembly GCA_001517045.1. Lineage (NCBI taxonomy): Eukaryota > Viridiplantae > Streptophyta > Pinopsida > Pinales > Pinaceae > Pseudotsuga > Pseudotsuga menziesii. Next base: position 236,723 of record LPNX010376573.1, read on the forward strand.
ATGAAAGGCCATTTGATATACCGATGGTATGTGGAAGAACCACGTGAGTCCCGGGATGTAATGCGAATGAGTAACGACAGCTCCTACGCTTAACGACGCCCGAACACGTCTCTAACCTATCACTCAAATTGCTATGCAAATTTTAACCTATAACTACCATTAATTTTAAAGTGAATGGTTAGGTGAATGCATGGAGTTTTGACAAAAAAAGTAAAAGCATGCAATATGCATATGAAAATATTTCACTTTACCGTTCGGTATGCCTACCTATGGGAGGGAAAGAGAGTATTTTCTTTTGCTTCAAAACCAAAAATTTCCAAACAACAATCTTGAACACAAAATCAAAGACAAGCAGGACTTTCCAAACTCATTTCTCTTTTCTGAAAGCAATCAAAAGGGGAGGAGCCTCTTTTCTTAAAAGAAAAACAAGTAGCACACTATATGCATATGCACTCTATTTTTCGATTTTTCTTAAACCATAGATAGATCTAACTTAAAACTATAATATTTTTTATTTTGATGAGATAGTATAAATGCAAAAGAGACAAAAGAACATAGAGAACCTGAAAACTTGTGAGGCTAATCAGAGATCCAATGTCTTATGTTCACTAATGATAATGACCTAATCTCAATAAAAAATTTGCTTTTTAAACAAGCAAAAAGAAGTCTTCTTTGGGAACAAGAAATGAAATCAAAATGCTAATTAAACATTTTTCTTTTAGTCTATAGAACAGAAATAAAAGAGAGCTCTCTAACACCTAAGCTTTTGAACAAGAAATCCTTTCACAAAGACAACCAACAAGCATGGAAGAAAATGGACAATCAACAAGCCTAATCTAGCTTTTGGATTCTTCAAACAAACTGATCTTTTGCCACAAAATTTCAAACCATAAGCATCCGATTCTAACACACAAGCCTGACAGTGTAGGGATGAAAGCCAATCAACTCAAATTTTTTGCAAAAAATGAGAAAAAAGTGGTCTTGGAATAAGTCCTACCTGGCACCGCGCTGGAGGGGTCTTGACATAGCAGTTCTGGACGAGCACTACTTCTAGATAACAGGACTCAAGCAATGGCACCACATGTTGCTAACAGGGTTCAGGTGGTGGCACCACTTCTCACCAACAGCAGAAGAGCGGTTCCCTATATAGATCCAAAACACAAAGGAGAACGACAAATCAAGTTAGAAAAGATCAGATCAAGGTAAAAACTGATGGATTGAGAGTAAAAAAGAGCATAAAAAGTTGAAATACTTTAGCTCTAAACAGATCTAAAATTTTCAAACCAAAATTCATTGAGTCAGATAGCAGATCTAATTGAAGAGAGTTGGAGATGGAGCCTAGATTCAGACAAGAGTTCAAGAATTGAGGAAGATCAGATCAACTGATATATGTACTATATTCCCCAATGGAGTCACCAGATTTATAACCAGTAATATTTCACATTCTACAGACAGAAGCTGTTCCTCTGGTCTAAATGGTCCAAATCTAGAAAAAATGAGTTAACGACAAAGGATGAAGACCTTCCCTGGATATCGTAGACACCTGGATTGTTGCTTCAATAGTGAACCTGTGTACCTGCAAATAGATCAAACATGCAAACACATCAAAGCTACCAGAAAATCATCTACTTATCCATGTTAGTGACTAAGGAATCTAACAACATGTACATGCAAAATCAAAACAACAGTAATGTGGGATGGAAATCAGCTTTGCATTAAAATGTATAGAGAGGTTTACACCCAATCAAGCCTTAGTGTCGACAAGCATCTCCACAAGACAAACATTTCATCCCCATAAGCTCCAAATTTGCTCTCTATGTTCTCCAATGGCTTGGGCCAAGTGGTCAATCCAACATCATAACAATACCTCTATAGTTCTCCCCCTCAACCATAGACATGAGCTTGTATTTATAAGGCTCAATGGATAGGAATGGTTGAGAGATTTGTGGATGAGGTGGCCTCTAAGATCCTATGATGAGGGATCTCAAGCTCAACTGACCCACAATGATATGGATAAGGGAGGAAACGAGGCTCATGATCTAGAAGCCTTGAAAAACTTCTCTTATGACAGAGAAGTTTAGATAAGAAATGCTTATGGACTAAAGGCCACAGGCGGTGGCACCACTTATGGCAAATAGGAAGTAGGTGGTGCGAGCAAGGTACTACTCATGGATCATAGGGAAAGAGCGGTGCTGAGTATTTTCATGTAGAATTGACAAACAACATGGGGTTTCCACTCTAAGTGTTGGGATTAAGGGAAAACATGTAAGTCAAAGGTCTTATCACATGGTGGTGATAGGATTTGGGTATAACAAGAGGTCAAATTTAAAGAGATCCAAAGGTGATTTCATGGACTTAGCAGAGTGCAAAACCTCTTGTGCTATGACAATGGGTTCATGAATGTGCATGTGCTTAAGGAAAGAAAATTTCTTTATACTGATAAACCCAACCAGGAATCCTTTAACTATGTTGGTGATAATATTTGCTACGATCTTATACACTGCATTGTTGTTTCTAGGAAAAATACACCTCTTGCAAGCAAGAGTTGTTCCTCTAGTCTGAATGGTTCATATCTAGAAAAAAATAAGTAACAAGGAATGTCAGACTCTCCCTAGATCTGTTTAAAAACTTGAATGGAATACCATGCTTCTTCTATTAACGAATGTCTTCACTATCCCTGAATATTTTTCCTCTGTTTACCTGCAAAAATAGAAGACAACAATAGAAAGTGATAGGATACAAGATATAAAAACTAGATCTATGCTTGTGACCAAGGAGTCAAGCAATACATACATATGATACAACATATATGGGAAAGAGAAAAAATTCTTTTATAATAATAATTGGAAAGACTACAACCTTGGTGCCTTGGTGTTGAGAGTCCCATCCAATATCCCTTTTTCCTCTAGCTTCACCTTGCCTTTAAAGACTCGAGAATGATTTTGGTAGAGTTTGGGTATACAACACAATTCTTCCTCCTCTCTCCCATGGGGGATGAGCCAGTATTTAAAGGCATGGGAGGATAGGAATGGTTGAGGATGTCATGGGTGAGGTGGAGATAATATCCAAGAATGAAGTATCTTGAGCTCTAGTTGGTCCTAAACCATAGGGATGAGGCTCCACAAAGGAAAGCTTCGAGAAGCCTCTCGAAGCTTCTCTTTTTTCCTTGAAAACTTGAGCATCGCTCCTTTAATGAAGAAAACAGGTGGTGTTAAGGGGGTAACGCTTCTTGCAGTAAGGATAAAGGCAGTGGAAGCACCCTTTGCTCATGTATCAAAAGCGTTTCTGACTAGGTAACGCTTTTTTTCAATGGGGAAAGAGTGTAACTTTCTCAATAGATAGAAAAATAAGAGGAGTATTGTTATACCTTTCATTTCTTCTGGAATAAACTTTGAGGGATTGAAGCAGACCAAGGAGGGCCTATCTGATAACATGATGGTGATGAGATTTAGGTGTAACAGAATTCCCCGAAAGTATGATGGCTCAAGAGAAATGATAGGAATAATACTTTGATAGAAGGATGTGTAGTATCAAGGAAAAGGTCTAGTGGTCGGAGCATCACAAACTCTCTGTAGCACCTGTTACATTTTGATACATGTCCCAAATGACTCACAACATGGTTGTCGACCAATAAAATGCAGATCCATGTAAGATACAAAAAGTCATGGCTACTAACTTGGACATAGCTACCAAACATACAATGTAGATCTATGTCATTCAAAAGAAAATCTGAGCACAACCATGAACATACAAATGTGGATCCATGCTAGGACTCATACAAATACTCCATTTCAACCTAGGGAAAGCAATGAACACTTAACAAACACCTAGGGTCATTGTCTCATCTTCCACAAAGCATGATTATATCCATGTGATTACAAGGTCTTGATGTCAAACATGGTAGAAACCACCTGATTACCGGTTAATGATGAGAACTGTTAACAAGTGCGAGGGAAATCACCATTAATGTCAATGATTCCCAAGGTACCCTAGTACAATCTCTTGAGTGTGAGTACATGACCTAATGTCAAACACTCAGTTGAATCTTTCGATCAAAGGTCAATGATGTGAACCTATGTCGAAAGTGAGAAAATATGTCATTAAGGCATACAAACCTCAAGGTACTAACATTGTTTCTAAGACTAATTCCTAGATTATGAGTTGAAGTCGACATGAACAGTCTCGTAGAAGGAGGTCCATGATGAATCCCACATCAACGACACAAACTTAGAATAAATTTTTGGAATTTGAGTATGATGTAACCATAGGACTGACTCAAAAATAACTGACGCAAAAAGTTGTTTTTGACTTGTAGGTATAAACTCTCAATACAATTTCCCTTTTGAACATAAGGAGGCATGACCAAAGATTTGGCAGCATTGACTTGACAAGGCGAAACACAATGCGACAATGGACAATGCATTCTTTGAAAGACTCAAAGGAGTGACATGAATCATGAAAGTGGATCGACTCGGAAACAAGCTGAATACCCAATTGACTGAATGAAATGCAGACAAGTTCCATGTTCAAAGTTGACTAACAACTGCCATTATTACAAATGTAATGTATTTCCCTTCCCTTCCTTTCCCCATCATGATTGATGAGTGCCTCTTTTCATTTTTACGAGTTCAAAGAGGGTAACAAACAATCGTTGTAGCTTATCCTAATATAATTCCATTCTCATATGTTTCACGAACCTGAGAAAGGAGGGGTTCATTCCCAAAAGAGGGTCTCTCAGTGTTTTGTTTAATGAGTCCATTGAAAGTTAACTTGGCATCATTCATGTTTAAAGAGTCTGAACGAAAATGGAAGAAGACTCCAAAGGGTCCTTTTTTGTACAATTTAGTCTCTAGGGCCTGAAAAAGTATAAAATACTACCTTAGAGAACTCTTCCAGTCATGATTGGATGGAGTGTACCTTTTTTGTAAGTAGTGCCCCCTGGTTCGAAAAAGGGGCAAACTATCACTATAAAGAGGACTCTTCAAGACCTTTTACGAGCGTGAAGAAGACAATTTCACTTGACAATCTTTTCACATTTTAAGAGTTCAAAAAGAGCTTAAAGAGGACTCTATGAGGGTACTTTTCTCATAATCGAATTTTGACAAGTTTGAAAAATAGTAAAAGTATACTTGATACCTCTTCACTGAGTTGTTAATGAGCACACCGAAGGTATAAAAGGCACTCAAAACCTTTTTCATGTTTGAATCCAAAGCACGAAAAAGAGATAAAGTAATCTCAAACCACTTTTCATGTTTTAACCAGAGCACAAAAAATGAAAAGTAATCTCAACACCATCTTATTGTTTTTAACGAGCTCAAAGATCAGTTGAAATAATGGTCAAGGTATTTGCTTCATTTTTTAACAAGTTTGAGATAGAAAAATAACTATGTTCAAAGGGTCGTTTCATGGTTTAGCAAGCTCAAAACCAAAACTAACTATGCTCAAAATGACTCCCATTAATGGGTATTTTCCCAGCATGATGTCCAATGGTTGGTACTTGCCCCCAGTACAACTATCAAGTAGAATAATTCCAACATAATGTACATAGGTTTCCTTCGTTTCGTCTACCTACTCTATTCGTCATCCGACTAAAATCACGGTTACTACTAGGAAAAGGTTCACTAGAAACAAATGAAGAAAGAGGATCAAGTTAAACAGGTAGGTGAAAAGAAGGTTCAAAACTTGACACAATGAAAGAATCCGTTTCATTTTTTAACAAGCTTGACACGAAAAAGGAACTGTGCTCAAAATGACCTGTTTCATTTTTACAAAAGCTTGAAACGTAAAATAACTATGCTTGCTATGGACCTATTTCATTTTTACCCAAGCTTGAAACAGAAAATAACTGTGCTTGAAGACATCCGTTTCATTTTTTAATGAGATTGACATAGAATGGGAACCATGCTCACTATAACTTGTTTCATTTTTTAATGAGCTTGACACAGAAAAGGAACTATGCTCACTATGACTTGTTTCATTTTTTAATGAGCTTGACACAGAAAAAGAACTATGCTCACTATGACCTGTTTCATTTTTTAACGAGCTTGACACAGAAAAAGAACTATGCTCATAGACATCTGTTTCATTTTTTAATGAGCTTGACACAGAATGGGAACTATTCTCACAATGACCTGCTATTACCCAACATGATATCCAAAGGTTGGTAGGTTCTCCCCTTACATAAGAAGCTAGCGACTTAAATCTAGTATGATGTCCAGAGGTTGGAGCCATGTTACCTACGATGGGAAGAAGCTAACTAGAAGAAGGGTAAGGAACCACAAGAACATGAAGAACATTTAGGGTAGTACGATTACTAGGAATGATGTGATGGTCAGGTGTAACAAAGGAAAGCTTATAAATGGTCACAATCTTCCCATCATGGGGAAAATGCATCACTCTAAAGAGTGTGGACACTACAACCTTCATTGCGTAAACATAATCACATCCAAGGAGCATATTGAAATCTAAAGGACCTTGGACAACCATAACATCAACATAGACAGTTTTCCCTCTTAATGTAATAGGTAAATGAGGAAGGATCCCTAAAGGTGCAGTAGGTATTTGATTAAAATCCAATATCTGATCAGTGGCTGGAATAAGCTGAGGAGAACCTAAAGCTTGCCAAGAAGTTGAGGATAGAATACTAACAAAATACCCTTCGTCAACAATAGTGTGAAGAATCCGCCTAGCAGTAACTAGCACAACTATATGGAAAGGAACACTCGAATGAAGACGAGACTCTGTTAGGTTACTCTAGTCAAACGAAATCACCTCACCACTTGGAGAGGCATATGTCGAAAGAGACAAAATTTCCTCTTGTCGAGAACAATCAAAACGAAGCATAAAAACTTCGGCAGGTTTCAATTCACTCTCTACTAGGAGAGAAGAAAAAGAAAAATACCTGGTCAAAGCGACTACTTCAGTCTTAACACTCTTTGATGAAAGAGTAGGATCAGGTGGAGTTGACATCGACTTGACCGCTTTAAATTCACTCTCCAAAGGAAGGGTGGGATCAACCATAGATGAATTTGAATTGACCACTTGGAATTCACTATTGGAAGGAAGAGTGGGATCGACCATAGATGAATCTGAATTTACCACTTGGTCAACCAATGGGGGTTCAAGAGACAACTTACAATAACATGTTGGAAGTCATTACCGAGGAACAGTAATATATTCCAACAACTTAGAAGCTTCATCCATGCGAGGATAAAGGTAACTAAAGTGCATTTCCTTACACAATAAGTAAGGATTTTTTACTTTACCCTTTCGACTCTTAACCACAAAGTCACTGGTTGAGGGGGGATCATCAGTATGATGACCAAAGGCTGATGAAATCAGTTACCGAGAAACCTTATACCACTCTTCTAAAACTAGGGCCAGACCATGACAATCTTTCAGAAGGTGATCACCATTGCAAAGCCTCCCAGGGAATTTGGGCTTATGCGGTCTTTGGGTGTGCAAATCAACACTCTCCGCGCTAGGAGGAGTAATTGGTTGAGACTTGGTTTTTTGTTTTTGTTTCTTCTTCTTCTTATCCACATGACTACTAGTACTACAACTTTCAACAGTAGAAGAGGGAGAAAGGGGACAAGACTCATGTGGCGAAGAAGGCAAGGGATCAACATGATGTTGATGCTCCTGTGATGAAGGATTAGGATCTGAAGTAGTTGGTGTACATGGGATAGTTGGACTAGAGAATAACCAAACATGTAATCCAATAGTCAATCCATGAAGGATTAACATAGCCATGAGAGGAGGACCAACATCCCCATGTGGAGGGAAAACAAAAGACATGCTTGGTAAAGGACTCTCTTGGTTGGTAGTCCTGGAAGGAGAAGCCATAACTATGCAAAAAAACTATCTCTCTCTTCTAAAAAAATCATAACTATAAAGACAACAAGCGCTAATCAAACTAAATCAACAAGAAAAATATGTGAGAGGAGTGGATTAAAGGTATGGAACCTCATGGGATTGTCAAATCAGCACAACTTGCTATATACCACAGGTTCCAACACTAGAGTGTGATAAGGAGGATTGGGATTGTCCCTTTCCTGAATACATGACTACCTGGACAGTACGTGCATAGTAATCTCCCCAAGTGTTGTTCTCGGTGTATTGCGATGATAGGACGGCCAAAGGGTTGTACTCGGATGGTTTCAGGATTCCTAAAGGTGTCTCCTGATATACGCAAGGTACATGGGAGCTCCACTCTGTAGTAGTGTTGTCTAATGAAAAACCATTCGAAAGGGGCCTTCCAATATACAACCAAGTATGTGAAGTACCTTTCGATATACCTCAAGTGTACGTGAAAGGTCGTTCGATATACCATCGGTACGTGGAAGAACCACATGATCCCCAGGATGCAGTGCAGGAAATAAACGACAACTCCTACGTTTAAAGACACCATAACACATCTCTAACCTATCACACAAATTGCTAAATATTTTAACATAAGTATAATGCTTTATTTTACCTTGAATGGTTAGGTGGATGCATGAGGTGAGGACATAAAAGTAAAACCATGCAGTATGATTGTGCAAAATTTCACTTTAACTTTAAAGGTATGGGCCTACTTAAGGAAGGGAGAGAGAGATTCAATTTCTTTGAAACATAGAATAAATCTCATACAACAATGAAACAAGATTTCTTATATGGTACTTTCCTAACTAAAACAAAGAAAATATTCCTTTTGAATGGAAAAAGAAGTGAGATCTCTAATGAAAAGCAAGAAAAGATAATTACAACTTTTATACAAAAGTGTTCATATTTTTCAACTAAAACGAGAATAAACTAATCGCAAAATTATACAATAACTTTTGTATGGATTTTCACAAGTTTTTGAAAAAAGGAAAAGCATACAAAAATCATTTATAACAAATGAAGAAAAACTGAAATGAACCTTTTCTTGTTCTGTGAAAGAAGACAGAAATCAGAGATCTAATAAAACCAAGTTCTATTCAAAGCCAACTATCAAGCCTTAAAGGCCAACATCAATCACAATTCTTGAAAATACGTATGAATTCATACACGCACATAGGGGGGTCCAGGGGGGTGGTCCACCCCCCCCCCCCCCNTTGGCCCATTTTTTTTAATTTTTTTATTTTTGATTGAGTTTTCTATTCAAAAATAAATTGCAGAGTTCAAAACACCACTGTAATTATCCAAAGCATAGATCTCAAATAGTAAAATAGGAATTTAAGAATCAAACACCAAACAAGGCTAACAAGAATACCTGGCACCACGATTTGAAGGTGTTAAACAGGGCATTACCAGCCTAAGCACCACTTCTTGTCCACAATAACAGAGCAGTGGCACCGCTTCTTTCACATAGAAAAAGAACGGTGGAAGCTCTAGAACCACACTTAATATACAACCCAGGAGCGATGGTCGAGATGACAATTTGAAAAATAAAAAATGCAACAGAAAAGTAAGTTCTAGACTGAAAAATGAACCCAAACAATCACCAGAAAACCTAGTGAACCAAAAATACGAAGATCCAAAGGATGATAGAGGAAAATCAATCAATTTCAAAGAAGATCTACAGAGCTATCAATTGGAAAAGTAGATCTACAAACTAAAAATGAAGGTGGAGTTTTCAACTTACCAAAGTTTCGGAATTCAAATATTTCTCTAGTGGAGTTGCCAGATTTGTTGCTAGGAAAAATGCACCTCTTGCGAACAAGAGTTGTTCCTCTAGTTTGAATGGCTCAGATCTAGAACAAATGAGTAACACAGAATGTCAAAGTCTCCCTAGATCTATTTGAACACTTGAATGGACTTCCATGCTTCTTCTATTAACGGATGTCTTCGCTATCCTTGAAGCTTTTTCCTCTATTTACCTACAAAAATAGAAGACAACAATAGAAAGTGATATCATACAAGATATAAAAACTAGATCTATGCTTGTGACCAAGGAGTCAAGCAATACATACACATGATACAACATATATGGGAAAGTGAAAACATTCTTTATTAACAATAACTGGAAATAATACAACCTCGGTTCCTTGGTGTTGAGAGTCCCATCCAATAGCCCTTTTTCCTCTAGCTTCACCTTGCCATTAAAGACTCAAGAATGATTTTGGTAGATTTTGGGTATGCAACACAATTCTTCCTCCTCTCTCCCATGGGGGATGAGCCGGTATTTAAAGGCATGGGAGGATAGGAATGATTGAGGATCTCATGGGTGAGGTTGATATAATATCTAAGAATGAAGGATCTTGAGCTCTAGCTAGTCCTAAACCATAGGGATGAGGCTCCATGAAGTCAAGCTTTGAGAAGCCTCTCGAAGCTTCTCTTTTTTCCTTGAAAACTAAAGCATCGCTCCTTTAATGAAGAAAACAAATGGTGTTAAGGGGGTAATGCTTCTTGAAGTAAGGATAAAGGCAATGGCACCACTCTTTGCTCATGTATCAGGAGATTTTTTGACTTAGGTAATGCTTTTTGTCAATGGGGAAAGAGCGTTACCTGCCCAATACAAGGAACAATAAGAGGAGTATTGTTCTACCTTTCATTTCTTCTTAAATAAAATTTGAGGGATTGAAGCAGAGCAAGGAGGACCTATCTCATAGCATGATGGTGACGAGATTTAGGTGTAACAATTGTACAACAAAATGGGTCGATAATCATCCATATTTGAGGCTTTGTCCTTATTAGGGATACGTGCTAAAAATGTACTGTTAAAAGTACCAAGGATCCTGCCCTGGACCCTAGATTCTTCTAGAACAATGAGTAGATCTCTCTCTAAAATGTCTAAAAAACCAACGTAAAATTCTATAGGGAAGCCATCTGGCCGAGGGATTTTATCAAATTTCATAGAGGATATCGTAGCCTTGAGCTCCTCCATACTAACCTATTCGAACATAAGATCATTATGCTCCACTGAAGTATTACAAGGGTAGAAAGCCACCAAGTCCATCATATTCATGAGGGTAGACCCAACATCTTCCTTATATAAAGATGAGACATGTGTTGAGCTTACCTCAATAAGATCATCAAAACCAGAGACCATTCAACCAACGCCATTTTCCAGTTGCCAAATAGTATTCTTGGAGATCTTGTTCCTATAAAATTTGTGAAAATATTTGGCATTACCATCACCTTGTTAAAGCCATATGGCTCTGCTTTTAAGTCTAATAGTTAATTCCTTTTATGTTAAAATATTCTTCTTTTTTGAATTCCAAATCCATATAGTATTCTTTTGTACCATGGAGGCAAACCCCAAGGGATGTGTTATAGTGAAATTTGACAGCTCCTTTTCTATATGCAAGAGGTGAGCCTCCAAGGCCCTTCGATGAAGAGTAGCCCAGGATCTGGAATCCTTCTTAACCATTTTAAGGTTGTAGGAAAATTGTTCAGCGTCTGAAGAGGAGCTGCCCGGGTTATATGGGATCCACTTCTTTCAAATCAACTGCTTATAGGAATCATGTTGTAGCCAAGCCACATTAAACTTAAAAGGGTCTTAGGGTTTGTCCGGAATAAATGTGAATTCCAAAAATACAGGTTGGTGATCAGATGGACCACCCTCACCGATCCATTGTTGAATGGTGGGAGCCATCAGAAGAGAACCTTCGTTGATAAGGAACCTGTCCAATATTTTGGAGACACAATCTGCCCCCACTCTTTTATTGCTCTAGGAAGGCTTGAGGTGTGCAACCAAGAGATCAATAAGGCCTTTCTCATAAAAAATCCTCAGGAAGTAATCTGTTAATAGATCTTTGATAGCATTAGGCCCCGATGTTTTAGCTTTGCCCAGTGAGAAATTTAGGTCTCCACCCAAGATGAATCTATCCAAGAAATGAAAATTTGAACTATGTTGGGGCTCGACCTTCAAGGTCCTTAATTTTGGCAACTTTGCGGTTTTGCCATGAATCTTGTAAGCGGAGTTGCAGCTCAAAATAGTCTTAGGGGTGTCGGGGTTGGGTCAAATCCCCTCTTTTTGTAAATGTCCCATGGTTTTTGAGTGCCCATGGTTAAAGCCCATGGTTTTGTAATAATGCACTTGTATAAATAGGCACTTATGTAAAGGAGAGAGGTTAGACCTTATGTATGATGATGATGTGATGCGAAGAAGTTAAGATCTAATTTTGGGTTAAGGTAAAGTCCCGGCTGTGTGCGTGGATGACCTCTACAACTGAGTGCGCAGAGGGTTTTGTAAGAAAGGATCTGCAGCTGAGTGCATAGAGGGTTTTGTAAGAAAGGATCTGCAGCTGAGTGCGCAGAGGGTTTTGTAAGAAAGGATCCACGGCTAAGTGCGCAGCTTAGACTTTTGAAGGACGGATCTGCAGCTGAGTGCGCAGATCAGAACTGTGGTTTTGTAAAGAGTTAAAGAAAATGCGGTTCTGTGGACATAGCCCTACACTGGGGGTGAACCACGTATATCTTGTGTTGTGGTGGTTCTGTCTATTTTTCCTGTTATGTTTTATGCATCTGATAAGTAGGTGAATGATAAGTTAAAGTAAGATAAAATAGTTAAGTATTAGCTTTGCTGTGAATTCCCAGTTAAGGGTTAAGCAAGAAACTGTCTGTTTATATAAATTGCGAAGCTATTTAAGTGCATATCGAAGCTCTGTGTTGCATGTTTATTCTTTGTTAAGGATAAAGGTACAGTAATATCCCTCTTTTGCCTGTAGAAACCTAATTCTGAGGCACCCCATAGCTATTTCGGGTGAGACTGCAACCTGTTCACAGGTTGTTGCCGAAAGGGCCAACACTGTGGGTTTGTTTGTTGGTGCGAAGATAAAAGTATAAAACCTGGGTCTGCCATATAACCCAACAAATTGGTTCCATTACCAGTTGAACCAGGATCTGCTTAGAGGGATCTATGTCTTACCTATAGGGATATGTTTTGGAGGCCCTCAGTAAAATAAATCAGTGACTGGATTGAAAATATTTTTCTGCAATTTGCTGAACAAGAGAACAAGGACCCTCATCGTAGCTCAGACGACTTTTTGCAAAGGTACATTTTTACTGGTATTTATGAAATTTTATTTAGAAGTATCCACATAGAATTGCACCAGTGGTTATCCAGGTTGACAGAGAGAAAGAAAAACTTCAAAGAAGTTCAGTTTCCTGACTGGACCCCCAAAATAATTAAGCTATTAAAAGGTGTGAACAATGTGGTTTCACGAGCTGTTGATTTCTAGACAACGCGAACCCTTGACGCATTTGTGACGGAGTTTGCCCTCGACACACATACTTCTTTCAGTGAAGCAGAAAGATAGTTTTTCAAAGGACCAAGGGGTAAGTACTTGAATTCATTTAGTTTGAAAATTAAAATGCTTTTAGCTGAGAAAGGCATATTGCTGATCCAGTTAGATTGCTAGATTTATTGCTACTAACCTATGTTTGGAAGCGAAAGTGACTTCGACAAGCAAAGTGGTTTGCTTCGCAACAGTAAATGATACCGGAGACCTTTTGGATCCTATACCCTAGACCAGAATACTGATTATACCTCGTTAAGTCTAGAAGACTCTAAATCTGAAGAAACCCTTTTTTTTAGAAACCCTCCTATAACACCGCAATGAAGCTCTATTATCCCCGAGAACCCATCGCAGTCTGAAAGTAACCCTAGCCCGAATAGTCCTGTCACAGCTCTGTCTACCTCAGAAAGTTTCCTTCCTCCTGTTACCAGTATTTCCCCTCATCCTCCCCCTCCTCCCCCCCCTCAATACACTCTGGCCCACTTGAATGATGACATCAAGCTCCCAGTCTTTGAAGGAACTGGATTAGAGGATCCAGAGAAGTTTTGGTTCTTATGCGAAGCTGTTTGGACTGCTAAGAATATTACAGATCAAAATACCAGACGAGTGTAGCTGGTTACTTCTTTCAGAGACCAAGCTTTGACCTGGTTTATGAATTTTTCCAGTACTCAGAGCCATGTCCTAGTTGATATTAAAACATCAATGATAAAAGAATTCAAGAAGCCTAAATCAGAGTCATAGTGTGTAACTGAGCTAAAAGAAATTCAGCAAAAGCGAGGTGAATCAATTTGGGACTTTGATCAGAGGTTCAAGGTTCTATTGGATCAAGTTAGTTTCACTATTGGACCAGCATAGCACAAAGAATGGTTCATTGCAGCACTGTTACCTCATATCAGGACCCCACTTATGCAACAGAAGGTTGCTAATCAGCAAGAGGCACTAGAGATTTCCATGAAACTTGAAACAGCTCCTGTCGGAGATAATTCTGGGATAGCCCAGATACAAGCACAGTTAGCAGAAATGGCTTTGGAGCTTCACGACATGAAAAAAGGGAAATCCATTCGTGAAGAGGTTTGGTGTACACGATGTAAGACAGAAGGTCATGACAAAGAACAGTGTTCTGCAATAAGAAATTACTTGAATACTGGTGCGCCAAACCCATTCAACCTTAATGTTCTATACTGTGAGATATGTAGAACAAATGGCCAGCATCGACCTGAAGACTACTACCTACTGTAGAGATATGTTCAAGTACCTAAGAATCCTTACTACAAGTTTTGTAAGTCAGTTGGACACAATGAAGATGAATGTCACAGCTTTGACCTCATGAGAGAGCGAACCTATGATGCTTATAGGATACAAAACGATGCACAAGGAAATGATGGATATGGTTACCGTGGTCGAGGTAGTTTCAGAGGTCGTGCTCATGGTGGTATGCCTGGAAGAGGACGAGGCCAGATTGTTTGCTATAACTATAATCAGGTCGTACATTTAGCTAGAGACTGTTAGAACCCAACTACGACATGTCGATATTGCAGAGCAGTCGATCATGTGATTGAGCAATGACCATAGTTGATAGCCAAGATACAAGAAAGAAATGGCCCCCCTACTCAGAATATTCAAATGATTGCTGTAGAGAAAAGATCTATCCCAGCCATTAATGTTGTCATAAGAAGTGGGACTATGATGTAGATGCAGAATAAGGAAAAACAGCCTGACGAGGCTTGGGTCCGCAAGACCCCCGAGAAAATTCCAACCTTCAATGTTGGAAGGGAGAAAGGAACATTTATGGAAGCCCAAAAATATTTTGCTGATCCAAGAACATCAGTAGTAACTACGCAACAGCATCAACAACAGCTACAGTCTCCAGAAGCTTCGCTAGATCAAGTAAGTAAATTAACAACATTCTTACAGATTTGTATGAAGTTATTAAGGAATCAGAATGCTTTGAATGAGTTGCAAAAATTTATTGCGTCTTGCGAACCTCAGCGAAGCTCTGATAAACGAAAAACTGTTAATAGAGTTAGAAGGACTGGAAGGGAAATGAGATTGCATGCTCAGATAGGAGATTATGACATGACTGATATCATTTTAGACCTGGGATCAGAAGTGAATGTCCTAACTAAGAAGACATGGGCATAAATGGGATAAGCTAAGCTTGAATGGTCCCCTATACAGTTGAGATTATCCAATCAGCAGAAGATTGTGCCCTTGGGAAAATTCCCTAGTGTACCAATGGATATTGATGGAGTCAGTACCTTAGCAGATTTTGAAGTCATTGAAATAATTGATGATAGCAACCCCTATCCAGCATTTCTAGGAATTGAATGGGCCCTAGACAATTCTGCAGTCATCAACCTTAAGAAAAGACAGATGACTTTTGGAGGAAAAGGCCTAAGAGTCATAGTACCCTTGGACCCTTCTCAAGGAGAAAGGTATACAGAGCCAATTGGAGATGAAGATCAGGATGTTCTGGATCATATTTACAACATCACAGCTAAAGAAGAAGACTATGCTAACCCTACTGTCAAAGGTATAATGGATTGGCAGTGTGACAGTTCCTGCATGACTAATTCAGACGAAGGCCTAGAGAATTGGCAAAATTAACTTTATGAGCTACATGGACATCGATGTGCAAGAATTACCAAGTCTATCAGATGGCTTAGCTCACAGACAAGAACCTTCCCTACCTTTGATGGCTTGACAGACCCAGAAGATTTTATTGAACAATTCTCAGAGCAAGTACCAGTTTCACAGAAAATGGAGACCCTAGATTCAGTATTCAGAGCCACAGCTTCCAGATGGTGGAATGGTCATAAAAAGTACATTCATAGTTGGAGAGCTTGTCAAAAGTTTCTTCGACTGAGATTCATGGATCAACCTCAGGAGGTGCGAAGGAAATTTAATGGTAAGACTAACCCTCAGGAACATTTAGAGCAGTGTTATGAAGCATGGAAGCATGTACCTCATGAAGAATGGGTACATAGGTTTGTACACACTCTGGAACCTGTCACAAAGAACTGGTATGCGGAGGCTGAGCTTCGCCATGGTACTGTAAGTTGGGTTAGCCTTGTTGATAGTTTTGTGCTCACATTTTCTATTAATGATGTTTGCCTTGCCTTGGACACAACTATTAGGCTAATCCATACTAAGGTGTTTGATGATAAAGAAATAGTCGAGTACCAACCTGATTGGAAGAAACAAGAAGCTAATAGGCCGAAGCTCAAACCTCTATTGAAGCTTTTGTCAGGATGTGTTGAAGGTCCATGTTTTGTCGAAGGTCCTTATTATGATGAAGCTGAAGTAGTAGTTGTACAGAAGAAGAAAGGTGTGTCAGAGCTTAAAATACGACCGTTGGAAAAAAAGCAGATTTGGCGGCGTCGGTATGTTAACTGCATTAACTGCCTGTGATGATGAGATTCTAGGAAATCTAGCACTGTTTGGAAAAGATCTACCATCATTTGGTTAGATTTGGCATCTTCAATGCACAGTTATGGCAGAGTTGGATGCTGGATTCTATAAGAAGACACCCATGCCCACGAATTTCGTATTACGCATTTTCTTGAGTTTTACAGTTCAGTCAATGTTAGTTGATCACGAAGTCTAGGAATTGTTGAGAGAATTTGAACAAAGAGGTTTGCAGAACCTTATGAGCAACCCACCTGCATCTGCACCACGTGAAGAGACTCCCCCAGTGCCAAATTAGCTAATGCAGACATGCTCCACCCGGAATAAATTCAGAGCAAAAGTTCGTTCTAAGCGGAACGAGGACAGACACAAGCCATCAGGGAAGACACCAGAGGATCCCGAGATGAATCCTTCTGGCTCAGTAGAACTCCCACCTGAAGTTTTTGAATACTTCAGTGATGATGATAATGTTGCATCACAGTGCCCACCATATCTTCCGCCTGTTCAACTAGGAGTTCAGCCACCTAAATGGACAACCAAGTTCACATTACGCACCCCTTTGCTTCCACCGGGTGTGTAGTTGGTCAGGACAATGACCGAAAAAATAGACTGGCCAAGTACACCGACCACGATACAAGTGATCATGGGAAGTTTCCATAGTTTTCACCTAGGACATACTTGCACACCGTCCATTATCCAGATACTGGAGCGATGCTACTTGAAGTGAAACAGTGGGCTGCTGGCTTGGAGCAAGCTGGCCTATTGAAGATGTTGAATGTCCCACACTTTGGTCGCAGCACACAGGTGATTGTGGTGGTCAAACAATTACTGGCATTGGTGCATGATGGGCACCTATGGATAGGAAACTAGAGAATTCCTATTGATGGAGAGCTAATTCATAAAATCACAAGCTTGCCGAAGGAAGGGCCTAATCCTGCGATTGAGTTTGTTGGGAAACATGAAGATACAAAGTTGGCATAGCAGATGAAGGACCGCTTTGGCCTAATGAAGGGAAAGCGAGGATATCAAACCTTGACAATTTGGCACCAAAACATTCGCTTTGCTGTAGAACTTCTAGCATGCAAATTGATGCAGAAGTGCAGACCGAATGAAGTACCTGCCCCGATCGTCAGTATTGCTGCAAACTATGCTAAAGGCTACAGCTACAAATGGGCATAGTACATTGCGAGGGAATTCCTTGAAGATGTTCGCGACGCGCACGAGAAAGGTAGACCCTTTCACTACTCATGGTTGTTAGTGCTTATTGCACTGTTTGGATGGAGAGAACCTACCAAGGCGTAGTTTGTTGATGTTCCTCCGACGATGCTGGGCACAGCAAGGTATGCATCTCTGTGGATGTCATAGGATAAATCCTCCCAGTATATGACGAACTATGTGTTCACCTTTTACTCGATGAGTATCTCATATGAGATTCTGAAGATGCTGCGGCTCAGTAATGAGCTATTTTCTCAGTATGTGGGAGTGGCCAACTTCAGGGCTGACATGCACCATGTCTTCATCCAGGCCCGTGTAGATAACAAGCATAAATGGTCGAAGTTGCCATACGT
The DNA here is from genome assembly GCA_001517045.1 of Pseudotsuga menziesii. Lineage (NCBI taxonomy): Eukaryota > Viridiplantae > Streptophyta > Pinopsida > Pinales > Pinaceae > Pseudotsuga > Pseudotsuga menziesii. Next base: position 254,904 of record LPNX010376573.1, read on the forward strand.
GGTGAACGAGGAAGACATCCTCGCAGTAATCAAGCAGTGGCCGGCTGAATGGATGAAGGACATAGGAACAAAGACCAGCATACCAGTTCCTCTAGTGACAGATGTGGGTGCAGGTCCTAGTCAGGCGCCACAGACTGACCCACCAGAAGAAAGCGACGAACAAAGTGAGTCGCAGCAGAGTGAAGGTGACCAGGGCGGAGATGGCAGAGATGACAAAGAAGAAGAAGAATCGGTCAAGACAATTTCCGACCCCAATCACCTAGATAAGCACAAGTATCCTGAGGCAGAGGAAGTTGCTAAGCCTTAGCCCAGAAAAAAAGCTAAGGCATCGAGGGGAAAGAATATCGTAGAAGAGCCCACCATGACAATGGAAGAGCTTGATCAGGCTCTAACAAAGTCTACATAGGTACTAACTAACAAGTGGTCACAGTTTGCAGCTACGCATCTTGATGCACTCACTGGCATAGCCCAGTGAATTTCAGAGCTGAAGGAGTTAGCAGAAAAATCAACGACTGGCGTTGCAGCAAGCAGTGCCCCAGTAAGTGCAAATCCAAATACAAGACAATGACCTGCCAGAGATAACAGAGGCCAAGTGCCAAGTGCAGCCCTCATAATAATTAACGCACCATCTCGTTCGCATATGAGCATGACAGTTGGGATAGATTACACAAAGTTGTCTATGCTGGAGCTGCATCTTTGTCAATTGGAAATCATGAAGGAGATCCAAGCACGAGACAGCTACTCACAAATGCAGTTAGAAAATGTCATAAAGTAGAGTGAGAGGCTTACAGCGTAGATGGAAGAAGCAAAACAGAGGAAGAGGGAAGCAGAAAGCACGCAGGCTGCACTAGCACGAGGAATGGATGAGGCGTGTTGAAGTCTCCCTGACTTTGACATGTAGGCTGAAGAAGCACTGGAGCAAAAAAAATTCAAGTTGAAAGACTATGCACAGCAGTCGGGGATCCAAATAGAGAATATCAAAGAAGAACATGAGGCTCATATTGTGGAGCTTCAACTTCGCATCGCTCCGGAGAGTCCGCCAGAGGTCAGGGAACAGCACCACAGAGATATTCAGGTCTCAGCAATGAAGATCTCAGATCTTGTAAGCAGCACAGCAAAACTGCTAGATGAAAGCGTCGAGGCCTAGGAAAACTTGTAGGACAATCCAGAAGTAGAGAAGCTGCAAGAAACCATCAAGCAGTGACAGACAGAGTTGGATGTAGTGAAAGCAGAAATTAAGACTCTGCCTCCTATGCAGAAGATGCTCAAGGTAAAGCAAAGCAATGAACTCTAGCAGGAAATTGAGTCGTGCAGAATGAAAGCAACCCTGTTGGAAAATTCTGTGTAGCCCCTTATCAACGAAGCCTTGGAGTTGAGTACTACTGTGGATAGCCAGCTCAAAGTTATGAAGGAATATGATTCGTTCTCACAAGAAAAGGCCAGTGAAGCATCTGCAGCAATTTTGCAAGAGATAGTGGAGAAGGAGCAATCAGCCAACGATATCATTCGCGGCCTCAACAAACAATTCACTATCTTCGCCAACAAGATTCTTCCAACAGAGAAGCAGCAGAGTGTCTCGGGATGGGACACTGGTGAGTCTTAGGTGCCTGTTGGGGCTCGACCTTCAAGGTCCTTAATTTTGGCAACTCCGCGGTTTTGCCGCGAAGCTTGTAAGTGGAGTTGCAGCTCAAAATAGTCTTAGGGGTGTCAAGGTTGGGTCAAAGCCCCTCTTTTTGTAAATGTCCCATGGTTTTCGGGTGCCCATGGTTTAAGCACATGGTTTTGTAATAGTGCACTTGTATAAATAGGCACTTATGTAAAGGAGAGAGGTTAGACCTTATGTATGATCATGATGTGATGCGAAGAAGTTAAGATCTAATTTTGGGTTAAGGTCAAGTCCCAGCTATGTGCGTGGACGACCTCTGCAGCTGAGTGTGCAGAGGGTTTTGTAAGAAAGGATATGCAGCTGAGTGCATAGAGAGTTTTGTAAGAAAGGATCTGCAGCTGAGTGCACAGAGGGTTTTGTAAGAAAGGATCTGCAGCTAAGTGCGCAGCATAGACTTCTGAAGGACGGATCTGCAGCTGAGTGCGTAGATCAGAACTGTGGTTTTGTAAAGAGTTGAATAAAATGCAGTTCTGTGGATGTATCCCCTACACTGGGGGTGAACCACGTATATCTTGTGTTGTGGTGGTTCTTTCTATTTTTGCTGTTATGTTTTATGCATCTGATAAGTAGGTGAATGATAAGTTAAAGTAAGATAAAATAGTTAAGTATTAGCTTCGCTTTGAATTCCCAGTTAAGGGTTAAGCAAGAAACTGTTTGTTTATATAAATTGCAAAGCTATTTAAGTGAATATCAAAGCTCTGTGTTGCATGTTTATTCTTTGTTAAGGCTAAAGGTACAGTAATATCCCTCTTTTGCCTGCAGAAACCTGATTCTGCGGCACCCCATAGCTGTTTCGGGTGATACTACAACCTGTTCGCAGGTTGTTGCCGAAAGGGCCAACACTGTGGGTTTGTTTGTTGGTGTGAAGATAAAAGTAAAAAACCCAGGTCTTCCCTATAGCCCAACAAACTAAGAAATCAATTCTAGTATTCTATTATGCCAATATCAAGACCATATATGTTCAGGATAGTGAAAGAATTCCCAAACCCCTTCAAGAAGAGAGTTGTATCAAGCCCTGAGGTAACAGACCATGTAGTAGTAACAAAAATATCTTTGCTTTACCACCCCATTATCACACCACTAGAACGACCAATAGCGTTAGTACAACTAAAATCCCATCCCAAAAGGAGTTAACCAAGCTTTGAAATAATAGCATCACCAGAAGTCAGTGATTCTTGTAGAAGTAAAATGGCAAGACGATGAAGAGAAACCAACCTTTTGAGGGCTAGTTTCTTAGAGGTTTGTCCAAGCCATATTTAGTTCAATGAAAGTATAAGCATTAAGAAACTGTAATTTTACGGGCCTGTGCTCTAAGTTCCCCTGAGATAGTGCATTGATTTCCATCAGATATATCCCTAATGAATTGTTCCTTGGCCTTATCAAAGACTGATATTCTTCCTTTGAGTCGACTAGGAGAGGAGAAGGGTTTGACAGGCCCAAAACCCCAAGGTGAGGAAGCCTTCAAAGAAGATCAAAGGGAATACCTTGGGAAATCAATAACATGTTTAGCGTTCTCAAAAATGTCTGCAACAAGAACATATAAAGTCGGGGTAGTGGAGAGGGAAGGTATCAGGGAGGGTAGTAAGGGAGGAGTAATGGTATACAGATAAGTTACAGGAGAAGCTATTGGGTACTCCAGAGAGAGAATATCGATATCAGATGAAGGCTGGGAAGAAAAAAGTGAGTTTGAGGAAAGACTATGAGGGCTTGAATCGAGTGATAAGAGGCCTAGAGTATTCTCTACTGGCAATAGGCTATGATTACACAATGGGCCCTCCTCAGATGGAATAAGGTATTTGATAGGGTTAAGAGCAAATAAATATGCAGGGCATAAACCATTTTAAGGAAACATAGTTCCCGTTGCAAAAGGAAACCTATGTGTTTCCCCATCCTTATGTGTATGAACTGGTGGAGCATCAAAGGAGATTATAATAGGGGAAACTACATCAGGTGGGTCAACTTTCAATATGAGAGAAGAAAAAATAGGTTGCTTAGGGTTCTTGATCAAAGACGGATGGGACTCCTGTTCAATAAAACAAAAACGTTTTGAGTAAAAAGAGAATCCAGTTTAGAGACAGGATTACCTTTTAAACCGTTGACACTATAAATGTCTAAAGTAGCAAAAAAGCACAGTGATCCAAACTTTATCTTGCCAGCTATAGTTGCGTTATCCATTTGGGAAGCAACAGAAGGGCCAATTTCAACTAAGTCCATAGAAGGGACAAAAACCTCATAAGACTGAGCAGCCACCGTCGTAGGGGTAAAATCCACCAGAGTACTTGTAGGGTCTAAGGCATATTCTTCTTTATGCCAATAATGACTGGTGAAGGGAATACTACATTCTCTGACCACATGTCCATAAGAGTGACACCTGTTACACCAGAAAGGGATACCGATGTTGTCCAGTATCTCTATATGATGATGAGCCCCTTTATTTATATACATTTCATCCCATAACCCTTCGTGTAAATCTAATTCAACCAGTATCTTGGCCACCATCAAGAGGCCTGTTTCCATGAACGAGAAATCCACCTTAATGAATGAGCCTATGGCATTCCCGATAAGTTAAAATATTTCCTCAGACCACAGTTCAGGAGGAAGTCTTGGTATCTTGACCCAAATCACTTGATGGGCCAATTTGGTAGATCCTGCATTAAAAAAGGGACACCATTTGGACACATTAAAAACATAATTACCTAAGAGCCAATACCCCTTTAGGATGATGTTGGCGTCCTCCAAATTTTGAAATATGGACACAAACCATCCTTTAGTTAAGCTGTAAGAATCTAGAGCATAACCAATGATCAGAGTCCAAAGGTCCTTGGACCAAACTCTAAAATTTTGCATGATAATCCCTCTTCCACCTCAACGACCCACCAGGGCCAAATTCGATAAGGGAATGACATTCTCTATTTTGACATCAATGCCTAGCGCAAGGTTGAGAGGGAAGCTCTTCCTTCGGATACACTTATTTTTGAAAATTCAGTCTAAGACCTCTTTGTTATACTGACTAGCAGAGGACCATCTATTGCATGGACTGCTACCTGACCTAAAATCAATCATCTTCTGGGTGTTGTCAGTGGCATCTTGAGGTGTAGATACATCCCTTGGAGAGGTTGAACGACTACTTGTGACCATAACTAAGGGAGAAGTTCTATTTTTCTTTCGACCCATAATAAAATAATAATGTTAGACCTCAAAAGAAGACAACAGTCAAAGTGGAAGGAAAAGGTCATGTCACTAAACCCTAAAATTTAACTTAAAACCTATCATAGTGGAAAAAGCCTGTTAAAAAATAGGTTCAACAACCAATTCCAGGTATCTATCAGTCACATCATCCGTTAATCGATTCATAGGAACTTAGAGAAAAAATATAGAGTCACATCTAGGTAAACCCTAGAGAACTATTAAACTGGAAAAACAAACATATTATGTGGCTAGAATCAGCTAATATTATCACCCTGGATAATAGCCCATCATGGCGTTAGGTCGCACACAGACAACACTCATAGACCCTTTCAGGGTGTGCTCTCAACTCTCAGCTCTCCATAAATATTTCAACATGTGAATTCATGGGTTTAATACATAAAAATGTAGGTTGGGAAATTATGGAGGTAGGTTAGTTTAAGGTTAGCATTTAATATAGGAGAATATGAAGATGAAAATTTATATATATTATATTTTTTTTGCATTTGGGGAATTGATAATAGGTTGGGTTGGTACTTGGGTGGGTTTAATTTCGTTTTGTTATTACTATTGCCCCATACACAAAATACAAGTGAAGAATACCTTAATAATGTACCCTATCGTCAATTAATCTACACCATAAAGACTTTACATACAATATATTTAAACATACACAAAATAAAAAGCTATACCATTTGAGGAATACCTTTTTATATACCCTATCGTCAATTGATATATACCATAAATACTTTGAGGAATACCTTGTTATATACCCTATCGTTAATTGATCTACACCATAAAGACTTTACATCCACTATATTTAAAGAACGGGTTAAAAAAGCCATGACAATATAACAAAGTCTTTGATACATGAAGGTGGTAAGAACACTTACATGACCACAAATGGGGCCTCAGTTATTGGAAAAGTAGATCAAGGTTGAAGCACACAGAGCAAACAACGCAAGCCACACATTTTCCTAAAACGAGCAGAGGCGTTCCCGAGAATCGAACACAGGAACCTCTCAATACACAAAATACAAACCTATACCATTTGAGGAATACATTGTTATATACCCTATCGTCCATTGATCTATACCATAAAGACTTTGAGGAATACCTTGTTATATACCCTATCGTTAATTGATCTACACCATAAAGACTTTACATCCACTATATTTAAAGAAAGGGTTAAAAAATCCATGACAATATAACAAAATCTTTGATACATGCAGGTGGTAAGAACACTTACATGACCACAGATGGGGCCTCAATTATTGGAAAAGTAGATCAAGGTTGAAGCACATAGAGCAAACAGCGCAGGCCACACATTTTCCTAAAACGGACAGGGGCGTTCCAGAGAATTGAACACAGGAACCTCTCTGATTTTCTGAATATGATGAACTTAGTTAATGGAATGGTGTATTGAGACAGAAGAACAGCGTAGGCCAACATTTTCTGAAATATGGAATATGGAAGACAAGGGGGCATTCTGAGAATCGAACTCGGGACCTCTCGCACCCAAAGCGAGAATCATACCACTAGACCAAATGCCCTCTGTTGATAACTTTAACCTTTTTTATCTTTGTTTTTGAAGTGCCTGGGCTAATACAAATATAAGTATAAAATATAAGTGAATCTGTTGAGAAATCATGTGAGATTTGTCCATGCAGGTTCACATCCTGCCATCCATGTTTTCTTTACTAATCCAAACTCCAATTGCAGTTGCAGCGATTTTATTCAAATGATTAGTGTTCCCATTCATTGTGCACCGAGAGTGCTGGGCCATTTTGCTGTTTTTTATTGATAAAAATATTGATTTTTTTTTAGGACAATAGAACTTAAGGAAAAATAATCAAATTTTTTTATCTAACGTTTCGGGTTTTTTGTTTTCAACTTTTCCTTGCTTTAAGTGAAAGCCCAACTTTCATTTTCCATTTTATGCTAGGAAGTTTATTTTCAATGGATTGTTTTGGAATTTTGTTTTTATTTTTTATTTTTTATTTTATTTTTTATTTTTTCCAAATTTTGAATGGAATTGTTGGAATAGCATATTTCAGGTGTTGAGTTTGTACAATCTAAGTAGTACAAGTGCTTTTGAGGACATTAAATTCATTTTTAGAATAAAAAATGAATTATGAATAATGAAAAATTATGATGTGGCCAAAGATTAGATTGTGGGATTGCATCAATCATAGCAAGAAATTAAATTCGTTTAATCGTTAGACAATTCCTTTTTCAATGTTTAAATTCAAAACCCATGTCTTTTGTGGAAGCTATAATCTTTGATGATAGTCAAGGAGTCATAAAACAAATAATCTTTAAGAAACTTATATGGATTTAAGATTCATGTTTAATCATCTTTATCAGTATAGTTTACTATTTGCTATAACATTGATATTCCTAACTTTTCCAACCCGACACAACTATAGTGATCTAGGGATGCTTTTCTTAAAACTTTTTGAGTATACAAATAAAATTATAAAGGAAACCAAGTGATTCCTTACTTTTATTAACGTCAAATAAATCAAAGTTGTTTCAGTGGACCTTAATAACTATCATCATCATAAATAGCATGCTCCCTTGCATTCTTTTATGGAAATAGTTTAAGGTACTTAGCATAAGCATGAGTTCAAAGTAGAAAAAAACCCTTTTGGATTATGAAACTAAAGCTTGAATAATATGAAACTTCAATATAACAAGTTACTATATTATTATTTTCTTTTACAATTAGCATAGAACCATCTTAAACTTTAGATCTTTAAAGCATTGAGAGACCAAAAATAATTTAAGATAAAATCAATCAATACTTAAAAATCTTGAAATAAGATAAATCTATACTAATGTCTCTTTATACACGTATTAGTTAATGCTTGCTATTATTTTTTTATTTTTTTTATTTTACATTACGAATTATTTTAGTTTTTATGTGTAAATATAGATGTTATGCATCTCATCTAAACAAGCTATTATGTTTTCAATTTCATTATAAATATTATGTTGGCCAAACTTATACCATGTCTCACATTACTTAATATCATATTAAGGCTACTCATAATCTATATATGCAAGTGGATCATGGGAAATTTTGGCTCATTTTTTCAAGGGTTCGAACACTCCAAAAGATCATGATATAGGGTTTCCCCTCCTCTCAGGCATGAATTGGGATTTGTAAGTAGTTCGTGAGTTAGGATTTGTAATTAGTTCAATTCTACTCTCAACTTTCTTCTTCCTTATCAATGTTGCCATGGTTAGGAAAAAAGGTTTAAGAAAAAAGACTAACCCACCTTCTCCTATGTTTTTCTACTAGTATTAAGAATGTCCCAATGGATGATTCTCTAAATTGTTCCTTTTAAACCTTTTCTATGTTGTATTTAGGTTCTCCTCGACAATCATAATAGACTTTGCAAATAAACCCTTTTATTTAGGGATGTGGTCATTAAACCAATTGGTTTTGTGTTTGCAGTAAGGCAATATAATGAACCCATGTTTTATAAGTTTCTTTTCCATGTCTAAAAGAGCACATTACAAACTATGAAATGCATGTTGTAATCTTGTTAGACTACTTTAACCTACCTTAAAGTGTAGCTCATATAACATAATGACAACCAATATAGCAACAGTAAACATTTATAACCATAATGTAAACACGAATATTTATAGTACAAAATATAAGTAACGTGAGGAAATAATCAATAGTAGTATGTGCTTATTGTCTAAAACTACATTACAACAAAACGGGAACCACAATGGGTGGCCTATAGATCAATGTACACAATGGAAACCAAAAAACCACTACATACACAACACAACCAAATCTTCCAAGATTATGGCTTTCAATTAAATGAAACAATCTCCTTTATAAGAGTTTGTTACAAAGTGAGACTCAACTTTGGTTAGTTGGCATGAACATGGACTTTATACAACATTTATCATCACAAAGGAGTGAGAGAATTCTTCATCCTAAACTACCAATCTTTCTTTTCTCGGAAACCAATCTCCATTTCTAGAACACAAAAACTAATATTTATACTCGTCCCTACACCCAGTCATGCTCAACTCTATTTCTCTAGCAACTTCAATTCCTTCCTGCTAACTCCATGCTTCAATAAATACTTCATGTGGCTCCCTTCAACAGGATTCACCACCTAGTCTTCTACAACAATTTCCATAACTACTATCTAACTATTCCAACCACGCCAATGGCTTCGCTCCTCAATGTCCTTCTTTTCTCTCAGTTGTTATATCCATAATTTTCGACTTGAGTCACAACATCCTCCTTATTTGTTCGGCATCACATTCGACCCTCTTCTTATATCTCTTGCCATACGTCATTGACCACACCTAGTTGTAATTATCGCAACTCCCTAATCTCCTATCGACTTTCTCCCTTACTTCCATAGGTCGTCGACTATCCTTCGATATTTTTCTTGCCGTCTATCTGTGACTATTTTCCTTGGTCCTTGATGCCCCTACATCAACCACTCCTTGTTGAAAAGAAATATGTCCATGGTTTTGCAATTCCTTGATCCTTTGTACATGTCAGAAAATATGAACATCAACGATATGCCCAAGTCTCTCAGCAGCTCCAACACATATGATTATCTAAAATATTATTTAAGATCTTGCATGGTCCGATATTTTTCAGGTTCAACTTATTATTTTTTTTTTCAAGGAAAAAAAGCATAATTTTATATCATCCGTAGAGAGACAAAATTACATTTGGTAGATATGCCTAGCATATTTGCAAACAGTTTCAAGAATAACCCACATTCCAATCTGATCCATCTATCAGATTTCAAGAGTCAACTGTCCAGTAAAATTCATATAAAACAGGCCCAACCCATTTCATTTCTACAGCAGATAACAAAAACAGTCCAATATGAACCATATATATAGACCGATATAGTAGTATATCAAAGTCACAGCTGAAAATATCTAGATAAAAGCCATCACAAAAGGCTCGTATCAAAAGCCATAATATGAACAATGCCCCAGCATCAATAGAAAAATCATGTAGCCACCTCATCAAAAAAAGGGCGATGATAGTATTCATATGGAGCATCTCCTATCTGCTCCTTAATCTTCCATATGCCTGGATCCAGCAGGAGCCCCTTCTTTGAGGTTGAGTCCACCTGGCAATTGTTCTCCATGTAAACATGAGTGTATGTAATAGCTTCAACTTATTATACATTCCTCTTAGGAACTTTTCTTTTCTTAGCGATGCATACACCAAGTCTCCTTTTGCAAACTAATGCAGTCATCTCTTCATGTCATCCCTCAACTCGTAGGCCATGTTTCTCTTCTCAAGTTTTCACTTCACCTTGTCATCCACTTCCTTCATGTGGTCGGTAAATGATTCTACATCTGCACTGTTTTTCATCCTCGTTAGAAACTATGCCAATTCAGCTACTCCATGCAAACTTCTCCCTTACACAATCAGGAATGTATTCATTCCCATTGATCTAATTACGGAATTGTTGTACATTAATTCTTCCTATGCCAACACATTCTCCCACGGCTTTGGTCAGTCAGTAGTCAAACATCTCTGCAAATTTCTCAATCTCCTATACATGACTTCAATCTTCCCATTAGTTTGTAGATGGTATGAAGAATTGAAATCAAAGCTTGTGTCAAGATTCTTCCATAGGGTTCTCCAGAAATGACCCATAAACTCGGTATCTTTGTTCAAACTGATGCTCTTCGACAACCCATGCAACCTTACAACTTCCTTGAAAAATATAACAATACCGGTGGAATCACTTGTCTTCCAACATGGAATAAAGTGTGCCACAACATGAAAATCTATTGACTACCACAAAAATGGAGTCATTACCTTGCTATGTCTTTAACAATCCCAACACAAAATCCATACCGATATCTTCCCATGGAATAGTCGACACTAGTAACGGTTCATATAGTTATGTGTTCTGACTTCATCCTTTAGCATGTTGGAATACTCTACATTGTTGGATCCATTTCTTCACATATGTCATCATTCCTGGCTAGTAGTATTTCTCTTCGACCAACATCTTGGTCTTATCAATGTCCTCCAAGTCCTCCACTATGCATCTCCCTAATCAGGTTTTCCCACACTGATCCTCTAGGGATGCATAGCTGATGTCCCTTGAATATGTGCCTTTCTTGGATGAAGTAATCTAGGTATGGAGTTCTTTCGCCACTACATGGTTCCTTCAATGCCTTCCAAGCATCGTCCAAATCCTTGTCAACTTCATATTCAATCTTCATTGACTCTATCTCTATCAATTTAATAGTAGTCATCCCAAACAATGAGACTCTGCGACTTAATGCGTTAACTACCATGTTTGTCTTCATTGAATTATGTTTCAACACAAAGTTGCAGCTCTACAAAAACTTGACCCATATCATGTCTTTGGTTCAAATTTATTAGAGTATTCAAGAACCTCAAGGATTGATGGTCAGTGAACAATACAAATTCCTTAGGAAACAGATAATGTCTCCACTTCTCCAATTCCTATATAATGGCATAAAACTCTTAGTCATAGACTAATTTTTTCTTCTTAGCAGTGTCCAACTTCTCACTGAAGAATGCAATTGGTTGACCTTCATGTCTTAACACAACTCCAATTTCTAGCCCACTCGCGTCGTAGTCAACTTGAAATACCTTGTCAAAATACAGGAGAGATAAAAATGGACTCTTTGTGACATTTTATTTCATCTTCTCAAATGTTCATTGGGTAGGTTCCGCCCACTTGAATCTATCCAAGAAATGAAAATTTAGGTCTCCACCCAAGATGAATCTATCCAAGAAAAGAAAATTTGAACTAAGCAATCAATTCTAGTATTAGGTTATGCCAATATCAAGACCATATATGTTCAGGATAGTGAAAGACTTCCCAAACCCGTTCGAGAAGAGATTTGTACCAAGTCTTGAGGTAACAGACCATGCATTAGTAACTAAAATATCTTTTCTTGACCACCTATTATCACACCACTAGAACGATCAATAGTGTCAATACAACTAAAATCCCATCCCATAAGGAGTTGACCAAGCTCTAAAATAATAACATCACCATAAGTCAGTGATTCTTGTAGAAGTAAAATGGTAGGATGATGACAATAAACCAACCTTTTGAGGGCTAGTTTCTTAGAGGTTTTTCCAAGCCCTCTGCAGTTCAATGAAAGTATAAGCATTAAGAAACTACAATTTTGCAAGCTTGTGCTCTAAGTTCCCCTGAGATAGTGCGTTGCTTTCCATCAGATATATCCCTAATGAATTGTTTCCTGGCCTTATTAGACACCGATATTTTGCCTCTGATTCGACTAGGAGAGGACGAGGGTTTGACAGGCCCCAAACCCCAAGGTGAGGAATCCTTCAAAGAAGATGAGAGGGAATACCTTGGGAAATCAATAACATGTTTAGCGTTCTCAGAAATGTCTGCAACAAGAACATATAAAGTCGAGTTAGTGGAGAGGGAAGGTATTAGGGAGGGTAGTAAGGGAGGAGTAATGGTATATAGATAAGTTATAGGAGAAGCTATTGGGTACTCCAGAGAGAGAAGATCGATATCAGATGAAGGTTGTGAAGAAAAAAGTGAGTTTGAGGAAAGATTATGAGGGCTTGAATCGATTGATGAGAGGCATGTAGTATTCTCTACCAGAAATAGGCTATGATTACATAATGGGCCCTCCTTCGATGGAATAAGGTATTTGATAGGGTTAAGAGCAAAGAAATATGCAGGGTAGAAACTAGGAAAATTGGTTGAAGGAAACATAGTTCCCGTTGAAAAAGGAAACCTATGTGTTTCCCCATCCTTATGTGTATGAACCGGTGGAGCATCAAAGGAGACTATAATATGGGAAACTGCATCAGGTGTGTCAACTTTCAATATGAGAGAATACAAAATAGGTTTCTTAGGGTTCTTGATCAAAGACGGATGGGACTCCTGTTCAATTGGAACAAAAAAGTTTTGGGCAAAAAGAGGATCCAGTTTAGAGACAGGGTTACCTTTTAAACCATCAACACTATAAAGGTATGAAGTAGCATGAAAGCACAATGACCCAAAATTTATCTTGTCAGCTATAGTTGCACTATCCACCTGGGAAGCAGCAGAAGGGCCGATTTCAGCTAAGTCTACAAAAGGGACAAAAACCTCATAAGACTGAGCAACCATCTCCGGATGGGTAACATCCACCAGAGTACCTGCAGGGTCTAAGGCATATTCTTCTTTATGCCAATAATGATTGTTGAAGGGAATATTGCATTCTCTGACCACGTGTCCATAAGAGTGACACTTGTTACACTAGAAAGGGATACCGATGTAGTCTAGTATCTGTATATGATGATGAACCCCTTTAGTTATAGACATTTCATCCCATAACCCTTTGTGTAAATCTAGTTCAACCAGTATCTTGGCCACCGTCATGAGGCCGGTTTCCGTGAACGATAAATATGCCTTGATGAATGACCCTATGGCATTCTCGAAAAGTTCAAATATTTCCTCAGACCACAGTTCAAGAGGAATTCTTGGTAGCTTGACCAAAATAAATTGACGGGCCAATTTGGTAGAGCCTGCATTAAAAGAGGGACACCATTTGGAAACATTAAAAACATAATTACCTAAGAGCCAATACCCCTTCAAGATGATGCTGACGTCCTCCATATTTTGAAATATGGACACAAACCATCCTTTGGTTAAGATGTAACAGTTCAAAGCATAACCAATGATCAGAGTCCAAAGGTCCTTGGACCAAACCCTAAAATTTTGCACGATAATCCCTCTACCACCGCAACGACCCACGAGGGCCAAATTCGATAAGGGAATGAGATTCTCCATTTTGACATCAGCGCCTAGCGCAAGGTTGAGAGGGTATCTCTTCCTTTGGATACACTTATTTTTGAAAATTTCGTCTAAGACCTCTTTGTTAGACTGACTAGCAGAGGACCGTCTGCTACACGATCTGCTGCCTAACCTAAAATCAATCATCTTCTCGGTGTTTTCAGTGGCATCCTGAGGTGCAGATACATCCCTTGGAGAGGCTAAACGACTACTTGTGACCGTAACCAGGGGAGAAGGTCTAGTTTTATTTTGACCCATAATAAAATATTAATGATAGACCTCAAAAGAAGACAAAAGTCAAAGTCGAAGGAAAAGGTTGCATCACTAAACCCTAAAATTTAACTTAAACCCTATCATAGTGGAAAAAGCCTGTTAAAAAATAGGTTCAACAACCAATGCCAGGTATCTTCCAGTCGCATCGTCCATTAATCGAGCCATAGGAACTTAGAGGAAAAATATAGAGTCACATTTGGGTAAACCCTAGAGAACTATTAAACTGGAAAAACAAACATATTATGCGGCTAGAATCAGCTAATATTATCACCCTGGATAATATCCCATCGTGGCATTAGGTCACACACAGACAACACTCATAGACCCTTTCAGGGTGCGCTCTTGGCTCTCCATAAATATTTCAACAAGTGACTTCATGGGTTTAATACATAAAAACATAGGTTGGGAAATTATGGAGGTAGGTTAGTTTAAGGTTAGCATTTAATATAGGAGAATATGAAGATGAAAATTTATATATATTATATTTTTTTTGCATTTGGGGAATTGATAATAGGGTTGGGTTGGTACTTGGGTCGGGTTAATTTCGGTTTGTTATTACTACTGCCCCATACACGAAGTACAAGTGAAGAATACCTTAACAATGTACCCTATCGTCAATTAATCTACACCATAAAGACTTTACATACACTATATTTAAACATACACAAAATACAAGGCAATACCATTTGAGGAATACCTTGTTATATACCCTATCATCAATTGATCTACACAATAAAGACTTTGCATCACTATATTTAAAGAAAGGGTTGCCACTTACTATTAAAAAATCCATGACAATATAACAAAGTCTTTGATACATGCAGGTGGTAAGAACACTTACATGACCACAGATGGGGCCTCAGTTATTGGAAAAGTAGATCAAGGTTGAAGCACATAGAGAAAACAATGCAGACCATGCATTTTCAAAAAACAAACAGGGGCGTTCCGAGAATCGAACACCGGAACCTCTCTGATTTTCTAAATATGAACTCAGGTATACTTTACATACACTATATTTAAAGAAAGGGTTGCCACTTACTATTAAAAAAGCCATGACAATATAACAAAGTATTTGATACATGCAGGTGGTAAGAACACTTGCATGACCATAGATGGGGCCTCAGTTATTGGAAAAGTAGATCAAGGTTGAAGCACACAAAGCAAACAGCGTAGGCCATGCATTTTCCTAAAACAGACAGGGGCATTCTGAGAATCGAACACAGGAACCTCTCTGATTTTCTGAATATGAACTCAGTTATTGGAATAGTGTCTTGAGACAGAAGAATAGCACAGGCCAGGCATTTTCAGAAATATGGAAGAAAGGGGCATTCCGAGAATCGAACTCGAGACCTCTCACACCCAAAGTGAGAATCATACCACTAGACCAAATGCCCTCTATTGATAACTTTAACCTAGGAAATTTTTTCATCTATGTTTTTGAAGTGCCTGCGCTAATACAAATATAAGTATAAAATATAAGTGAATCTGTTGAGAAATCATGTGAGCTTTGTCCACGTAGGTTCGCATCCTTCCGTCCATGTTTTCTTAACTAATCCAAACTCCAATTGCAATTGCAACGACATTATTCAAATGATCGGTGTTCCCATTCATTGTGCACCGAGAGTGCTGGGCCATTTTGTTGTTTTTTAATGATAAAAATATTGATTTTTTTTTTAGGATAATAGAAGTTAAGGAAAAATAATCAAAAAATTTTATCTAACGTTTGGGGTTTTTTGTTTTCAACTTTTCATTGCTTAAGTGAAAACCTAGCTTTCATTTTCCATTTTATGCTAGGAAGTTTATTTTCAATGGAGTGATTTGGAATTTTTTTTTATTTTTTTTTTCAAAGTTTGATTGGAATTGTTGGAATAGCATATATCAGTTGTTGAGCTTATACAATCTAAGTGGTACAAGTACTTTTGAGGACATTAAATTCATTTTTAGAATAACAAATGAAATATGAATAATGAAAAATTATGATGTGGCCAAAGATTAGATTGTGGGATTGCATTAATCATAGCAAGAAATTAAATTCATCTAATCGTTAGACAACTCTTTTTTCAATGTTTAAATTCAAAACCCGAGTCTTTTGTGGAAGCTATAATCTTTGATGATAGGCAAGGAATCATAAAACAAATAATCTTTAAGAAACTTATATGGATTTAAGATTCATGTTTAATCATCTTTATTAGTATAGTTTACTATTTGCTATAACATTGATATTCCTAACTTTTCCAACCCGACACAACTATAGTGATCTAGGGATGCTTTTCTTAAAACTTTTTGAGTATACAAATAAATTATAAAGGAAACCAAGTGATTCCTTACTTTTATTAAGGTCAAATAAATCAAAGTTGTTTTAGTGGACATTAATAACTATCATCATCATAAATAACATGCTCCCTTGCATTCTTTTATGAAAGTAGTTTAAGGTACTTAACTTAGCATAAGCATGAGTTCAAAGTAGAAAAAAACCATTTTGGATTATGAAACTAAAGCTTGAATGATATGAAACTTCAATATAACAAGTTACTATATTATTATTTTCTTTTACAATTAGCATAGACCCATCTTAAACTTTAGATCTTTAAAGCATTGAGAGACCAAAAATAATTTAAGATAAAATCAGTCAATACTTAAAAATCTTGAAATAAGATAAATCTATACTAGTGTCTCTTTATACACGTATTAGTTAATGCTTGCTATTATTTTTTTATTTTTTATTTTACATTACGAATTATTTTAGTTTTTATTTGTAAATATAGATGTTATGCATCTCATCCAAACAAGCTATTATGTTTTTAATTTCATTATAAATATTATGTTGGCCAAATTTATGCCATGTCTCACATTACTTAATATCAAATTAAGGCTATTTATAATATGTATATGCAAGTGGATCATGCGAAATTTGGGCTCATCTTTTCAAGGGTTCGAACACTCCAAAAGATCATGATATAGGGTTTCCCCTCCTCTCAGGCATGAATTGGGATTTGTAAGTAGTTCGTGAGTTAGGATTCTTAACTGGTTCAATTCTACTCTCAACTCTCTTCTTCCTTATCAATGTTGCCATGGTTAGGAAAAAGGTTTAAGATAAAAGACTAACCCACCTTCTCCTCTGTTTTTCTACTAGTATTAAGAATGTCCCAATGGATGATTCTCTAAATTGTTCCTTTTAAAACTTTTTTATGTTGTATTTGGGTTCTTCTCAACAATGATAATAGACTTTGCAAATAAACCTTTTTTATTTAAGGATGTGGTCATTAAACCAATTGGTTTTGTGTTTGCAGTAAGGACAACTCCACTCTTAGGCAATTTGAATATAAAGGCAATATAATGCACCCATGTTTTATGAGTTTCTTTTCCATGGTTGAAAGAGAAAATTAAAAACTATGAAATGCATGTTGTAATCTTGTTAGACTACTTTTACCTACCTTAAAGTGTAGCTCATATAACATAATGACAACCAATATAGCAACAGTAAACATTTATAACCATAATGTAAACACGAATATTTATAGTACAAAATATAAGTAACGTGAGGAAATAATCAATAGAAGTATGTGCTTATTGTCTAAAATTACATTACAACAAGATGATGCAACAGGAACCACAATGGGTGGCCTATAGATCAATGTACACAATGGAAACCAAAAAACCACTACATACACAACACAACCAAATCTTCTAAGATTATGGCTTTCAATTAAATGAAACGGTCTCCTTTATAATAGTTAGTTAAAAAGTGAGACTCAACTCTAGTCAGTTGGCATGAACATGGACTTTATACAACATTCATCATCACACAGGAGTGAGGGAATTCTTCATCCTAAACTACCAATCTTTCTTTTCTCGAAAACCAATCTCCCTTTCTAGAACACAAAAACTAATATTTATACTCGTCCCTATACCTAGTCATGCTCGACTCTCTTTCTCTAGCAACTTCACTTCCTTCCAGGTAACTCCATGCTTCATTAAATACTTCATGCGGCTCCCTTCAACAGGATTCACCACCTAGTCTTCTACAACAATTGCCATAACTACTATCTAACAATTCCAACCAATCCAATGGCTTCACTCCTCGACGTCCTTCTTTTTCCTCAGTTGTTATATCCATAATTTTCGACTTGAGTCACAACATCCTAATTATTTGTTCGGCATCACATTTGACCTTATTCTTATATCTTCTTTTGTAAGTCATAGACCACACCTAGTTGGAATTCTTGCAACTCCCTAATCTCCTATTGTCTTTCTCCCTTACTTCCATAGGTCGTTGACTATCCTTCAAGATTTTTCTTTTCATCTATCTACGACTATTTTCCTTGGTCCTTGATTCCCATGCATCAACCACTCCCTGTTGAAAAGAAATATGTCCATGGTTTTGCAATTCCTTGATCCTTTCCTCTGAAATCCATGTTGCCTCTTCCAGTTCTTTGTCCTTTCATTTGACCAAATATTATTTCTTCCTTTGACTTCTAGTCTTCTTGACTTCATGCTCGTCGAGTACCTCCATGACCTCTTCCGTCACCTGAACTGGTATTTTTCCCTTCCATTATACAGTCATCTCACGACCACTCATAGACCATTCTTCAAACTTGTACATGTCAGAAAAATTGAACATCAACGATATGCCCAAGTCTCTCAGCAACTCCAACACATATGATTATCTAAAATATTATTTAGGATCTTGCATGGTCCGATATTTTTTAGCTTCAACTTATTACACGTTCCTCTTAGGAACTTTTCTTTTCTTAGCTATGCATACACCAAGTCTCCTTTTGCAAATGAATGCAGTCATCTCTTCATGTCATCCCTCAACTTGTAGGCCATGTTTCTCTTCTCAAGTTGTCACTTCACCTTGTCATGCACTTCCTTCATGTGGTCGACAAATGATTCTACATCTGCACTATTTTGCATCCTCGTTGGAAACTATGCCAAGTCAGTTACTCCATGCAGACTTCTCCCTTGTACAATCTGGAATGGATTCCTTACCATTGATCTAATTATGGATTTTATGTACATGAATTCTTCCTATGCCAACACATTCTCCCATGGCTTTGGTTGGTCAGTAGTCAAACATCTCTGCAAATTTCTCAATCTCCTATACATGACTTCAATCTTCCCATTAGTTTGTAGATGGTATGCAGAATTGAAATGAAAGCTTGTGTCAAGATTCTTCCATAGGGTTCTCTAGAAATGACCCATAAACTTAGTATCTTTGTTCAAACTGATGCTCTTCGAAAACCCATGCAACCTTACAACTTCCTTGAAAAATATAACAATATCGGTGGAATCACTTGTCTTCCAACATGGAATAAAGTGTTCCACAACATGAAAATATATCGACTACCACAAAAATGGAGTCATTACCTTGTTATGTCTTCGACAATCCCAACACAAAATTCATATTGATATCCTCCCATGGAATAGTTGACACTAGTAATGGTTCATATAGTCATGTGTTTTGACTTCTTCCTTTAGCATGTTAGCATACTCTACATTGTTGGATCCATTTCTTCACATATGTCATCTTTCCTGGCTAGTAGTATTTCTATTCGACCAACACCTTGGTCTTATCAATGTCCTCCAAGTCCTCCAGTATGCATCTCCCTAATCAGGTTTTCCCACACTGATCATCTAGGGCTGCATAGCTGATGTCCCTTGAATATGTGCCTTTCTTGGATGAAGTAATCTAGCTACGGAGTTCTTTTGCCACTCCATGGTTCCTTCAATACCTTCCAAGCATCGTCCAAATCCTTGTCAACTTCATATTCAACCTTCATTGACTCTATCTCTATCATTTTAATAGTAGTCATCCCAAACAATGAGACTCTATGACTCAATGCGTTAACTACCATGTTTGTCTTCCCTAAATTATGTTTCAATACAAAGTTGCAACTCTGCAAAAACTTGACCCATATTATGTGTTTGGTTCAAATTTATTAGAGTATTCAAGAACCTCAGGGATTGATGATCAGTAAACAATACAAATTCCTTAGGAAACAGATAATGTCTCCACTTCTCCAATCCCTATATAATGGCATAAAACTCTTAGTCGTAGACTAATTTTTTCTTCTTAGCGTTGTCCAACTTCTCACTGAAGAATGCAATTGGTTGACCTTCATGTCTTAACACAACTCTAATTTCTAGCCCACTCGCTTCGCAATCGACTTGAAATACCTTGTCAAAATACAGGATAGATAAAAATGGACTCTTTGTGACATTTTATTTCATCTTCACAAATTTCCATTGGGTAGTTTCCACCCACTTGAATTATCCCTTTTTCATGCACGTCGTCAATGGTGCACATATTCGACTGAAATCTATGATGAACTTCTGGTAAAAAATGGAAAGTCCATGGAAACTTCTTACCTCAGTGGCACTTATCAAGTCTGGCCACTCTAAGATTACCCTTACCTTCCCATATCCATATCCATCCTTGTTATGAAAATCATGAATCCAAGTTATACCAACTCCTTTTTCATTGAGGGACACTTTTGCAAATTCACTAGCAACTTCTCTAGACTTAGTTTTTATAGGACTTGTCAAATATTCGATAAGTGTTCATCATTTGTCTTGCTGAAAATTAATGTCATCAAGATACACCACAACAAATTTCCTTAGAAATGGTTTCAATACTTTGTTCATCAATATCATGAATGTGCTTGGTGCATTGGTCATCCCAAAAGGAATAACCAACCATTCATACAACCCTTCCTTTTTCATTAAGGATTTATTCCATTCATCACCGTCCCTAATTCAAATTTGGTGGTATCCACTCTTCAAGTCAATCTTGGTGAAGTTTGTCGCTCCACTCAAACAGTCAATCAAGTCATCCATCATTGGTAATGGAAACATGTACTTTATAGTAATCCTATTGATGGCCCTTGAATCTATGCACATCTTCCATTCTCCTCCTTTCTTAGGTGCTAGTATAGTTGGTACAACACATGAAATCAAGATTTCTCTAATTAACCCTCTATCTAGTAGCTCCTGGACTTGTCAGTTCATCTCAACATTTTCTATTAGTTTCATCCCATGTGGTGCCTTGTTTAGTAGACCCAAACCTACAATACATTTGATATGATGGGATATACTCCTTGTCAACAACAACCCATTTTGCATCTCATCGACCATTATTCCTTTAAACTATGAAAAAAATTCTTTGAATTTTTTCGGGATGTATTTTGTTGGTCTGTCGACACTTCAACCTTTGGGAATGACTACAAAACAATATGGTTTCTTCTCTTCCTCCTTTAGGAATTCCTTAGTTGAACACATCAACACTCTCTTTTCCTAGTAGCCATTCTCTTTTCCCTGTATATCTTCCTCTTCGGCCATGGGAATCAATCGAAATCTCTTGTCATCTTTCTTGATTGTAACCATGTTCTTGCGACCGTCATATACCATGTTTTAGTCGTACTTCCATGGTCATCCCAAAAACAAGTGGCATGCATCCATCGTAATTACATCACATAGCACACTATTGTATACCTCCCCAATCTTAAAATTGATCAGGAACTATTGTGTCACTATGACATGGTGACCTTTATATAAACATGACACCCTATAGGCATTTGGGTGCGGTCAGCACTTCAACCCCAACTTATCAATTACTTTCATCGAGACTAGATTCTCGATGTTTCCTCCATCAATGATGGTCAGACAACATATGTCCGAAAAATAGATTTCCTCTATGTCGACTCCCTCTCCTCCTATGGTTTTGGCTGCAATAATGTCCATTGGGTCATCGAGTTCCAACCTCCTTCTAACGTGATTTCATAAGAACTTCCCTTCATAGTCGGACTAGTCTCACCATCTACGCCCTAAATTTTGATCTCTTGTTGACTTTTGGCATGTGGATTTTATGGGCACCCATACACATTGTGTCTCATTTCTTGACACTTATAGTAGATGACCTTGGGTTGGTATACAAATATCCCTTTGAAAGTTACTCTATGACCATACGTACCTCGAATCCTAGAGTTCTCACCTCCCTGTCAGTATTCAGGTGCACTATATTTGGTTGTGCCCTCTTCTTGTCATTCATCACAACCTTCCCTTTCCTTGTGCCATTGTTCTAACCTCTGGTGGAAAAGAAATTTTGAATTCAGGAATTTGACTTCCCCCTACTTGTCGAATTATTCATGGATAATTTCTCATCTTCCTTTATGGATAACTCATAGGCTTCTTCAACTGTCCTGAAACATTCCAGAATAAAATCATCCTGAATGGAATACTTTAGGTCGTTCACTTACCTCGTGACTGCATCCTCGCCTTCATCGGTTTTTCTTAACAGAATAAACTGTTGATAGAATTCCTCGAATGATTTCATATTCATCTCCTTTTGTCATAGGTTTTGTAGTTTCCTGAAAAGAGAAATCATTTAGTTGGTGGGAAGGAACTTATCCTTGAACTTGGAGACCATTCTATCCCAAGTCTTCACTTTATCTTTTCCCTTCTTTACTTTTTCATCCTATACATTGTCCCACCATAATGAGGCATAACCTTTTAGCTTTAGCCATAAAACCTTCATCCTTTTGGGGTCTTCTACATGTTCCATATCAAAATATTTCTCCATTGTTTGGAACCAGTCTATCAGATATTTAGGATTCAAAATTTTCGAGTAGGTAGGCACATCCCTTTTATCCTTACCCCTTATTTTAGACAATACCTTCAACAGTTTTCTCTCTGGGTCTTCTTCTTCATCAAAATCAGGTGCATTGATTCATCCTCTACCTCTTCATCGCAATGATCAAGGGTTTTAAGAACATATCCTCACCGTTGTGCTTCCTTCACGGCTTCCAACTCATTTTCAATTCCCTCATCGTCTGGACACATTATTCAAACATTTCACAGTTGATAGTGACCCATGCACCTCCATGCAGTCATCTTCCACAAACATTAACACCTCTCTGATCCATCTTTTATGTTCGAACGACTAAATAGCCACTCCCCTCTGCAACTCTACGGATTCACTCTCCATGTCCAATCACAACTGGATCCTTACCCATGATAACTTTATCCTCTAATACCAACGGACACAATGGACACCATGATGGGTGTCCTACAAATTAGTGTACACAATGGAAATCAACAAAAAGCTATAGACATAACACACAAATAAATTTTCCAAAGATTATGGGTTTCAATTGAATGAAACAATATCTTTTACAAGAGGTAATTAGAAAGTGAGACTCTTCTTTGGTCAGTTGGCATGAGCATCAACTTTATACAACATTCATCATCACACTGGCATGAGGGAATTCTTCATCCTCAACAACCAATCTTTTTTTTCTTGATAACCAATCTCCCTTTCTAGAACACTAAAACTGATATTTATACTTTTCCCTGGAATCATTCCTACTTGTCTCTTTCTCTAGAATATTCACTTGTTCCTAGGCACCTCCATACTTCATTAAATACCTCACGTGGCTCCCTTTTGTAGGATTCACCACCCGACCTTCTACAGCAACCATCATAACTGCTCTACAACTATTCCAACAACTCCACTCCTCGGGATCCTATTTTTTGGTCGGCTATTATATTCATCATCGTCAGATTGACTCGAGATGTCCTCCTTGTTTGGTTTTCATCACCTTCAACCCTCTTCTTTTGTCTCTCATTGTAGGTCACCAACCACACCTTGTCAAAATTCTCATGACTCCCTAATCTCCTGTCCACTTTTTCCCTTGCTTCCAGAGGTCGTCGACTGTCCTCCAATCTTTTTCCTATTTTTTATCTATGACTACTTTTCTTGATCCCTAATGCCCCTACATCACAAGACATATCCATATCCTATACCTTTCATACTAAAACTCTATCCCAACTCAATCTCACTTCCATCATTGTCTCATAACCTTCCTATCCATCATACAATAATCCAACAAAACAAGACAATCAACAGTCAAGACACAAAATACATACACTATATTTAGCTTATCCTTTTAAATAGAAATCAAACTATCTAGATCAAACCAATTAGAGTAGGCAGAGTAGGCCATCATAAGTGTACATCATCCTTATGTTTCTCTCCAAGATAACTAATAAGCCATGTTTTTCATCTTTAAAAAAATTAGAAATTAAAGAAATGTCTTGACAAATAAAATTTACTAGATATTTTCACAATAGATGAAATTTTGAAGTTTTGAAGCCTAAAACACCTTAATTGGAGAGATTGAAGAAAACCCCTTCCCTTATGAATTAAAGATCCTAAAGCATGATCTTTTTATGAAATATCATAGCATAAAATTTATATGGTACTCTATTTCAAATATTAGACAACTTTAATTATGTGGACTTACACCAATTAATCACCAAGTAGAGATTAATTATTTAGAAAAGTGAACTTATAGAAAATCCGCATTGCTTTTGAAAAGTAAAATTACAACAAAGCTTTTGTCAATTAGCAGCTTGTCAAGCTCTCTGTCTCCATTCGCCATTTTCCACACCCTTCCAATAGGAGTGTAATATTTTATTTGGATTTGTCAATCTTTGCTCACAGGGAAATGCTTAACACTCATTTCGTCGGAAATCATTTATAGCTCACTTTAATAATATATTTTAACATGTAATAAATAAAAAATTAAAATAAATCTACATTGATAAGTATCGTTTTAAACCATAATGCATGGCATCAAAATCAATTGAAAATGATTATGAATATACGTATTCCGATCTCAAAGCTTTCTTATCAATACCACTATGATTAATTTTGATATTACATGCTCTTAAATTATTCTCAATGATTTATAGTTGTAAATGCATATAAATACAATTTAAATGAAGAAATACCCCTCCCTTTAAATGAGTAATAAATGCTTGAAAAACAATTTAAACAAAGAAATAGACATTTATATAAATTGAATAATAAATTCTTTAAAATGCTAACTAAATAATAAAATGGGCTTCAAACTACTTTAATTGGTTAAGGAATTCCTAAAAATACAATTTTGATTAAAAAACATGTTAAAGTACATAAAAGATCTATGTGTATGTTATGGTGAGCATTGTCGTAAATTGTCTTTGTATGCAGCTTGTCAAGTAAAGCAGGTTTTGGAGCCTAATGAGACATGGTAAATTCCTCCTCATGCTGCAACACCATTTGTTTCACAACAAATTTAAGTGAATTTGAACTTCAACTCCTTTAAATAGCAAAGGTAATTTTAGAGCTCGACCGTAAAAAGTAAGCTATCATTTTCCCCCTCGTTTGAATTGTGGTTAAAACATTCAAATTATTTGCAAAGAAAGGACACAAAGTTAAAACCGCCTATTTGAACATGAATTTAGTTGTTAGTGCACAATTCAATCATAAAATCATTTAAAATATAAAGAATTTACATTGAAACGTTAAATTATTGACATAAAAAATAATTTTGCTAGCTCAATCGAATAAAAATTTCCAAGACATTTCAATTGGCTTCACATATGTCAAAATTAAAAGAAGTCAAATTGAACCTTAAAATTTAAAGAAGGCAATTTTCACCATACAAAAATTTAAGAGAATTTAAATTTTCAGTAGTGGAGTTTACTAAAGAACCTCAAATTTGAACAAGCAGTTTTCATGCAACTCTAAATTTATCGTTTGATGTCTTTAAACTTATTCAATCGATTTCTATATGGTTGGGATTGTTCACCTTTCCTAGTAAATTTGTTACTATAAATTGTCTAAAAATAAATTTAACTATTTAAAAAGGAATATTACTTGGAAAAACAATCTCTGCATCACCCCTGCTTCCACTGCCATCTCTACAAATTCATCCACATTCATGGAGTACGATCCAATTATATAGGAAGCATAGTAAGGAATATACACACTCTGGTCCCTTTCTTATTAGACACGCCTTGCACTCTATGATGCCCAACTTTGTGAATTATGGATCATTGGACTCTACCATTTCTATATTACACAACCCTTTCATCACCAACACCTTCTCTTGCTCATTCCTGAATGGAATTTTCTTGAAGTATTTGACAATGGCGGCACATCACTCGACAATATTTTTCTCCTTGATGATGTAGAAAAACCAAACCAGATAGGGCAAGGTAAGCATAATTTTAGAAGCAGAAAGTTCTTTTTTTAACATATGAATACATCTCGAAGCATCAAAAGGATCCAACTATCTCCACGCAAACATTATCATTTGAATTTTTCAAAAAAATATATATATGTCAATTTTCCAATATATCACCAATTACATAAGAGAAAAATCCCTATTCAAATTATAAAAAAATTACATTCAAACTTTAGATATCACATAGTTTTGTGAATATCATAATTAAGTACGATATGGATTAATACGGTAGTTTGGGACTAATAAAATAAAATAATAAAACCAATATGTATTATAAAATTGTTAAACCGTATTTGGTGCGTTGGCATGAGTTGTATTACATAACAAGAAAAATGTGGAACTCCCTATCTCCAATCCTGGATGGGAATTGAAAAAAAGAGAATTGTTGTTGGAAGGGAATAAACAAAAAAATGGAAGGAAATCAGCAAAAATTAAGAAATCGTGTCCATCTTTCCATGTATGAATATTATGAAACTTTATTTTATTTTTTGGTCAATTTTTTTAATCTTCATTTTCATGGTATGTGATCAATCATGTTTTGAAACAAATTTCAAAAAACAAAAAATTAGTTGCACTTTAAACATGTTGAGAAATTAAATATAGTTTTATGAAAACAATGAAAAAAAATAAAATAAAAAACAATAGTCTCTACTTACATCAAAGGCTACTTAGAAAAAACATGAAAAAACAAATATGATTGATTTTATAAATCAATGAAAATACATGTTAAACATTCTTTATCAAGTGACCGTTGTGATAAATCTATACTGCAAAATACTATTATTGAATATGAAATTTCAATAACTAAATTACAAATATATTCCGTTACTAGCACAACCACTTAATTTTTCGGTCGGTGAACACCGATAGGCCCCAAGTTAAGTGCCATGAACACGTTATATATTAATTGTTCTTCATTAGTAGTTGAAATCATCTATTGTTTATGCCTTAGCTGCATGTTATCACCTGCCTTCACTCTTTGTGCACATGCTATCTGATTAATAGTTTACTCGGCATGTCATGTGGACTACACATTAGCTCAATTCCCAAGTGCCAGATGGAGGACTTTATTAAGAGTTCGGAGGAGTTTATTAAGATTTCGACTATCACACAAACTGCATATTAGCTTGACTCCCAACTTCCAAATAGACTTCGGCTAAACCTTGGGCACATTAGCTTGACTCCTAGCTACCAGATTGAGTTCAATTATCACACAGACTGCATATTACCATGCCACTAAGTGTAGTTATCACATGAGCTTTTTTTTAATTTTTTTCCAATTACCACAAATTGCAATTATCACATGAGCTATTTTTTATTGTTTTTATAATTGTTTTTACGAATTTTGAATGACACCCATAGAATCAATCTGGAAATTACACTTGTCTTATCTTCCTTCAATCTATGAAAAGCATAGATGGTATTCCACCCCAAAATTCTAATATATAATCACATATCGATGTAAATATGTCGAGCAAATATATTTCGATAAAATGTTAAAGATGCTTATCAAAAATAATACCTGGCTTTGAAAAGCCAATATGGACTCCAACAAGTCAATTGAATGAAAATGAAAGAACATATGGATGGATGGAATGAAAAGGAAAGAAAACATGGATGAGTTGTGAGATAACTATAAGTAAAGACACCAATCTCATATTATTCACTAGCACAAAGTACCCTTGCACAATTCCATGCTTAAGAAAGAAGTTTTTGGTATTATGGAGAACCTAACTTTGACCAAGTTAGAAAATAATTGAATTATTCACATTAATATATCAAAGTTAATCACTTTATAATCAAAGTGAAAGTGAAAGAAGAAAAATATTGAGAAACAAGGTATATAAGTTATGTTATGGCTAGTCCCTAATTGGCATAGAAGTACATATTGTAGATAATGAGATAAGTAATATTGAGTTGTTTAGTAACAGCATTTCAATGATTATTTTAAAAATTGATTGCATGCACTCTTAAAAACATTATAAAACTATAATATGTCATTCAAGAATTTAGTTTGTAATAGCAATAGCAATTTCTGTATAAAGGGCATGTTTGTATCAAACATCTTTCAATAAGCACCCTAACAATGTTTGTATCAAACATCTTTGCATAAGCACCCTAACAATGTTTGTATCAAAAATATTTGCATAAGCACCCTAACAAATCAAACCTATTGGCATATTAAAAGAATGAATTGTTTTTTTACTGATTATATTAATCTGGTCTACCCTCAATTTGTTTATCACAAAATGACAGATAGTTTGCTTGTTTTTTTAAGTTATTTCATAATGATTCATCTCACCCCCATCTCCCCTTTACAATTAAATTTAAAATGTAACACTAATCAAACATTTTGGATTTAATAGAGTGAGATAAACTATAAATTTAATTGCTATAAATGAAAATTGGTGTGGATATGAATTTGGCATATGGTATATGCCCAAATTTGCTAGGACCTAGTTTGTGAAGGTCCTTTATGTATTTTTTAAACATGACACTCACTATTTGGGATGAATGAAAAAATTACACCAAACATGCATAGTTATTGAATATTTGTAGATGTTGGGAAATTGGCAATTTGCACGGAGGGCCTATTGGATTCATTTTTCAAGAATGTTTCATCAGTAGTCTCAAGGAGGAAATTAAAGCACAAATCATGATGGAACACCCAACCACATGGTTGGAATATTATGAAAGAGATAAAGAAAATGAGACAGTGATAAATGCTTGAACATAAATACCTTTGTTTGCTACTCACAATGGCCTTCATATGGAAACTACTCCCAACCCATCCATCTCTCATCTATTGAGAATCCAAAAGTTGTTCCAAGAAGATATGGTAAAATTCCAAAGCCTCAATTTTTTCTATAATTGTGATGAGCAATATTTCAAAGGGAACCAAAATAAATAATATAAAGTATTCCAAATGGATGTATTCCCATAGGACCACTCAAAACACATCCCAACTAAAGACAATCCTGAACTAGAATTGGAAGTTTCCACCCCTTCCATAGATGAAGAAGCCACCTTGCAAGCTCCTTACAAGCACCCCAAATTTATATCCATGCCTTACCAGGTTTCTTGACACCCCAAACTTTGAAGTTGATTTCCTTTAAATCAAGCATGTTAGGAGATGAAGCCAATATTTGGATTTCCAATATTTTTTGGTGTAGAGTTCTTGACTAGGCTCACATGTGATTTTTATGCATCAGGAATGGGGCAGGCGGTTAGATAGGGGGATACCAAGCCATTTCTCTATGGGGGTTCAAGGATGGAGCTCTCAAGGTGAAAATTTCTAGAATCTTCTAGTGTATTTTGGTTGCTTCTAGAACCCTCATATGTATTTTATAAAAGGGGAGTGACCCCTTGTCATTGAAATACAAGAGAGATAAAATAAGGCACTATAAGTTTTTTCCCGAGAAATAATAATGTCAAATTTGTCATTTCCCTATGGTTTTACTTGTGTACAACAAGGTTTCCACAGAAATAAGGTGTTATGTTATTGTTGTTGTTTGCTTCTATTTTTTTATATTTTTCTAATAGTCACAATGTCTAGGGCTTAACAATATCACACTTCACACCAAAGAATCCATTCTCTACACACTCAAGGAAAATTTGGTTATGGCTCAAAATAGAATGAAACAACAAGTTCACTAACATCACTAATATTTTTTTTGTAAAAGGAGATCAATTGTTTCTTCATATTCAACCTTATAAATGTAAAATTATAAATTCTGCAATATCTTCAGGCTAGATTGAACCTCACAGTGAAAGAAGAATGAAGGAGGAAGAATTTCATTGTTTAGAATTGTTAAACATGCATAATGAAACTCATCACACACAAGGCAAATTTTGACAGCATAAATTGAACTCAATAATCATTAATATGTGTGTAATACATCCATGATACAAAAGAGGTAATTGAAATCATATGGGGGTGATTTGAAGCCCTGACTCTAGACTAACTCCAGGCATGACTAACTTTGCAATAATCACCACTGAAGATTCACTAGTGCAACTCTTGACAACTGAAACAACCAGCAGTTAGTTAACTGACCATGGTAGGTCAACAAAGGCACCTATCTCCTTAAATCATGTAAAGGATGCATTAGGATAACTGAGAGTGAACTAAATGTATCCCATTGTAGCAAGACTCAACTTTGACTAGGGTGAACTGATGGTGGAACTCATGTAACTCAGAGTGATCTCCTAGAATCTAGGGATTGGTCTCTAGAGCTCATAGACTGATGCATGAGGGCGTATAAAGTGGCCAGTGGGACCATAAGACATCTCCACACACTAATGAAAGTGATAATGACATCCTAATATAGGAAACTGACATTTAGACTATGGTGGACAAGGGAGGACTACAATAATCCTAATACCCCCCCCCCNAAAGTAACTACTCAATAAACAGATAAAATGGGGAAAACATCAAGGGAACCCCCCCTCCCCCACAAAATGAACAGTAGGGAATTGGATCAAGCCTTCATGCCAAGAGACAAATTTTTCATGAGTAAACAACTTTGTGACAAATTTCTATAGTTGTGCACCTCTGTAGAGAAGTAATGAAGTGTGATGGTATTTGTGTGTAGTAGTTCCATGATACAGTGCATGTGAACCTATCCACCTTCTTCCAATCTAATGCCAGATAGGAAAATAAATGTTGGTTTTTTTGTAGCCATACTTGCACCTTTCGATCCTTTGAGACAATATGGAAGAGTTAAACTTATGATTCCATGCCCTAGGGGATTGATTGATCCCATACATTGGTTTCATTAGATTACATACTAAGGAAGAATTATCAGTGTACCCCTTAGGTTGTTCCATGTACATTTATTATTCCAATTTACATGTAGAAAGGCACCTTTGTCTCTTCTCTTTGGAGGAAGAGAGACATGATCCTATGTCTCATTGTTCTACGGTGAATTATATTCCATATCCATGGTTTCCTACCTTGGTGTATCATGGAAATCCACTTTGTAGAATTGTCAATCATAACCCACCATCATGTAGAGCATCTTTGGGAGTTTATAGCACATCTCTGGGATAAGTGGATCTGTATGACATAGTGCAAGGTTCTCATATTGAAATTGAGATATGGTTCTCCTTTTTTCAAATGGATCTCCAGCTATGTTCCCAGCAGCCTCAATGGCTTTAGAAGGCCATTTAGGCCTGGGATTGGGAGTAGGGACTGGATCTGGATCTGGATATGCTTGAACTTCATCCTCAATATCAATATTTTATTCAACTTGGTCCTCATATTCAAATTCTGGATCTAAATCATCACAAGAAACATTATCATGTGCAAGTGGTTTAGGTAGAGTAGATTTACCTTCCCTTTTAACCAGTTGCAGATCTTGCAATGGATCTGAGTATGGAAAAAAGTGTGAAAAATCATATGCCTTGGAGGCATGGTTTGCAGCACCTTTAGTTATCATCTTCCTAGTAGAGATATCTGAGATCTCAACCCTGTCAAATTCAAATACAACTCTCTTTGGTGAACCAGTGTGTGTCATTTAGTAATAGATAGAAAATTCGCTGCTAAAGAAGGTACATATATAACATTTTTTAACATCCCATGTTATAATTGTATTGTACCCTTACCTTCACATTGGATCTGAGTATCATCTCCCATGTGAATACATGGGCCATTAGTGAGATTTAATGAAGAAAACGATTCTTTGGAGGAAACCATGTGGCTGGAGACTTCATAATCAATTAGGAAGGCTTGAGATTTTGAAAATACAACCTTCAGTGCATGGAATCTTTCATGATCATTGGTCTCTCTTTCAGGATCAATATTCCTTGTGCCTTCTAGGAGGGAAATATAGTGTTGTTTAAGAAGTTTGTCCATTTGATATATAGTTTTGTTCATATAGTATTTTTTTGAATGGTTTGCTTTCTTGCAATAAGAGCACTTGGTCTTTTCAAACCTATTCTTCATGTCCTTATTGGAACTTGAGTATCCATATGATGGATCAAGCTCCTCATTTTGTTCAAATTAGTATTTCTCTTGTCCTTCTCTTTCTGCTTCCCTTTTTCTTGTGCATTCTTGGTCTCTCTAGCCAAAAGAGATAGATCTTTGGACGATTTTAGGGCTCCCATCAGGATCAACTTATATTGTTCTTGGATGAGGTATTCAGCGAATGAATCAAGCAAGGGAATTCACTAGTTTGGGGTTGTCAGTCTCTTGGAGTGGAAGGTGGGTACCAATACTGGAAATTCAAGGCCAAACTTTCTCAGAATGGATAGCACCATCTAATCATCCTTCTCGTCAATTCCACATTGCTTGAACTGCATGACCAAAGACTTGAATTTGGAGAAGAATTGGTGGATGGTTTCAAAACTTCTGGGTTGAAGAGAAATCAAATCATTCTCCAAAATGTGGCCTCTCAGCTCATACTTCTTACAAAATAATGATTCAAGCTTCAACCATACTTCCCTCGGTGTTTTCAATCCATCAAAGTGGAAGAGGAACTCCCTGGATATACAAATACACATGAAACCAAAGGATTCGTCTAGTTTGTTCATGTACCTCAATTTCTCTAAAGGTTTCTCGGGTTCGACCTCCTTTCCCATAGTGACCCTATACAAACCCTTGTTGCACAACATAATCTCCATATCTCCCCTCCAATCCATGTAATTGAAAGGTGTGAGGATCCTTGGTGTCAAGGCAGGTGAATTCTCTATTTTGAAGCTTCAGGAGCAACACAATTATTCTGAATTCTTTAATTAACCTACATAAAACTCTCAATTTGAAGGTAAACCATCTCTGTAGATATTTGAGACCATATAAAATTATCGATTCCATAAGATCTTCAAGCTATATTGAACCTCACAATGAAATGAGAATGAGGGAAGAAGAATTTCAATGTTTATAATTGTTAAACATGCATAGTGAAATTCATTAGAGAAAAAAGAAAAAAGAAAAAATTTGATCGCATAAAGTGAGCTCAATAATCATTAATATGTGTGTAATACATCCATGATGCAAAAGAGGGAATTTGAATCCTCTAGGAGTGATTCCAATCCCTGACTCCATGCTGACTCCAAACATGACTAACTTTGGAATAATCACCACTTAAGATTCACTAGTGCAACTTTGGACAACTAAAACAACTAATAGTCAGTTATTTAACATGGTAGGTGAGCAAAGGCATCTCCTTAAATCATGCAAAGGGGGCACTAGGAAAAGTGAGATTCAATTGAATGTATCCCATCGAAGCAAGAATCAACAATGACTAGGGTGAATTGATGGTGGAACTCTCGTAACTCAGAGTGATCTCCTAAAATATAGGGATTGGTCTCTAGAGATTTTAGATTGGTGCATGAGGGCACATCAAGTGGATAGTGGGACCCATAAGACATATCCATACATTAATGAAAGTGATAATGACATCCTTGTTGTTCAGGAATAAACAACCTTGTAACCGAGGGTCTGGGGTTACCAACGCACTCTTAAAACTTGCAGACAATCAGCTTTAAAGTATAGAAAAAGAATAGGAAGAAATGTTGAACTCACCCAATTAGCGATGGTTGATCCAAGCTTTCTCTTCTTCGGTTCTGCTCCTCTCCAAAGCTTTCAGGGATGCACCTCCTTCACCTACAAAGAGAAAATCCTCCAAGTACAATCTTATACATGTATATATGACAAGTTAGATAAACAATATATAGAGTGCTTAATCATAAATATTCATCAAACCATGATACATGAAAGAAACTCAACACAAAGTTGGAAGAAGGTTTCTCTTTATTAACAATAGTGAATGAGATAAGTGTGCAACCCAACACCTGAAACAAGGACTCCTCTGCAACCAAAGGATTCTAAGTTCTACTGCTCCAAAGACTTCTGAAGATATACCACCAACATAACTTTGCTCTCCAAGTATGATTAATTAATGCCCTCCCCAAGGCCTCTATTTATACTTAGGAAAATATAGCAGTTTCGAAGGTTGAGGAGGTTGAGACAGTTAAGATAGTTAATGATTAGGGATTAAAAAATCTCCATTAATCGTGTTTTATTATTTTTAATGTCGAATGGATGTGTACGTGAGTATTGATACTGGAAACCCACGTATGACATGCGAGTTTCTATAAGGGAAACCCGTGTACAGATCTGTACATGGGTTGCAATGGAGATACTCGCATACAGTACACAGGATGCTATGGAGATAGTCATGTACGTATGCAAGTTGCTATGGAAAGAGTCGCGTACAACAATCAACATATAAAAAGGTAAAATGGAAAGCCGGTGGGATAGTGAATGCATCTCATGTCATGCTCGTCTATAGTGTTTAGGAAACCTTCAATCCATAAATGTCCTTTTGTGTGCCAACATATGAAGTGTCGGCACTCGGACGGAGAAGTGCCATTTGGGTTGATAACAATCCTAAGCTAGGAAATTGACATTTATACTATGGTGGACAAGGGAGGATTACAATAATACTAACAATAAAAAAACATCACTCAAAGATCAAATCCACCAAAAAGTAGAACTAAACTTATATGGACCCTATGAGATCATCCAACACATTAGACAACTGTACTACATGATAGTTCTTCTAGCACACTCCAAGGTTCATCTAGTATTTCATATCTATTGTCCAAATAAGGTAATGGGATTAAATTGCACAGTGCAAACCAATTTACTAGAACTTGATGAAGAAGACCCCATTTGGCTCCAACCAGAATAAGTGATATAAGAAAGCATCAATTGTGTCAACACACATTTTGAGAAGCATCAATCTAATGCAAAGATATGTAGCTAGAAGATGCCACATCACAATCAACAACAATTCTGCAGCAATTTCCTCAGCCCAACCTTGAGGACAACGTTTACTGTTTTTTGTTGTTGGAGGGGGGCCATGTTAGGGTCCTACCCTAACCTCCCTAGTTTAGGTTACCTCATATTTAATCAATTAATGTATATGGCCATATTCTTTGAATAAGGCCTATTAGATAGTAGTGGATATTTATTTAATGTAAAAGGGGGCCATGTAATATTAAAGTTGTATAATGTTGAAATTGGATATTTTCTGAATAAAAGTCCATCCCTTCTTGAGATGCAATTGAACATTTCTTTATTTCTTTTAATTATCATAATACGAGTGTATATTTCACATATTTTAACCTTTTTATCTCTTGTATTTGATTGTATGCATTTATAATCTATATAAACATGGTTTTTGTTTCAAGTCTAACGTTCAAGGAACACTACGAATGTCCTTTACTTCTACTCAAGAATTATGGAATTTTATCAAATCATCTCAACGCTAATCAAACCACTTAGTGAGGGAAAACAAAATGCACATGTTGAAGTAAGTCTAAATATGGACATTTTGCTAATAGAAGAAAAACACTCTTTGAGTTTTATGTTGAGTGTGGTGGTGATATTTCTTATATGAGCTATGTGAAATATTGAAGCTTATAATAAATGATGGTGTCTTTACTACCAACACAAAGTTTTCCTTAGAAAAGAGCATGGACCTTTATGAATGCAAAGATCGTATTTTAAGTTTAAATGAAAGAGTAAATTATCTCCCTAAAGGAAAGGAAGCAAACCTCTTGTATGTGACAAATAAATTAGTTTTTCTAGTTTTAACAATGAAAAAAAGATAAAGGCTACAAAGAGATGCCAGCCTTCCCATCCTATAGATCCTTAGGGTTTTAATCAGATTGAAGACTGTTATAGTTATGAAAAAAATGATGCATAAAAATCATTAGTGAAACTCAAGGATGCGAAAATACAAGTTGGTTATGGATGTTGTTAATAGGAAGATGTTTTTTGAGCCTGTAAATGAAATGTTGGGAAAAACATTGAATCCAATGCCAGGCACCCGTCCTTGCATAAAGTCTATAAAATCAAATTTTAAATATACATCCACTAGAAAATGTGGTCTAAGGTTTTTAGGTAACCTGAAGTAAATTATAAAATTCTAGAGATGTGGAGGTTTTAATCAATGAATACATGCTTAATGAAACTCCTTGGGCACCATACAACAAAGTTTATTGAGAA
Source organism: Pseudotsuga menziesii (assembly GCA_001517045.1). Lineage (NCBI taxonomy): Eukaryota > Viridiplantae > Streptophyta > Pinopsida > Pinales > Pinaceae > Pseudotsuga > Pseudotsuga menziesii. Next base: position 290,940 of record LPNX010376573.1, read on the forward strand.
ACTTTTGGGTGGAACACATGACCTTTGATTTTCTATAAGCAAAACATTCTAGAAAAAGGATAAGTGTACTTAGTCCATAAAATTTAGATCTTGTATAATTTAGTAGATTCCCTACTTATACAATTATGTTTTGTCAGTAGTGATAGATATAGGGAAACATGACAAGAAACCAGATCAATTTTTACAAAAAAATAGGGTAATTGAATGTTTCTCATTAGAGAAACAAGCATAATAGTATGTTCATTATGATCATCTTTCATATTAGTATGTTCATTGTGATCATATTGCTATGTTCTCTTAAGCATGAATGGTTTCCAAAATATGTTCTTTGATGCAATCAAAATTGTCACGAAGCAGAAAGAGTGGTCACTTGGTAAACAATCACTTGTATCATTGTATGAAGTATCATTCTCAGTTGCTTCTAGGATTTTGATTTAGTGAAGGAGATTGCTTCTGTCCAACTTTCTTCTTAATATGAATGGAGTGCATCAACAAAAGAAAATGTAAATACTTAAATAACATAATACCCATAACGTGAATAATAAATCTAATACCACCCTCTAAGAATCAAGTATATAATATGTTCATCCTGATGGTATCCATAGTTATCATTGGTGATGTAATTGTGGCTAGCAAGTATATTTGTATTCTTACAATTGTAGCTAATGAGATCTTATATTGAACAAAATATTAGTTCCATTTGAACTTAGAAGAAGCAAGATGGTGAGTGATGGTCATGAATCAAGAGTGATTGCAATGAACAACTAAATGAAGCCTAAGTATAAGAGTAACACATAGATTGTAGAAAGCTTGCTAAAACTTTAGTCACCAAAATTGTTCAAAATTACAAATATCCTTTAAATTTCACATAGATTTTGACCTTGAATATGAAGCTTTGGTATGTTCCATTCTTGTTTCGATAAGGCCTAGAAATCAACACATTAAGAAATATATACTGGTTTTTTCTAGCAAGTGATTTTAATGGGCCATTTGGTCTAATTATAAAGGAGATGGTGAAAAATAGGACTTGCCTCTTTTATTTCTAGATGATGTAGAAGAAACGGTCGATTGACACACACATTGGACATATAAGTGATGTGTTTTACGTCACCAACATTGGGATTTCATGTGTGTCCATTCTCCATTTTTCTCCATATTGTTAGGTCATTTGGTCAATCAATGCACCCCATGTAATTTTCACTTGTGTAGCTAGACATTAAAGTCGACCACAATAGTGTGCCATTAGGGTCATCAAACGTGTCGTATTTCCCACCCTACTAGGCAAATGACTATTGTTGTCTTCCAATTGTGGAATCCTACATTATGCACCAAAATTTAGTTTCCCTTAAAGATAAGGACTTCAATGAAAATTTTGTAGTGGATTTAAAATCCACATAATAGATATGGCAATCAAAGTAAGTCAATAAGTGGGAAAATTCAACTTTTTGGTGACTCATTTCCCCCATAACAAGTTAAAGTACTACCTTGATAGACATTTTTAAATTTTTTATCTATCTAAATCATTCTAAAATGGGATAATATCGATAAGGAAAAAGTTCCATGGTCAAATATCCCACAATTAATTAGGAACCATAACATTCAACCAAATGTCTACCAGAGTTGGGTAAAACGTTCCACCAAAAATAGGTTGAGTTTGTCCTCTCTTTAACTTTATTACATTTTAGAACATCATATTTTCTTGTGATTCCCATTCCAACTTTATGGTCTCTTGCTAATTTACAATATCCCCAAGTTGTATTGTGCACTTTATCAAAGAACTTGTGCTATCATTCCTTAATTATGTGAGCCTAAGGAGTGCTTAGGGTTTTGATCCATTTTAATTCATTATGTCACATCCCCTCCCATCAACCGGACCATGGAGGGAACATGAACAATTTAGGGGGTGCTATAATTTAACCCCAAGGATGTATCATGAAAATCATAAACAACAAAATGTGTGTGCAGATTCATGATTAGAAAACACAATGGAATTAGACACTATTAATGCACACACAACATGCAATTACCAACATGTTCATCACAAGCATAACAATAGAATAATGCACATAAATAAACTCATTTTCATGCTATTTATGAGTATCTAATTGAACAATTAATTCCGGGTCTATACATTCAATTTAACACAATTAACAATCATTCATAACACATAATCAAAGAAAGTAGAAATACTTATCTTTTAATTGCAATTGACTAAGCAAGTAGTTATGTAAGAGAGATGTAACACCCAATTGTAGGTCTTTGTCCAACCTATATTCTTTCAATTCAGAGGCTACCCAAGCTAGTTGTGTATCAACTAAGGAGGAACTACTCAGGCTCAGTCACAACCATAGGTACAAATACTCATGCTAAGATAACACACAACAAGATTTGTCAATCAAGTAGGGAGGTAAGGAAGGAGATAGATAATTCAGCGAGCTCAACCAAAGAGCTACATACATCTCAATTGGACTTCATAAAACCTTGGCTCCCACGTTACCTACCATACCCAACACAAGGAAGGTCCCCTTCTCTGCTAGAAAGTCCCTTGGGCACCCCTTCCCTCCAGTGCTCTTCAGGACGGGCATAGAAAGGTCCAAGTTGCTAAATCCTTAGATATTATTTCCATCAATAGGTTTATCAATCAACTACACCCTCTGATCTCACTCTCGCTTCAATCGACTCTTATATTTTTTCAATTTTTGGGCATGTGGCTATAAATCATGAAGTTACACTTTTGGGCTTCCAAATCTCAGTTTTCCCATGGAATTTTGGGCTTTTGCACTCTCAATTTATACCCATGGATTATATCTATGGATTCTCCATTGGATTTAACTCATTATGTGAATTTCTAAGCATTTTTTACACTTTAAAATGTGGGTTCTTTACAAGTTGTGATCTTTGAAAATTTCACTACTAGGAATGCATAGCTTGCTCAAAATTTCTCTCTGGTTGTTCAATAATGGAATGGGGATGATGAAAAACTAATTCCCATGAGGAATAATGACTTGTGGGTCAAGTAAATAGTGTCTATACACATCCCTATGAATTTATGGGTTTCCCATGTTGCATTAATTTCATGAGCTGATTTTTCAGTTGCTTCCTTACAACAGAAATAAATGCCAACAAGCAAATTGAAGGTGGGTTCTCAAGATAACATTTGGCAACACAAGGTTCAATCCTACAACCTCATCACCTCTCCATAGTGGATGCACATGGCCCCCTCATTTTTGTTGCTTCCATATCCAACTTGATATTTTTATTTGTATTAAAAATATTTACATGCATATACAATTTTCCATGGCTTACTATCTCATGACTAACAAAATAAAAATTACATGCCTTTAATACTCGAGCATTCACTGGCGGGGATTTGGACTTGAGATCCAGACTAGGATTTATATAACGAGTATACACAATATTTACATATATAACCAATGCATTCTAAGGGTCAAAATGGGGGTATTACATTCCCCTTCCCATTAGAACAGCATCGTCCTCAATGTTCTCAAAACTTGAAAAAAAATGGGTAATGCCTCTTTCATGGTATCCTATAACTCCCATGCAGGGTAATTTTTAGGGGCAAAATTTCACCTATTGGCTATTTTTTGGGTTTTTTTCAAAAAATAAATTCTCTATCTGGTCATTTTTAGTGTCTAATATTGCCTATATTTACATAAAATATGTTTTTTTATCATAATATTCGCCAAAATTTACACATTTCAGTGTTACTTTTATGTTTCGTATTTAATATTCCCCTACCTATCTATATCATGTTTTTTTCAATCCAAAACAATCGCATAGAATACTATACTTAAGTATAATATTAAAATCCTTAAAAAATACCATGCTCCCATGTAACCTCATCGGGACCAATGTGCTTCCATTGCAACTTTACATGTTCGATGGCTCAGTTCTGGAGCAATGTCACCTTGTTGTCAATGATGCGCATAGGTTCCACTTGGAACTCTCCCTCGGGTTCCACATGTATCACATTCTAATCTATTATGTAATTAGGATCATGTACATACTTCTCAAGCATAGAAACATGGAAAACATTATGATCTTTCATGTTAGCAGGTAATGCAATCCTAAATGCAATTGGTCCTACCCTATCAAGGACTTCAAATGTACCATAATATCTTGGTGTTAGCTTGCAAAACTTTCCAACTTTAAGGAACTTTTCCGAGGATTCTCTCTTAAATAAACATGATCCACAATTTTAAATTCCTTGTGCATTTTGTTCAAATCTGCATAGCTCTTCTATTTGTCTCGGGATGCCTTTAAATCTTGTATGATCTTAACAATTTCTTGTTCCATTTCCTTGAGAATTTATGTCCCAATCACTACTATGTTCATTGGATTGTCCCAATTCATTGGATTTCTGCATCCTTTTCCATATAATGCTTCAAAGTGACTCATTCCCAATAATGTTTGATGTCCATTGTTGTCTGCAAATTCTACCAAGTGTAGGTAATTATCCCACTTGGATGGTTTATCCATCGCATACATTCTCAACATGTCTTCAAGAACTTAATTCACCCTCTTGGTTTGACCATCTGTTTGAGGATGTTACACTGTGCTATGACTCAATTGAGTTCCCAATTCCTAAAATAACCCTTTCCAAAATTTGGAAGTAAACTTTGCATCCTGATTTCAAACTAGTGCTTTAGGAAATCCATGCACTCTAAATATTTCCTTCATGAAAATATTTGCTATGTCACTTTCTTTATGAGTGGACTTGATTGGAATAAAATGAGATTCCTTTGATAGCTTGTCCACCACAACCATAATTGAATCATTATTTTTCACTGTCACTGGCAAACCTGTTATAAATTCCATAGAATTATATCCCACTTCCATTCTGGAATGGGCAAGGGCTGTGATAGTCCTGCTGGATCTTGATGCTCCAACTTGACTTGTTGGTATTTTTTACACCGAGAAATGTATTCTACTATGTCCTTCTTCATTCCATGCCAAAAGTATTGCTTTCCTATTGTTGTTATTGTCTTTTGATATTTTGGATGTCCATAGTATGAAATTTGATGAATTTCATCCATTACTAGCTTCTTTAAATCTGCACAATTTGGAATGTACAATATGCATTTATAAACAAGAAGATCATCTTATCCAAGCTGATATCCTTTTCACTTTTCATCTACTTTACCCAACTTCAATTTTTAAGTTAACTTGAAGGTAAGTTTCATCACTCTTTTGGGATTCAAGAAATCTTGTACTCAAATCCAATTTGCATACACTTAATGCTGCTACATGAAATTTTCTGCTAAGGGAATCTACAACCTTATTCTCTTTCCCTTTCACATGCTAAATTTCAAAATCGAATTCACATAGACATTCCATCCATATAACTTTCCTAGAGTTCAAGTTTGGTTTGTCAAACAAATACTTTGTGCTCATATGGTCTATCCTAAGCTTGAATCTTCTTCTCAATAAACAATGTCTCCACATATTGAGAGCATGTATTGTGGCTGCAAATTCTAAATCATGAGTTGCATAATTATTCTCATGCTCCTTTAATTTTCTTGACTCATAGAAAATCACAAATCCTTCTTACATAAGCACTCCACCTAGTCCTTCAATGCAATCATTTGTGCACACTACAAAATTCTTCTTTGGATATGCAATCTTCAAAATAGGAGAGATGATAATAACTTTTTCAACTGTTGAAAGCTTTGTTCACATTTTTTCATGCCATACCAACTTTGCATTCTTCCTTTGAAACGATGTGATTGGATGGGCGATCTTGGAAAATACTTCAATGAACCTTCTATAGTATCCTCCAAGACCCATAAAATATCTAGCATTGGTAAAATTCTTTGGAGTAGGACAATTAATTATGGCTTCAATCTTTTCTGGATCCATTGCAATTCCTTCTTCTGAGATAAAATGACCCAAATATTCTACCCTCCTTTGATAGAATTCACACTTGCTTATCTTTGCATACAATTGGTGTTCTCTAAGAACTTGCAATATCATTCTTAGATGTTCCCCATGCTCTTCTTCATTCCTTAAATATATAAGAATGTCATCCAAGAACACTAACACAAACTTGTCCAAATACTTACTAAAAACACTATTCATGGGACGCATAAATGTGGTGGGTGCATTAGTAAGACCAAATGGCACAACAATGAACTCATAATGGGCATATCTCGTCTGAAAAGTTGTCTTGTGTATGTCTTCTTCCTTTATCCTCACTTGATGATCACTAGACCTCAATTCAATTTTTGAAAACACTTTGGCTTCCTTCATTTGATCAAACGAATCATCAATTTTGGGAAATTGGTACTTATTCTTGATTGTCGCTTTATTTAGCTTCTTGTAATCAATAGATAGCCTTAAAGTCCCATCTTTATTTTTGAAAAATAACACTAATGCTCCCCAAGGAGACACACTTGGCATTATATACTTTTATCCACTAATTCCTTTAGTTGCATCTTTAACTCTACCAATTATGGTGTGTTCATTCTAAAGGATATTTGGAAGCCGACACTTCCCATGGAACAATATCGATGGTGAAATCAATGTCTCTTTTCAGTGGTAGTCCCGACACTTCATTAGGAAACACATCCTTAAACTCTTGTAACAAGGGGTAATCTTATATCCTTGGGATTTTGTCCTCTAGAAAACATAATATATGAGTTGCATATAATTGACAACCTTACTTGTAAGAATTTCTTAATTGTAAGGATGAAATATACCTTAATAAGACTTTCTTGGGAATTCCTCTTGCCAACCTCGACCTTTCTTCTTCATCAATGCATTCAAGAATTTTTTCATAAAAATCTACCTTAGCTCTATGCTTTCCCAACTAGTTCATGCCAATAAGAGAATCATAGGACCCTAATGGTAGGACATTTAAATTCCCTTTTGTGAGGAGTGCATTCAACTCTATGGGACATTCTACTACTACTTACTCACTTTTATTTTTGTCCCTGTGGCTAATTGAACTAACCATGACCTATTATGCTTTGTATTTTGAAGAGAACAATTTTCAACCACTTTTGGAGAAACATAACTATGAGTAGAACCTAGATAAGTCAAAACAAAAATAGATTTCTTAGCATTTTTACCTTCAACTTCCAGTACTGTTGATTGATGGTCTATTTAATGGTTATCCAATGCTACATAAATTTGTAGATTTGTTTTTTTCCATATCTTCGACTGTAACTGTTGATTCTAAGTTGTGCAAGTCTCGAGGGTTCTCTTTCCAATGTGAACAATACTTAATCACGTGAGGTTGTCCACATCTCCAACACCGAAGCAGTTTGTTTGGTCCTTTTTCTGCTGCTACTGTTGACTTAGTTCCACTTCATGCTTGTCGGCCTTCTTGGAAACTCCTTGGCTAATTTTTAAATGATGGCTTAAACCCACTTCTCCTTTAATCAAACTTTCTCTTTGGATTCCCTTTCCATGTTGGATGAACCTCTGATTTTCCTTTGCTTTGCTCATAACAATGCATGTCCATCCTAAGAGTTGGTGGATTAACAAACACAATCCTATCTCTGAAATTTTGAGGTAGACTTCCAAGGAAGCATTAGATTTCTACTCTTCCATCTTTGATGTAATCTACATACCTCAACAATTCAAAAAATTGATGGACATGTTATTCCATAGATTTATGTCCCAACTTTAGTTCAATGAACTCCTTTCTCTTGTTATCATAATACCTAGCAAATATGTATTTCTCCTTGAAATACTTCTTAAATCTTTCCCAACCGATTCTTGTTTCCTTGAATTCTTTCACTTGCATGAGATGGTCCCACCAAATTGAAGCTCTTCCATTTAGATTGTAAATGGAAGTTCTGGGATTTTCATTTCTTGAGTTATCATGTATTCTAAAATACTTTTTCATACCAATAAGCCATGCCTTTTCCTCTTGACCTATCTTACTCTCTCTATCAAATGTGGGAGGCCTTTCCTTTCTAAATTCTCCTTGTGGAATCCTTTTGAATTTTCTTCTCCCTGCAACCTGCTAGAATTATGCATTGGGGTACTTCGATAACCTTTGGGGTCACATGAGCTTCGATAAGAAGATATTGATGAGGGTGTCCTACTCTTTTTACTCATAAAACTTTTTCTTGGGCTTGGAGTCCTCTTCCTGGAGCGACCTCTGAAGAAATTCTCTCCATTTCTTCCTTATTGGCCCACATTTCTTGGGTTGCACCCAAGGTTAATCCTCTGTTCATATCAATGAGACTCTACAAAATAGAAGCATTGATTTTTTTTCTTATTGATCCTTCATAAACATTTCACTGAAACTTGTCATGGTTTCAACCAAATTTTGAGGAGTGATTTTCTCTCTTCTTCCATTGGATTTTGTCTCAGTTTTTTCCTCTTGCGTATATTCTCCTAAGACACACTCATCATGATAATAAGGTTCTTAAGCATCATTCATGAACACCATTTTATTTGGAGACCCTTTCCCTTTGTCTGTTGCCCTCAACTACAACTATTCAAAGCTTAACAACTGCAAACAATGTGCATCATCGAGATATTTATTAGACATCTTAGGAATGCATGTAAAAACATAAAACAATATGATTTAATAGAATTATAATCATGGAATAATTCATAATTTTCTAATTCCTTCCTTTAATTTCACCCATTTATACAATTTTGGAAATTTCCCTTAATTGACAAAAAAAATTTGTCAACAAAACAAGGTCACTGGCACTTTTTTGTCATGATCTCTGAAAGATAAAAATTCCTCATTCAGATTCTAGTTGTACACCATTGTTCCCCTTTGCATAATATGTCCAACACTTATACTCCTACTCCATCCTGAATTTGGATTTGGAATTTAGATTACTTCAAAAATGTCAAATTTTCCTAATTCTGCACTTTTTTCCACAGTTGTAGTTACCCTAAGAGGCCAACTTCAGCTGATTGTAGAAGTAAATATAGAGAGATCTGGAATAATTTTTTTCTACTGGATGAAGTTAGTCCATACAATAATTATCACACTACATCTTTCATATCTATGATCTGACCTTCTAGTCATCTACTATAAAATTATGGGTTTGATTGCTTTTGACTTTTGCACTTTTTCACAAATTTCAAATTTTCACCCAAAATTGGCTATCTCCCAAACCAAGCATTTTTGGAAAAAAAATTATAAAGGAAAATTTCTATTTTGATGATTAGATGAAATGTCTAGTTCAAAAATTTTCTTGTTTTCAACATATAGGATCACTTTACCTCCTTCAAGCTTTTCAAAATCCCCAAAAAGTGCTCTAGGATAGTGTTTTTTGGCATTCTTTAACATCCTGGGTTCACACCTTTTGTAATTTTTCTCCAAGCTTCTAATTTTAGCTGTGTTCCTGGTCCATGACCATGCCATAACAATTTCATCCCAAACCAAGCCCTCATCGAGCTTCGAGACACTGATATTTGAAAGTGATTAATTTGAAATTTAGAACAAATCAGAGAAAAATGGTATCGAGTCTCTCACTGGTACTTTTGTGACATTCTCCAATGGCATCTGAATGCCTCAAGTCTCACATGATTCCGAGTTGAATTTCTCCTATTATGACCAAAACAATTTTTGGGCTCTATACTGAATTTTTTCCTTCAACCCCGACGTGATGGTCCTAACTTTTTCCAAGCCTTTCCAACTTTTCCAATCATAAATTAGAATGCACAATTGATCTAAAATAATTCATTCCTGACTTCCAGACTCTGAATTTTATCTTTTGTATGTCAAAAGTCAAAAATCAAAAGTGTAAAATAGCTCCTCCACAATTCCTTCTTGACCTCCCGATTTCGACTACTACCTTTCGTACGTCGAGAGTTGGAAGTCGGAAGCAAAAATAGATTGTCCATAAAACCTTCTCGATCTCCCAACTCTGACTACTACCTTCCGTACGTCGGGAGTTAGAAGTCAACACTACCTATCAACACCTAAATAGGACTATCCTGACTTCTCGGCTCTGACTACTACCTTATGTACATCGAGAGTTGGAAGTCACAACTCCAACACTGTGCTACTACGCAGTCCCAGTCCTAAATTTCGTCGTCGACACCTGGATTTCAGCACTTCAACATCAACACCTAGGCTCTATTCAAATATTAATAATACAAACTTCCAGACCTTCTGATTCCAATGTCGAAAATCAGAAGTCAACAATATACCCATATCACTACCAACTTTTTATGTCAGTATATTTCATGTCCGAATTCGTTTTTGACAAAATGGGTATCTTTGGAAAGATCTCAGTGAGATCTATGAAACACAATGATCCTTTGCAACATCTAAATGCTTTGTTTTTTGTCATCCTTTAACCCACAATGTACCAAACACCTATCAATGCTCCCTGTGCAATTCTGATTTTCTATGTGTAAATGTAGATTTTGGCCCCAACAACCCCAATGTTGCAACCTTATGCTATGATACCACTCGGTCACATTCCCTTCCATCAACCTGACCATGGAGGGAACATGAAAAATGTAGGGGGTTCTATAATTCCCCCCAAGGCCAGATCATGAAAATCATAAACAACTAAATGCGTGTGAAGATGCATGCTTAACAAACACAACAAAATTAGACACCATCAATGCACACACAACATGCAATTACCAACATTTTCATCATAGGCATAACAATATAATAATGAAAAGAAATAAACTCATTTTCATGCTATTTACAAGCATCTAATTGAACAATTCATGTTGTTTCTATACATTCAATTTAACACAATTAACAGTCATTCATCACGCATAATCAATGACAATAGAAACACTTATCTTTTAAATTTAATTGACTGAGCAACTGGTGTTACGGAGAGAAATTCCTATGGCTTGGGGTACCACAACAGACAACTTGACTCCAGAAATCAATCATTTCCAATATGCAATAGAAATTAAATGTCTAGCACTAAAGGATCAGACCTCGTACCTTATTATGGACGGTTGAAGTAGATCCCCATTGAGCTTTCCAACTTTAGCTTGAATTGATAGATTACTTCCTCAACAACAAGTAAACAATACAAGCATTCTATATATCATGGTGTTAGATCTATTCTAGCACATATAATCAATAATGTATAAGCATTTGACATAATCCAATGGATAAAATATTCATTCAAACACACATTATTGGACAGGAAAAGATATTTCTATTAATATAATTTAGAGATTACAAGATACAACCTCTGTCAGCACATCTGCGAACCGGAGAAACTGAATCCCCCACTTGGGCCTCCACCACCTCAATCCTCCATCTCTCGATAGCAAGGTCACTAGCAAAAGGCAAGCTTGGGAAGAACACACTAGTGCTCCAAGGGACAAAGGGATGCAGACTCAAGCATAAGTTCTAGCAACAATGGACTATAGTTTCTTTGCTCTCAATTCTCTCTTCTTGCCTTCAATGTACCAAGGGGTTCCTTATATATCTTTTCAAAGGGGTAATGAAAGGTCGAATCCGAGTGATCTCAAGGCATAGGGAAGGCCAGGAGTCAAATGAGTCGGATCCATGTCAAGGAAAACTCCAAAAGGATTTGGATTTTGTAGACATCCCGATGTACGCAGTTTTAGTGGTCAAACCATCGTATATACACGCTTATAGGTTTAAAAGTCACGTGTATCATTTTTCGCATGTTTTTTGGGATGATCAAGGAAACATCAAAGGACAAAAAATGGTCCATGGGGTCTAAGGAGTCTGCAACAGGACAGGGGAAGGCCATACAAAGTGTGATTCACCTAGAGTGGTGAAATCAGCTATAATAACTGGCTATGGAATAACAATGTTCCACCAAACTATGGGGCTCTATCCATCCTATATTCTTTCAGCTAAGAGACCACCCTTGAGTCGGGTTGTGTATCCAATAAGGAGGAACTACTCAAGCTCACTCACAACCATAAGTACAAATACCCATGCTAAGCCAACAGACAACTGGGTTTTTCAATCAAGTAGGGAGGAAGGGAAGGATACATAACATCATCATTGATAACAAAAACATTGTCATAATGGATACATAACATCTAACATAAAAATCTTGGAATAGAGTCTCTTAAAATATACATTAATAGTAGCACATGTATCTATAAAGACAATGTCATAGGTCAATGCCAACTAACATATGATGGCATTGTTATATTGACCATCCACAACAATAATAGTGAGTGATAGTAAAGAAATTTATAGAATCCCTAAGGATAGTCCTCTACCCCGAGAGCCATGTGCATCACTATCATCATTGACACAGGAAAAAAAATATTGTGATCACAATGCTAATAAGATCACTTATAAACTAAGAATGAGAGTATTCATAGTCACAATGCCAACAATCATTTCAATTACCAAAATTTCTTTAACTACATGCGAGCATCAAACACTCACTTCACAGTTGTTTTAATTGGTGGGTTTGGCAATACTTTTTTCATAAAAAAACAGTAACTTGATATTCCTTGGAATCAAAGATAACTTTACTCAATACAAACTAGTTGTGGACCAGTATACAACTCCCCAAAAGACCCTTCTAGTCACTACAAAGACAATAGTCTACATAATTTGCTTCTTGTCCAACTTTGCAAAATTACAAACTTCCATAGACCTTACTACAACATCAAACATAGAAAACTATAATGACCACCAATCTACTCTATTTCAGGACCAATGATACAAAATTATAGTCTTCCAAAAACATCACTACATCATCAATAAATAGAAATTACTAGATACCTATCACAACAAGTAAAATTAGCAACTTAGTAAGCCTTGATGGAACCCCTAGACACCCCAATGGATTCCAAAAATTCGTAAAAAAACAAAAGACCCTCGTCATTGCCCATTTCCATTTTAGACAATCTATCAATGAACACATTAAATTGTCTAAAGACATGCTTGAATGTAATACAACCGAAAGAAGATTGAAGATCTCTAAATCTAGCACACCAATGCTCCAATACTGCAACCTGCAGAGAAGATTTAGTGGCATCCCAGTCAATGATGATGCTTAAGTCCCCAAAATTTGAAGTGACATACAAATTTTGGTTGAAGCAAAGAACAGAAGTCCCCAGAATACCAATAACTTTATTCTAGTGTTAATTCTAGGACCACAAACCATTCATAAATAAAAGCATTGTGGATTGTTGACTTTAAAAACCATACCACTGTCACACAAACTTCTCTAAAAACCTCATCAAAGAAACACAAAAAAAATAATTTTGTTCCTTTTTTATCAATAATCTAAACCTCTTTAACACACAGAATAAAATATTAAAAAAAATGAAATTATCAATAATCTAGACTTCTTTTAACACACAAGAAAATCTTTAAAAAAAACCCAATAACTTAGACTTCTTTAGCTTGATCTCCTTATAGAACTCTTTAAAAAAACCAAGTATTTTAATACTAAGAATATGTATTTTGGAGATATTAAAAATAAAAAACCAAAATCAAAATATCTAAACGCTATATTCAAAATGTTTACGAACTCTTTTAAGAAACCAAGTATTTTAGAACTAAGAATATGTACTTTGGAGATATTTAAAAAAACAAACCAAAATCAAAATATATAAACGCTATGTTCAAAGTGTTTACGTAAAAATTAAAAACTCTTTTAAGAAACCAAGTATTTTAGAACTAAGAATATGTACTTTGGAGATATTTAAAAAAACAAACCAAAATCAAAATATATAAACGCTATGTTCAAAGTGTTTACGTAAAAATTAAAATATTTAAGAAGGGGCATTCCGAGAATTGAACTCGGGACCTCTTGCACCCTAAGCAAGAATCATACCACTAGACCAAATGCCCAGATGTAATATTTGAAGACCTATACAGTTGTTTTCACATTTTAAAGTGGCAGCAGTGGTTGGTATGAAAATAGTAGAATGAATACCTCAATCGAGATCAGAACGTTAGTATGTTCCAGATTATATAAAATTATATACCTTCATTCACGATCCAATCGAAAAGAGACTTATAGATTAAGAAATCCAATTTATTAACAAGGTGGACGTGCCGGAGTGGTTATCGGGCATGACTAGAAATCATGTGGGCTTTGCCCGCGCAGGTTCGAATCCTGCCGTCCACGGTGTGGTTTTCGATATTTTTCTTATCGTCATAGAACTAGATCTCGCTTAATCAGAAATTTGTTCTGTGCATATTTTATGTTTGGCATATAATCATATGCAAATTATGGAGAGAAGTTATGCTCTGCAAATTTCATGTCAAACAATACACTTTACACAAAATTATCAATAAGAAATAAAATGTAAAATGCAATTATTGAGACTAGTATACTCAAAATTCTTCTTTTTTTGAAATTTTTGTGCGGTTGGCCAATTCTTAATACTTTTACGACTTTGGCATGGCATGGCATGAACACAAGCGTGTAGGATAACGCTTCAATATTTTTGGCATTTTTCATGTTAAAATCGAGTTTGGAAATTGCAATTTCAGCGATTATAATTGTTTTTCTGGATTTAATGCTTAATTTTGAAACTATCTAAATTATCGAAATTGTGATTTCAGCAATCGAAATTGTATTTTCAATAATTATTCTTCTGCTGGATTCCAATAGCTAGGAAAGGCTTTGGTTGTTTGGTACTAAAATTTGTTTCTTGCTTACTGAAGGAACTTTTTGGTTGTGTCGAGGCTTACTTAGCTTCTTGAAGCTAATGCAATGAAATGATGTTTCTTGTACAGGTCTTTTTACAGGTAAAACGTCTTATTTCCAATTTCAAGATTGAGATTAAATATCTCAGCTTGCAAAAGTAAAATGCTAGAATATTTATTTAATTTAAGGCTTTGAGTGATGGAGGTATTGCCAAACTTGTTTCCTTTACTAATCTTGAATTTGTTATGTTATTGCATGACGTTTGAGGTCTATGTTTTTAACTTTCTCATTCTAGGCTTAAGGACATAATGTTTGCCTATATTTTTTATTTATTTAAAGGTATAAGTGCTTAGAAGTACAAGCAAAATAGGAGCATATGTTTTTAGCCTAACTATGACTATAACCTGTAAATCTTATATTTCTCCTATCGTTGGTATACTATATCCTAATCTTACATGCGACATTAAAGGATGAACATTCTATAAACTAAATCTTGCAATACCTTTAATACTTTTACCAAAATATTTACATATGAAATTGTATTAACTTATGCTAGGATGTCATCATAAACAAGTAATAATATATGTCTAGGTATTGTCATAGTTTAAGAGTGAACAAATGCATATCTGAGAGAATGATATATGCAAAGTAAAGTAATGATATATTTACCACATTATTTAATGTTTGTTTGTATCGCAGGTTTAACAATGCCATTCGGGATATAGAGAATACTCAAATCAAAACCCATACGATTTGTTTCTTAGTGGAATCCACGTGTGATGAGCTTGTTGGCTAGGGTTTTAACAGTGTAACCCTAGCTATATATTTGTCTAAAACCTAAAATCACACTCGTTCTCCATCTTTTTCATTGTGTGAGGGAAGAGCCGACAAGCTCTCAGCCTGTTCTGCCTCCAAAGCAACCACCGAGTCCTTTTATCTCGCAACAAAAGTTCCATAAACTAGAATTGTATGTTCCTTGTTGTCGTGGTCTAAATTATGGAGTTTTTAAGTTCTATATTCGAGTTTTCTGTCATGGTTTCTTGGCTTTGTCATGGTGAAGACCATTCTCCTTTACCCTCCATCGCACGGTGGTCTCAAGCTAAAAGCTGCTTCCAAAAATGGTGGTTTGATGTTTAAGTTTGCGGCCGTGAGTGATATACTCTAGGTAAAAATAATTTTACTTCTCCCCTCTGCTCTATTCATTTTTACATTACCGATTTTTAACAGTTTTTAAGGAAAAAAATTGTTGACTGATTTTCGAAACTTCACTGCAGGTGGTTAGTTGTTGTGACAAGGTTGAAGAAGAGTGTGAGAAGAACAATTCGCTACTAGATATAACTCCTACACCTAGCAAACAATCGGGTAAGCCTTGGTTTACCCTGAGTTCCCCTTCTGTGATTGTGTAAGAACCAAGGCGTGGTTTGGTGGGAGTGACTCTGGTGTAGTTTGGGGTTTATACGTCATGACCGTAATTTCGTTAATTTTGTTGTTTTATAAAGACTGTAAGGATGTAGATATAATATGTTAGATTTTCAAGGATTAGGGTTAGAATTATTTCCATGTTGAAAGAAGGAAAAAGTGTATGGTTTTAAAAAGAAACTTCTCGGCCCGAAGGTTAACAACAAGGTAGAAAAAAGATTTTGTTTTGATAATTTACCTACAATTCTAAACTGAAGATGCAATTTGGCATAAAACGATTTTTATTGGAAATTTTTTGGTGAGGATGTAAAAGTGGAAGAGCAACTTGATTTTATTACAGAATTTATTATAAAGACATTTTTGTAAAATTTATTTACATTAGGCTTGCAAGATTGAGTTGATTTTTACATTTTATACTACTGTTTGAAAAATGAGTTAGTTAAGGTTTTTATTGTAGACTAAGTGTGTTGTGAACTCTGTAAATTTTGTTTGTATAAATCTTACTTGTTTTAAATGGTAAAAACAAGGAGATAACTACTATCGACATGGTATTAGTACAAGGAGATAACAACAATCAAGAACATGCAATTTATTATTTGAGTAAGAGCCTTCTTGATTCCGAAACTCGTTATTCGCGGGTTGAGAAGTTAACTCTGAATACGATCACCATAGTCCATAAATCTCGCCATTACAATTTGCTTTGCACAACAATTGTTTCCACAGATTCTAATCCCATGTACTATATTTTAACTCATCAAGTATTGGGTGGAAAGTATTCTCGCTGGATTGTTATCTTGCATGAATTTGACCTCGAATTTACCAAATCCAGTTCAAAAAAGTATTTGGTTTTGGCTTAGCTAATGTGTGATCTTCCCCATATTACCAAGGAATCATAACCCATTTATTCATTCCCCGATGAATCTTTATTCCTTATTAGTATGTTTGACCCCTCATATGGAGATATTATTTTGTATCTCCAGACACATCGTTTTCAGTCTATTCTATCTCATGAAAAAATCATCGTATCTATCACCACACTAAGTGTTATCTTATCATTAATGATACATTGTATCCCCGTGGTGTTGATTCCATTTTATGATGATGTTTAACTCATGATGAAGCTGAGAATGAGTTAAATGACTCACACTCCGGAGCATTTGGTGGTCATCTTTCTGGGATGACTAAGGATAAAAAAATATTACGCAATAGGTAATTTGTCCTTCTATATTTAAATATTGTATTTAAGCCATTAAGAAATGCTCGCCTTGTCAAAATTTTCAATAAAAAAAGAGCACTCATGCTACTCCACCGCATCCCATCATTGATGTCGGTCCTTTCGCAAAATGGGGAATTGATTTCATGCATTGTAAGCCTACCTCATCCAAGGGGCATGGTTATATTATTTTCAGCATTGATTATTTTACTAAATGGGTTGAGGATATGCCTACATATGCTGAAGATGGTAAAAATTTCGGCCTATTTCTATTCAATCACATTATTGCTAGGTTTGGGGTTCCTCAAGCCATCATTATTGATCATGGTTTTCATTTTAGGAACTCGATTATGTGAGAGTTGAGCACTAAACTAGGCTTTTGTTCATGATAATTCAACACCCTACTATCCTCAGGTCAATGTCCAAGTTGAGGTAATCAATACAATTTTAAAAATTATGCTTCAACGAATGGTATGGCATGGTAAATATAGTTGGCACTTACGATTATTCTTGACATTATGGGATTATTAAACCAAAGTAAAAATTTCAACCGGTTTCACACCATTTTAATTGGTATATGGACTAGAGGCGACCCTACCTATCGAATGTGAGATCCTTTCTCTGAAACTCACCGTTGAACTCCTACCTAACACCACCATAGAGGAAGAACATTTCTTATACTTGAACAAGCTTGATGAAACTCATTGAGATGCAACCCTTGCCAACAAGGTACAAAAAATACGAATCAAGGCTCAATACAATAGATCCATCAACCCCATGTATTTAATGAAGGAGATTTGGTTTTGACCTATGACCAAAAACACGATAATTTAGGAGGCATAATACTTGAGTCCATGTGGCATGGCACTTATATTGTGAGTCATTTTTTGGAAAAAGGGGCTTATGAATTGATTGACTATAATGGGATACCTCTACGTGAGCCCCGAAACAAGATTTAACTCAAAAGGTACTATGCTTAGATAATTTTGCATGTGTACCTTATACATTTTGTTAATAGAGTGTGTTTTGGAATGTTTTAAAATTTTGTTCTTTTGTATTTAGGAGTAATCCTAGTTACAAATGCTTATATAGTGTCATACTTGAATGTACAAATGGCCTTATAATCAAGATCTATGGATAATGCTAGTTGAGATACGTTGAATCTTGTGTCAGCAACATGGGTTCTTTATTCCCCCACCAGTGATTTAGTAAGATCAAGAGGAAGCCGATTAGGTCCTACAACAAATACTCTCATTGAGTATCATGCGGTGATTGGATTATTAACTCACACTTTGTTAAATGATGTGAGTCAGGGTGTGGTTTACTTAGGTTCAAAATTTGTTGTTTCTCAGTTAAACTGTATCTACACTATTCAAAATCCCCTACTTCTTCATTTATTTCAAAGGGTTTGACTTCTTGAAAGGTCTTTTGGGTTTATTAGATACCAACATATCCCAAGGAAAATGAATGCAGTTGTTTATTCATTAGCCAATGATGTTTTAAATTGGTACATAGCTCATTCTTAATATTCATTTGAAATAAATCACATATGTAAAAATATATAGATAAGCAGTTCTTTCAAGAACAAACCCATCATAAACACACCATCATTTTGTAAAATTACGGTGATAAAATAGATGTCTTTCACATCCAGACTAAGAATGTGAGTCCCGACATGGAAATGTTGTTGTTCCATATTCCATATTAGGATCAAGTGCTCTAATAAACGAACATGAGCCCTCATTCCCGGAATCTGGAAAAAATTTAAGAGCCCATGCTCTCTCAAATCCAATATAGTGTTGGGATCATTTTCAACTTGGGAATAATTTAAATCATGCTCCCTTTCCTTCCAAATCACCATTTTTGTTTCAAGAAACCTGCACAAGGTGATTGAGACAACCATTAGAAACAATCATCATCAAAGAATTTTTCAATTTTGTCTTAAAACTATTATTTTAAATTTTTTGGGGCCATCGACGCACTTCTTCCATAGAAATATGGAGTCAGTGCACTTTCCACGTTCAGAAAGAGCATGGATGACACTTTTCCCCTTTTCGGGAGGCATGTCAATGCTTTTCCCGAAAGGGATAAGAGCGTAGCCTAGGGCACACTCTTAACCCCCAAACAAATGACTAAAACTGCACTTAAACCTAGGTGAAAAATAAAATTTCTATAATCAAATGAAAGAGGAAAGGTAGGGAATTTACCTGCTTTTGAATGTTGAATGGTTGATCGGAGCTCCTACAATCTCCACAACAATATCACTTATTAAAAGAGACTTTTGCACTCAAACTCTATGGTATTTTTTTTTACTTTTGCACCTTTTATTCTCCTTTTTAAGTAAAATATGATATTTTATCTTAATTATTTAAAATACTATATTTTATTTTTACCGCTTTATTAATGTTTTGAATTAAAAGAGGACTCTTATATCTATTTTTGGATATTTCAGTGAAAATTGAACGCTTTTTTTTTGCTATGGAGGAGTTTGTTTTTGACTTTTTCATAATCCTTTTCAAAATTAAAAAGCTTTTGAGTGCCTTTGATACCATAGTCATTCTCGTTAAAAACTAAATAAAAAGGTGTTGAGTATATTTTATCACTTTTTCAGAGTGTAGAACTTATATGAAAAATGAACCCCCTCGGAGTTGTCTTTAAGCTATTTTCATACTCTCTAAATAGGAAAAGATCTCCATGCAAACCTGATTCTTTGACACTTGTAAAAGTATTTGAAAGGTCATCTATCCAGTGATAGTTTACCCCTTTTTCAGACATATTAGACTAATTTACAAAAAATTACACTCTAGTTCATCATAACTAAAAGAGTTCTCCTATGTATCATTTTACATTTTTTCAAACCTTGGGGACTAAATTTATGAAACATACCACATTAGAGTCCTCTTTAGTCCTTTCAGGATCTCTAAACATGAAATGACATTGAGTTTACCTTCTTTGGACTCGTCAAAATCAAATAATAAAGTACCCTTTTTGGAATGAACCCATCATTTCTCAGGTTCTTAAAACATGTGAGATTGGACTCATCCTATCATGAGTTATATCGATCATTTGTTAAACTTTTCCAGCTCGTTAAAAGCAATAAGGTACTCATCCATCATGATGGGGAAAATAAGGGAATGTGAAAACATTTTTCATTTGTATTAACGAAAGCTTATAGTCACCCTTGAACTTGGCACATGTATGCATTTCTTCAACTAGTTGGGTAACAACTTGTCCTCGAGTCGATCCACTTTCATGATTCATTTTACTCCTTTGAGTCATTCAAAGAATGCATCGTTTTTATTTGCATTATGTTTTGGTCTCTGCCTCATTGCATCAATGCAACCAAGTCACTTGTTATGTCATGGAATGCTCAAGGGGAGTATTTTATTACAACCAACCTCTGCGGTTACCTTAATTTCTTTTGTTTCGATCATCAATGAGTTAGTCCCATATTTACTCCATAATCATAATCACTTCAAATAACTTTGTTCTAGTTTCGTGTCGATGATGGGAGTGTTAGGATTATAATCCTCCCTTGTCTAATTTGGTCAATTATATTTAAATCCGGAGTCATTCAGTCTATTTTTAGTCACCAGCACCATTGTGTCCACTTGGCCTAATTGGGGCACATGTTCCAATTACTAAAGCATGGGGAACACTAATTGAGGCCAACTTCCACTGATTGCACTTGCATGCATCAGTTTAAGAGCCTCCTAGATCAATCCCTATAAGTTAGGAGCCACTAGGAGTGCTGATACCAACCTCCATCAGTTGAGTTGAGTTGGTAACTAGTCAAGCTCGATTAGGAGTCAATTACATTCAGTTCTAGTATGTTACATTCAGTTCTACTAAATTAGAGATAGTATTGCATGGTTGCATGCAAGTGAGGCGCATTTACTCACCTACCTTAGCCAAATAGACTAGTTAACTGATAATTAACACTAAATTAGACACTTGAGTTGGGTTGTTGAACTCCGATGAACTCCAATAATGATTTAGAGAAAGTTAGTTAACCATTCAGTCAAGTAGAGTCAAACCAATTCGAATTTTCTCACATGCATTCGAATTGCATGAGGCTATTTAGCCATTGTACTTCATTGTAATTATTATCTAATCACTTTTGATTAATGAAAACATTCACAGTTGCAAGCTATTTTTGCACTATTTCATTCTTCAATTGTTGAGTAAAATGTATGATCTATCTTGTGAGTTGTGTGTTGGTCAACAGATCTATATGCTCAATTTAATATTGTATCAGAGCCTCGGCAAGACAATGCACTTCTCCTACTACAGATTCATACTTGGATCAAAACATGTTTTTGAGCAAAATTGCTCCTTCCAGTACTGCACTAAAAGTAGATAATTTACCACTTAATATCCCAAGTAAAGGAATTGTTGATCAACTATGTTGGGTGTGATGAAAATTCCAAGAGTGCAGGATGACAGCCTCTTCTTATTTGTTTGATTGTGTGATTTACAGGTTTATCAGTATCCTTCATTGCATTGGCTATAAGCAACTCGGTCTCCTTCACTGCATTCGCTACAACAACTCAGTCTCCTTCACTGCATTTGAAATGGCCCCTCCAGTGGGGCTCCTCACTCCTTTCAACTACCACCAGTGGAAGGAATACATGGAGATGTAGCTACACACCAAAATATTCTTCAGACTTACAATGGAGATAGAGGTAGAGCGAGTACATTATGTTGACAAAGAAAAGTACTGGAATAGGCTTGATGAAGCATATGGATGCTTATGCCTCTCAATCTCTCGAGATATTCTCTTCCACATCAATGGATTGAAGACTCCCAAGCAGGTTTGGGATAATCTTGCTTCCTCATTTGATTAGTAGGATGATATGAGGATCTATCATCTAGAGAATGAGTTGATTTCTCTTCATCCAGCCAATTTTGAAACAATAAATGACTTCTTCACCAAATTCAAACATCTAGTGTTCCAGTTGAAGCTGTGCAAGGTTGAGAAAGAGGATGATCAACTAATCCTTTCCATTCTCTCAAAACTTGGTGCAAACTACTCAGTCTTTGTATCAACATTTCATTCAATGAATCTCACTACTCTGAATTGGAGGATGCCTACTCTTAACTCCTTCTTTGAATCTCTCACTCGGGAGCATGACAAGTTGATCCAAATGGGGATAATTCGATCTTCCAGAGATCAAGCACTAGTTGTTGGAGGACCTAAGGTAGCGAATGATAAAGGGAAGAAAAAGGATGAGTCTTCTGTGGAGAAAGAGCAGTCAAATGAGCCTTCAGGTTTGAAGATAAGCAAGAAGAATGGCAAAGGAAAGACCCTTTTTCTTACTGTGGAAGGGGATTTCATCCAGAAAGCTCATGTATGAGAAGAACAATTGATGAGATGGCTCTTCTTCTAAAGAAACATAATGCTATTGTACCTTCTAGTGAAATGAAGGATGACCATAGAGAAGAAACTGAAGAACATGAAGAGACATGCCATGCACTAAAGGATAGTTGTTCAACAACACATGCCTTCCTCATTGATTATGGATCTTCCAATCATATGGTTGCATCCAGAGAATCATTCTCTTCCTTGCAGTATTTTGATGGTCTTAATATTTAGATGGGTAATAACAACAGTCAAATTCGAGCCAAAGGGAAGGTGTCTATCAAGCTTCAGCATGGAAAGTTCAAATATGTGCTTTATGTGCCCTCCTTAGCTGCAAATCTATTATCTGTATACCAGATGACTCATACTGGCTCTCCAAAGTGAGTGATGTTTGGTCCTGACTCAATGGAGATCATAGATATCTCTACTGGGAACATCATAGGAAAGGGCGTTGCAAATCATGCCTCCAAGGAATATGAGTTCTCACACTTCATGTCATTTTTAGAACCAATGCCTTCTTAGTAGCCACTTGCAAGGGAAGGTAAAAACATTCCATCTACTTATTTTGCAGTTTCCATTTGTATTGCAGAACCAACTGTATCAGTTTATGAGATTGATATTCAGGGTGATTCATATCTAAATCAAGTCCCTACTCCCAAGAAAGAAGCTAGGAAGATGACTGGAAATCCATCTGACACTCAAAACACAAAGATCCTTGCGCTATGTCATGCAATCTCACCTCCTTCGGAGAGATTCAACAAACTCCCTATGATATGCTACATGGAAAGTGTTGATCAGTCACAATGCATTTAGAAGAATAAAGTGGATCATACACCTCTTCATCCAGAAAGAGGCAAAGGTTACATTCCTCCTTCCTTCCATCATCATTTTGGGAGAAGATGGAGAAATCTACATGCCAGGCCCTAAGACACCTGTGCACAGAACATCATGCATGCTACTTAGCTACATCACAGAGGTTGTAGCAACATATTTTCATTTTTTTCAAACTCGAATACTGATTCTATCTGCTTCATTAGAGGGGGTGCTTTTTTCCCATGTGGTTTTTTCCCCAACTCCTTGTATTGAGAAGTTACTTTACTTCTTGTAATGGGTGACCTATGGTATTAGTTTCCAAGTCCCACAAATTGTTCAAGTTAGCATTCAAAGGGGGTTTTAGGATTATAATCCTCCCTTGTCCAATTTGGTCAATTATGTCTAAATCTGGAGTCATTTCAGTCTATTTTTAGTCATTAGCACCATTGGGTTCACTTGGCCTAATTGGGGCACATGTTTCAGTTACTAAAGTGTGGGGAACACTAATTGAGGCCAACTACCACTGATTGCACTTGCATGCATCAGCTTAGGAGCCTCCTGGATCAATCCCTACAAATTAGGAGCCACTGGGAGTGTTGATACCAACCTCCATCAGTTGAGTTGAGTTGGTGACTAGTCAAGATTAGTTAGGAGTTAGTTACATTCAATTCTAATTAGTTAGAGCTAGGATTGCATGGCTGCATGCAGGTGAGGCACATTTACTCACCTACCTCAGTCGGTTAGACTAGTTAACTGATACTTAACACTGAATTAGACACTTGAATTAGGTTGTTGAACTTCGATGAACTTCGATAATGATTTAGACAAGGCTAGTTAACCATTTAGTCAAGTAGATTCAAACCAATTCGAATTTCCTCGCATGGATTCAAATTGCATGAGGCTATTTAGCCATTGTACTTCATTGTAATTATTATCTAATTACTTTTGATTAATGAAAGCATTCACAGTTGCAAGCCATTTTTGCACTGTTTCATTCTTCAATTGCTGAGTAAATTGTATGATATATCTTGTGAGTTGTGTGCTAGTCCACAAATCTATGTGTTGAATATAATATGGGGAAACATTATGGCCCTCCTTTGACGATTCTATTCTTGTCAACACCAACACATTATCCAGGAATTAGTATTAGAAACCAATTATTACCTTGAAGCCTACATGCCTCAATGGAAGCTTTCCTTGCTTTTGGAAATATGCTTCAATAATTAGCCTCTGATTGAAAGATCTCGCTAATTATTCGACTTCAACCCATTTATTCGCATTCGGGGGAATGTACTAGGGTACCTTGGGAATCATTGACATTAATGGTGATTTCATTCGCACTTGTTAACAATACACATTAATGACCAGTAATCAAGTGGTTTCTACCATGTTCAACATCATAACATCTATTCACATGGATATAATCATACTATTCAAGATTGGGATGAAGACCCTGGGTGTTTAAGAATCATTCTCCCTAGGTTGCGATGGATTTTTTTTTATTAAGTCATTGCATAGATCCACAATGTATGTCTGGTGGCTATGTTTAAGTTTGAGTCATAATGACATTGATCTACAATGTATGTCTGGTAGCTGTGTCCAAATTTGAGTCTTTTTTGTCATGGATCTACATTGTATATTGGTAGCCATGACCTAAACATCTATGCATGGATTTTCAATATATTGGTAGACATCCATGTTTTGAATCAATCAAATTACATAGCTCATAGTATATGGTACTGTAAAAAGTCTTCAACTGACAGTATTTTGCCTCATCTTCCAACCTATATCTATCAAATCATTTCACATATCACATCCCTATATCTCCATACTTTGGGGGGGAATTTGTTACACCATAATCTTGTCATATTCCTGTGTATTTTCCTAGATCCCTAAATTATCTGTGCCAAAATACTTGAGAATAGTTCTTTCCTTATCAGAAGTCTAATTTCTAGTGGCACTGATGCACCCTGCCTTTGGACAGTAGGAGTCAACCTGGGTTAATGTTGGTTTCTTATAGAAAAAGAGTGTTGGTAACACTCCTTTCCTTTATACAAGGACTGACACCTCTTCCTGATGCCACTTGCTGGTGTATAAGGTGCGTCGACGCTCATTAAAAGGAAAAAGGGAAGCATCGAGAGATTTCTAGAAGAAATCCCTCATGGAAGCTTATCCCAACCAATCATAATAGGTGGCAATCAAGCCCCTTATCCCTAGGGATGATCCCTTAACTTTATCCATGTAATCCTCAACTCCTTTGATCCCTTTGGGCCTATAAATACAAGCTCACCTTCATAGTTTGGGAGACGATCAAGAAAGCACCCCTATGCTATTGAAATATTTCTAGAGTTTAGAGGCAAAGGATTGAGATTTTGAGGCAAAAGGCTTGTGGGAAGAATCCCAACACCAAGGATATTTGGTTGTAACTTTTCTCTTTATTCTGATAATACAATCACATTTCCCTTTCCCATAAACATTATGCAATCATGCTTATTATTTTTCTCCTTGGTCATTAATATAGATCTAGTTGATTATCTTGTATTTTTCCACTTGTTTCTCGTTGGTTTTGATCTTTGTACAGGTTCCTTTATTTCAACTGATGCTAACAACTTCAAGTTAGGAGGTACAACCTTCAAATAAGATAAGGTTTCATTTTATTCAAGTAATCTGATTAGATCTAGGGAAAGGTTTTCGTTATTATCTGTGTTTTTTCATATATCTATACCATATAGATTAGGGAAACAATCTTTGTCCACACTGATTGAAGATTTATGCTAACAACATGCATATACATTTTTCTATGGCTTACTAGCTCATGGATAACACAATATAAATTACATTCCTTTAATGCCCGAGCATTCACTAGTGGGGCCTCGACCTTGAGCTCCATGCTAGGATTCATACAACACCCATACGCAATATTTATATATACAACCAATGCATTCTAAGGGACAAAATGGGGGTATTACACATGAAGAAACTTGCTCAAACAAAAAAAAAGTTATATAACCTAAACCACTTAAGAATAACTTAAGATAAAATCATAAGGAAACAATAACACTAGATATGTTGAAGGTTGAAGGATGCAATCATCCAATAAAGCATGTAAAAAGAACTCCAACTCTTACTGATACTCGTGGCATTGGGTTAAAAGAATATTTATAGAGTAATATAGTTAGATAAGGGATGGTGTGATGGGATTAAACTAATCAACATGTAAGTAGAAGAGAGGAAGGATTATGTAGGTTGGAAGCAACATATTATTTGATATCCTCTCTTTTTTTTTTTTCCAAAAGGTTGGAAATGTTATGTCAAATGACGGTTAGCTAAAAACATTTTTTCACAATAAAATTAATGTTTTTTTGGGTAGAGAAGCAACGATGTAGGAACTTATTGTTTAGGTGTAATCATGGGGCGTTGAACTTTTTCAAGGTTGTCATGAAAAAACTGAGGTATTTTGAGAATTGAACTTGGGGCCTCTTGTATCTAAAGTGAGAATCATACTACCAAGCTAAATTCCCTTCCACTTAAATTTATAAATTTAGAATGTAACTATGTAATTGTAATTGTATTTCCTTTTTCAAATTCGTAGTAGTAATGAAAATGATAATAAACTTAAAACAAAATGGATTTGAACCATGCACTTATTAAAGGATTGAAACTTAAGTGAAACACTTTCCTTAAAACAATTCAACTAGTGTCAACGATGCCAACAATGATGTTTATTCAACACAAATTAACAATGGTAATTACTTTCAATCTTCTCCCAATTAATATTTCCACACCTTTATTTACCCGTGCATTAATTTCATGTAATAAATAAGTCAATTACATATATTTCCTATTGAATTTATGTGTTTAAAATATAACTAAACTCGTATTTGAATTAATTTATATAACACAAACTTTAGGGACGTGTATTGGTTGCGTGCAAACAAAAAAAATGAAATCACAGTAGACCCAAAGTTCAATGCTAGAGAGGGAGAAAACTCAATTTAATTACTAAGAAAAAGGTGGAGAAAATAACATCTATCATTCCCACAAACTTATTATGTAATTCATATTTCTTTTGAATATCCATTATTTCCCTCCTTAACAATGCTTCTTTTCATTTCATTTTTTTGGAAAAGTATGATGTTTTAGTATACGTCTGTGTTTAAAGTAGAAGAGGACCTCCAACAATACCTATCAAAACATTGCTCACATGTTACATGGAATCAAGGGAAAAACTTTAAGGTTTATATCTTTCTCAAAGTGTAAAAACATTGGCGAATTTTATTGAGTCTCAAAATGTCAACTATAAAATGTTTGGTGATAGTTTTGTAAATATATTCAAATTTCTAAGAATTTTATATTGTTTTAATACATATACGTTCTTTTTCTTCTTTCTAATCATTCTCTTTTGATTCAAAATGCTCATGATCTTTTTGTTCAGTGCCTAATATGCTACTAGGAGGCATCTTTACAATTGTCTTGACAATGGCATGAAGGCCCTATCTCTATGGTCGGCCTTGTTATTCCTTGTAATGATGAATGCCTAGTATTATCCAAAGATCCTTGCAAATATTTTATACTTCTTTTCTCCAATTACTTACCCTCACTTGTAAAAGCATAAATTAAGTTTGCAACGAGTTTACAGTGGAATGCCTCCCAAAAATTTGGATCCTTAGCACAATGAGGAAGTTAATAACAACCACTAACTCGAGGCCTCTAATTGCTAACAATACATAACCTACATCATGATTGACTACCTTACAAAGTACTAAATTTAGTTGTAAAAAAAAAATACTGAAACAAGACACTTACATCATTATTGTTAACCAAAGCATTGTCATAATAGATACATAACATCTAACATACAAATATTGGAATAGAGTCTCTTAAAATATACATTAATAGTAGCACATGTATCCATAAAGACGATGTGATAAGTGAATGCCAACTAACATATGATGACATTGTTACACTGGCCATACAAAACAGTAATAATGAGTGATAGTTTAAATAAATTTATAGAATCCCTATGGGTATTCCTCTACCTTGAGAGCCATGTCCATAGGTTATCACTAACATAATTGATGCACAAAAAATTACTATGATCGCAATGCTACTAAGATCACTTATAAACTAAGCATGAGAGTATTCATAGTCACAATGTCAGCAATCATTTCAATTACCAAAACATCTTTAACTACATGCAAGCATCAATCATTCACTTCAGAGTTGTTTTAATTGGTGGTTTGGGAAATAATTTTTTTCATAAAAAAAACAGTTACTTGATATTATGGAATCAAAGATAACTTTACTCAATAGAAACTAGTTGTGAACTAGTATACAACTCCCAAAAAGACCCTTCTAGTCACTACACAGACAATAATCTACATAATTTGCTTCTTGTACAGCTTTACAAAATTACAAACTTCCATAGACCTTACTACAACATCAAACATAGAAAACTATAATGACCAACAATCTACTCTATTTCAAGACCAATGACACAAAATTATAGTCTTCCAAAGGCATCACTACATCATCAATAAATATAAATTACTAGATAACTATCACAACAAGTAAAAGCAGAAACTTAGTAAGCCTTGATGGAACCCCTAGACACCATAGTGAATTCCAAAAATTCCTCACAAAACAAAACACCCTCCTCATTTCCCATTTCCCTTTTAGATAATCTATCATCTAACACATTAATTTGTCTAAAGACATGCTTGAATGTAAGACAACTAAAATAATATTGAAGATCTCTAACTCTAGCATGCAAATGCTCCAATACTGCAACGCACAGGGAAGATTTAGCAGCAACCCAGTCAATGATGATGCTTAAATCCCAAAATATGAAGTGACATACAAATTTTGTTTGAAGCAAAGAACAAAAGTCCCCATAATGCCACTAAATTTACTCTAGTGTTAGTTCTAGGGCCACAACCCATCCATAAATGAAAGCATTCTCAATTGTTGACTTTCAAAACCATACCATTGCCGCCCATACTTCTTTGAGATCCCCCATCAAAGAAACACACAAGAAAATCTTCTAAAAAAAAATGGAATTATCAATAATCTAGACTTCTTTAGCTTAATCTCCTTATAGAACTCCTTAAAAAAACCAAGGATTTTAATACTTAGAATATATATTTTTGGAGATAAATTCTCAAAAATACCAAAATTTCAAATTTTCCACATACCTCAACTAATACAAATTCGCAATTGGCAGTTATATATAACTTGAAACTTTAT
Organism: Pseudotsuga menziesii; assembly: GCA_001517045.1. NCBI lineage: Eukaryota > Viridiplantae > Streptophyta > Pinopsida > Pinales > Pinaceae > Pseudotsuga > Pseudotsuga menziesii. The sequence goes on from LPNX010376573.1 coordinate 320,575, forward strand.
TACACCATGGGTTGGGCAATACTATAAACACATAAGTAATTTTTTTTATGCGTTGGTTAATTCAAATTTCGAATTTAAACTTTATAAATTCAAAGATATGACCTAGTCTTTCCCTACTTCAACTTTAGATTACAAATTCAAACATGTTCTCATACATTTATGAGGACAAACATTTTCAAGACCCGATTTTTAGGCCATCTACTTCATCATCCTATCACTGCTAGCCATAAATATGTTTGTGTTGTGTCTTTCCCTACAACTTTAGATTACAAATTCAAGAATGTTCCTATACATTTATATGACGATGAACATTTTCAAGACCCGAATTTATAAATACGTACACTTACATGAACAACAACACTTACATGAACATTTTCAAGACCACTTACATTTATGAGCATAAACATTTTCAAGACCCGGTTCCCTAATTCAACTTTAGATTACAAATTAAGAATATTTAATTCAACTTTATTAAATGTGTGCTCCACAAGAGCATCATGTCACTTACAAGAGTAGAACCTGGGTGGGGAGGGTAACATTCATTCCTCCCAACCACCCAGGCTACATCCATTTGACAAAATGTATGAACACTTACATTTATGAGCATGAACATTTTCAAGACCCGTTCAAGCCAGTAGTCTTTCCCTAATTCAACTTTCTTAATGCTGTATTAAATGTATGAACACTTACCTGAACATTTTCAAGACCCGGTTCAAACCCGTAGTCTTTCCCTAGTTCAACTTTATTAAATGTATGAACACTTACATTTATGAGCATGAACATTTTCAAGACCCGGTTCCAGCCAGTAGTCTTTCCCTAATTCAACTTTAAATTACAAAGCGAGTAGTCTTTCCCTAATTCAACTTTAGATTACAAATTATCTAATTCAACATTATTAAATGTATGAACACTTACATTAGGTTCAAGCCAGTAGCCTTTCCCTAATTCAACTTTAGATTACAACAAGCCAGTAGTCTTTCCCTAATTCAACTTTAGATTACAAATTAAAAAAAAATCTTGTATATTTTTTAGGATGAATATTTTCAAGACCGGATTCAAGCCCATTGTCTTTCCCAACTTTAGATTGCAACGGGAAATGAACTCGGGACCTCTCACACACCCTGAGCAAGAATCATACCACTACACCAAATGCCCAAATGCAATAGGTTTGGACCTATAAAATAATGGCAGCAACGATTGGGTTGAAAATAGTAGAACGAATACCTCAAGCGAGACCTGAGCGTTAATCTGTTCAAGATTATATAATCTCTGCATTACATTGTGAGAATGAAAGCAATTGTGGAATCAATTTTCCCCAGAGAGAAGGCCAGGAATCAATTACACTTTCTGCATTTTCTGATAAGTTGGTATGGGCTTTTAACCCAAGAGAAGGCCAGGTGACCGCAAAGCTTGCTTACCGTTCTATTATCTCAATGCATGGTTCAAATGAGCCTGAATGGTGGACACATTGGCTTTGGAAAGGATCCATTTCTTTAAAAGTCAAACTTTATACATGGCTGTATTTGAAAAACAAGATTTTGACATGGGAAGTCTTGCAGGGTAGAGGCTTCATGGGTCCGGGAAGATGTCCACTGTGCTTCTCAAACAAGGATTCAGTTTCACATTTGTTTGGAGACTGTAACTTTTTTACAGAGCTGTGGTTTTTGCTCATGAACTTCCTAAGATCGAGCATAGTTGGGTCGGTGATTCTCTGGCTGAAAATTTAGAAGCTTGACACAATAGAAAAACTTCTATTTTGGTTACTTCCCGGTTTTTGTGTTGTGGGAGGTATGGAAGGCAAGAAATGCCTTTTTATTTTTAAAAAACAGCGGTAATCTATGTGAAGATTCTTTCTTCATTTTCTGAATGGTGCAAAGAGAAATATTTTAGAAAGAAAAGATGTTACTTTTTCCCTTCTTTTGTGTAGCAACATCCAATGTCTTTTTTGATGTCTTTTTTGATGGAGCCGCATCTAAGGGTGACTGTGGAGCAGGTTTTGTTATAAAGATGAATAAAGATAAGGTGATAAAAGAATGGTTAAAGGCCGGCTGTGGTACAAACACTCCTAAGAAAGTGATTGGTCTCTGGAGTGTTCTTTGTTTTTGCAAAGTTGTGGGGTTTAAAAGATTTACATGTTTTAAGAGACTCACAAGTAACCATTAATTGGGCTCATGGCCTAAGTGATGTCCCTAGAATTTAATTATTGGCTGGTTGATACTAAAAGGCTGATGAAAGAGTTCAACAGTTTAACTTTACATCATGTTTACTGTAAACTAACTCAATGTTGAAGCCGATGTTCTATCCAAACTTGTTCTGGGTGATATAGATGGGAAAATCCGTTATTCCATCTTGTCTGCTGGTTCTTGTGACCACACAGACCCTTTGGTTTTCTTCAGTCAAGCCTTATTTCACTTTTTCAAGTGAAGAACTTGAGCTGTGCATATTTTGTTGAAAGAACGACCTTATTTCACTTTTTCAAGTGAAGGACTTGAGCTGTGCATATTTTGTTGATGTTAATATAGCAAGTTTTTTTAAGCTATAGTGATTATGAAAAGTTATTTCGAAACTTTGTACATTCTATATTTTTTATACAACTTTTTATAATACAAAAGTTGTTTTACATTTCTGAAAAAACAAAACAAAAATTGTGGAATCTGAGGTTCCTTTTTGAAGTCTCGTGGTGTATAAATGAAACATAGTAGAAGTGAAATTTGAACCAATACCTTCATTGACGATCCAACGGCAACACAATTAAAGATTAAAGAAACATATATAACAACAAGGTGGACGTGCCGGAGTGGTTATCGGGCATGACTAGAAATCATATGGGCTTTGCCCGCGCAGGTTCAAATCCTGCCGTCCACGGTATCTGTCAGATCAGGATAATTCAAATCTTTAAATGATACGATATCTTCCCAATTTTTCAAAAATAGGAAACCGAAACGGTAAACTGCACCATCTTTTCTCTAAAATAGGAAATAGCAACGGTAAACTGTACCATCTTTTCTAAAATAGGAACTCAAACTTGCAACGGTAAACTGCACCGTCTTTTCTCTAAAATAGGAAATCGCAACGGTAAATTGCACCATCATTTTTCTAAAATAGGAACTCAAACTTGCAACGGTAAACTGCACCATCATTTTTCTAAAATAGGAACTCGCAACGGTAAACTGTACCATTCTTTTTCCTAAAATAGGAACTCGCAAAGGTAAACTGCATTAAAGTTGCACGACGTTCAAACCTAAGCTTCCTTTGAAATAGCAATGAAGCCTACCATTGCTTCCCACCCAAAAATATGACACTAAGAAGAATAATTTGTGTCAATCACAATCGGAGTATGATCTCCAAAGGGCTAACCATGACATTTTAACACTCTCAGCAAGTGTTTGTGTCAATCAGCATCAGACTATGATCTCCAGAAAGGTTCAACGTGTCATTTGAATGCTCCCTCCAAAGAGCTGCACATGTCACTTGAAATTTCACTGGCTCCCTTGGTATGGAGTTAGACATCAACTTTAATGAAACATTTTCCACCTCGGAGATTCTGGATAAGAAAGTGAAGCAGCTGTGTTCCTGCCTAAATTACCATAACACGTCCATAAAGAGAAGCAATACAATACATTACCATTTAGGACATTTTGAAAAACAAATAAGAACAAAGAAAACACATATCCATAAAGTGAAACAATGCAAATTACCATTAAAAACACAACAAATGTAGAACATTATGAAAAACAAGAATGTAAGTTTTTATATATATTAAAAAACTTTTAAAAACATCAATATATTTATTATTAATAATATAAAGTATATAAAACAAAAATAAATATATAGCATTGAAAACTAAATATTTATATTTTTTAATTTTTTTTACATACAACTCAATATCTTGTCTTTCAATCCATAAACATATATATATAAAACATTGATGAATCAATTATAGGTTAAAAAACAAACATGTTATAATCAAGTGAATATAGATAGAGAGATAATAATTGTTCTTCTCAATCATGTGTATGCTAGAGCTATACAATTATATTTAAATCTTAGAATCGATATAATAAGTATTAAGTATAAATTTAATCACATTGAAAAGATTATATAAAATTAAAATTTTAAAAATATATATTATTTTAATTGAAATTAATTTTAGTTTATTTAATTATTAAATAGATTAATTTATAAATAAAATAATTTATTTAATAATTTAGATTATTTTATTATTAAATTAAATGTTTTTATAATTATTTAATTGATGATGATGATGATGGTTAACGTCCCTTGAGACCAAAATTTGGTCTATTGGACCAAATTTAATTATTTAATTATTAGTAATATATTAATTTTATATATAACAACATTGTGAAGGAATTGATTTTATATAAATATATTTCAAACAATTTTTATCATAAATTTAGCTAACACTATATCATTGAAAAATAATTGATTAAAGGTGGAAAGCTTATTGGAATTGAAAAAATCTTAATTTATTTTATTATTAAATAAAAAAGTTGCATAACTTATATATATTATCAATATTAAAAGTAATGTATATACTAATTTTATATATAATAACAACAATTTGGAGAAAATGATTTTACAGAAATATTTATAAAATCAATATTTTATATATAATTAATATTTATCACAAGCTTAATTAGAACTATAGCATAAAGAAAAAAAAATTAATAAATGGTAGAAAGCTTATTATGAATTTGAAAACATTTGTAAATCAAAATGATTTTGAGATAAAAAGAAACTCCTCTTTAAAATTCTAGTCTATCTTATTATCTTATATACATATAAAATTTGAAATTTTATTATTTATAAAGAATTCCAAAAAATAGAAAGTATAAAAACTCTTTATAACCTATTATCTCAAACTTAAAGAAAATACCTCATATTGTATCTTCTTCATAAAATCAAATTATATCATATTCAAAGAATTAATAAACAATTCATTTAATATAAATAAAACAATATAGATTTATTAATCTTTCACTTCCTAATCCTATCCCATCCCAAGCTCGGGTTATTTTCTCATAGAATTAGGTGAGGCTTAAAGCTACGACAACCTGATAATAAATTACATAATATTTTGTTTGTTGTTTGGATGAAGGCTATTGCAAATCAAACTTTTGCCAAAATTAAATAAATATTGCAATTTTTTGTGTGGATTACTAGATGAGCTCAAGGTAATGGATATAATTTATGACTAACCTATGAGGTTATGTTAATGATGATTATTTAATTAGCTTTGAGGGAAGTGAGTAAACTTTAACTTGTAACACAATATGTCTGATAAATAAGGTGACTGCAACTTATTGATAATTAATCTAATCTAAATTAAAATAATAATATAAATTTAATAAAAAAACAATGATAATGGTTATTACCCTAAAAACTTTTATAGGAAAAATGGCACAAGAAAAACAAAACTATAATATGGAGTTCCCAATTTAATCTTTGTGATGTAGAACAGGCTACCTATGATATATTGTTTCTAAATGAATCACATCAAATGATAAACAACCTAGAAATATCCTTATATGCAGAAGCTATGAAAAATACCTAAAAATATCTTTATATGCAGAAGCTATGAAAAATATTTTATTTGTAAATAAACTACGATAAACACAACATTTAACATAAACAAAAATTCCAATTAACAAACAAACGATATAAGTGAGAACTAAAATACGATTTAGTACTATACAATTGAAATCTACACCTTTGACTTCTCAGGATCACTTGCAAATTTAATTAGATCATACCTATCTACTAATCAATCATTTCATGCAGTTTCTAAAAGACAAAATTCTAAGTTACTGATCCAAATTTAAAACTTATCATTAAAACGTAAGTGTAAAGTTCTTTGTATTCTCCTTTTTGAAGAATTGAAAACAAAGTAAAATCACTAATGCGCACTTAACAATCTGCTTGACTTAAAGTTCTTTCTATGATCATGTTCAGGACTGAATTTATGCTATGTTCAAACTAACTATTTTCACTCAAAAAACAAGTTAAATGTCTGCAACAAATAGAAGGAAAATAAAAATGTTTTAATGTCACTAAGGAAGAATGTATGGATGCTCAATTCTTTTGAAACATAGTCCTACTCTACATAAATTACTTGAAATGCAATAGTTTAACTTACATGTGGAGTTGATTATTCTACAAATTTGTTATGCAACCGGATCGACAAGACGACTTACATGCAGTGCAGAGTTTACAAGTCTACTATACCACTAAATAATACCCTATGATATTCAAACAATGAATTTATATGCAAGAATAATATTTACGCAGAGCACTGATTGGCATGAAAGGAACATGTAGAGTTGAATGTTGAATTACTCAGAGCATAACGAGTCTCCAAAGAACAGTCTTGTAACCATCTTATTCTGGATCTTGGATGCTTATGTCTCTATGTGAGGGCGAACAATATTTAATATGTAGTAGAGTAATAAATGTTGTGGCAACACTATCGTGGGTTGTTGGATCTCAACCTGTGTTTGAGATTCAACCACCCACAATGCTGCCACCTCAACATTTATTACTCTATTGCACGTAAAATATTTTTAGGCCTAAACTATATCCATGAACTAATATCATGTCCACATATCAAGGTCATGTCCAAGTACGAAAAAGAGTACCTAGTACTAGTGCTAAGAAGATAAAATCCTCATTAATTCGTATCTGATATCAAGAAGGTAACCTCATTATTTTTAGACATTTGCTTTTAATTTTGAGTGGCAGGTAAAGAAAGAAATTTTGTATCATATACACTAGTTTGGAAGGGAAGGATTCCCTTCCTACCCATCACAATTTTTTTTCCTTTCAAGTAAAAGTTGGCCTCGTTGGGTTATCTGTCCTAAATTTAAGTATTTTTTTAATGCGTTCAAAATCTTAGGTTAACATAAAATATGGGAACATTTACAAATAATTTATTACTAAAAATGGACTACTAAAGCAAGTTACTACTAGCACGAGTATGAGTAGATAAAATCTTCATTAAATACATATTTGAAAACAAGAAGGTTCTAGAATCAAAGTGCCACTTGGTACAATATGTCATACACATAAAAAAACATATTAAGAATCATTAAGATGAGAAAGCATGAATATGTAGGGATTAATATGATGATATGAGGATCATCCTATTGATGAGTGTAGCTTGATAAAGTACTTTTACATAGGCCACTTGTCAAGCATGCAGGAGTTGTTTAGATCAACCCTTTAGGTACTTGCTTAAGAGAGAAAATGATTTTTGTAACTCGTTCTTAAGTCTAATTTAGGAAAAACACATTAATTAACTTAATGTTAGGTAATGAGTAAAAGTGAACTTAATATTAAGTCACAACCATTGATCTTAAGTGAGGCTTGAGATTTAATCTCAACCAATCTTAAGTGAGGCTTGAGATTTAATCTCAACCATCAATCACTTCGGAGATTGAGGGTTAGGGTTTGGTTACGGAGAGATTATAAAAGGAATCCTAAGGAGAGGGGAAGACACAACAACTACACAAAGTGAGTGAGATCTCACTGATTTGTTGGAGAAGAACTTTCAACCAAGACTTGTGCAAGGGTGGGGTTAGAGGAAAGTGCAAGGTGCAACAACATAGTAGCAACAAGCAAGATCGAAGGACATATCTTGAGGCTAGGCTATTTGTTGATTTGTATTATAATTTTCTCAATGAACATTATTCCAGGATAGCAGCCCAGGATTTCATTATTAATAAAATCATCATTTGTTGGTTTTTCCCATAATGGTTTTCTAGGGTAATTTACTCATGTGTCAAATGTGTGAATGATGTCTTGTTTTATTCTGTTGTATAATTTGTTAAAATGTCAATGTGTTTCTATTTATAATTTGTTAATTATTAAGAACACGGATTGGATCTAGCATTAATAAATTAAAATAGTATTAGAACAAGGTTGGATATAACAAGGAAATCATGGTTGGAAAAAGTTTACAAAAATTAAAAAAGGAAGAGGAGAAAGGAAAATGTATAGCTGTGACCCTATGCCATACAATTGCACATAAATATCTGGGCCACATGAGTTGATGGAAGTCACTCTTAGGCCAGAGAAGTCAAAGCAGGAAAGGAATACTAGCAAATTGTGCTACAGTTGGATCAGACTTGTGATCTGGGCATAGGAGCTAGAGCCACAACAAATTGCAGCCATAAAAAGAAACCACAACCACTAAGAGAAAGGTTCCATGGGGGTAGCTTCTAGATGCAACGGTAGTAGGGATACATAAGAGGTCAACATGGGACATGATGAATAAGTGACGGCTGGACGACTGTAGACGAGGAGTCGTGGGTTGATTCGAAAGGAGGTGGGGTTGACGGGGGATTGGTAGAGGATCCACATCATGGTTGGGTGACAAAAAACATGACACCATGTCGTGTTGAGCCATTAATAGAGGAAGAAAACGAGGGTAGAGGAGAAGGAAGATATCAACCAAAGGAGTGTGAAACAGTTGAGTCGAAGCTGCAACAAGTTCCAAAGAGGTGGCTCCACTAGGAAGATACATGCATGGGGAAGAACTGGTGGGATGAGGCATGGGATACCATGAGCATCCGTTGGCAGTTGGGCATGAAGACTGTAGTGGGTTGGGAGATAGGGATGTCGGGTGGAAAGAGTAGGAGGTTGCATGTGGATGCGTGGATCTCAGGTTGTAGATGAGCAAGTGAGAGCTACCAATGAATAGAAGAGGGAGAAAAAAGTGAATAAAATATTATATAGCCCACAGGAAAATAGTTGGAGTAGGGTTCCAACATAGCCTCCAAGGTAGGGAAGCCACCAAATATCACAGGGAAGCCTTTGGGTAGGCCCAAAAAATTTGGGTAGCCTAAAACAACCACTTCGTAGCCCAAAATAGCCCCAGGAAGTGCCCAAATGTTTTTTGGCATCCCTATAAAGCAGACGAGAAGATAACAAAATGTTAGGAAGCCCTAGACAAAAATATAGGTAGCAAGCAATTATCCGAGCAACAATTCAATGAGAATGACAACATGTAAGTTTAGGTCAAAATATAGGTTGGAAGCTTCTTCCAATTACAACCACTGGAAGGAGAGGATCATGTTGTATCTCATGGAGAATGGGTTGTCAGAGTTTGATAACTCCATAGTGACTCCACTAACAGATCCTAGGGACCTGAAAACTCATAACTTATAGGATCTGAAGGCCATGAGGATCATCTTAGATATGGTGAAGGATAATTTGACCCCTCAAATATTTGAGAAGAAGTCATCCAGAGAGATCATTTGAGTGGCTTTGATAGGTTTATATCAGAGTACTAACAACAATAGGAATATGGTGTTGAAGGAGGAGCTCTGGAGCACCAAGTTTTCCAAGACAGATACTATAGATTCTTATCTTACCAAGATCATTAAAGTTCATGATAAGTTGGAAACATTTGGGGAGATAGTAGGAAATCTAAAGTTAGTGAGGATTTCCTTGAATGGCTTCACCAATCCATGGGCACCCTTCGTCAAAGGGATCATTACACAGTAAAATATTCCTAACTTGGGGAGGTTGTGGGATGAATTCATCCAATAGGATATTCAGGAGGAATCTCTATATGAATGTCATAGGAAGAAGTCAGAATGGAATCCTTAATACTATTATGAGAGATGTAAAGACTCCCGAAGGGAATTTCTTCATCCTAGTTATATTCATATATGTGGTAGACATCGAGGAGTATGAGTCTCTGTGATGAAGGATTCAAGTTATGATTCTCACATCCTAGATGTTGAGAGGGAGAAGATAGATTTGCTAGCTCCTAGAAAACCAATGTATTTGGTTAATTAAACTCCTTCTATGTATAAACCTTAATGGTGATCATATTCAAAAGGAATCTATATGTAAGAATCTTGGATGATTCTTAATTTTAGAGGTGTAATAGTCATTGGATAAGATTTTTTCTTTTGTTGAGGAAAAATGTTTAGTAGAGTTCTTGAAAGGATTCAAGAACAATGGATTGTAAATCCACGAGCACACACATAAAAAAAAATATTATTCTTATTCATATTTGTAGGATTGTTGGGGCTCCGACCTTAAAGGTCCTTAGTTTTGGCAACTCCACGGTTTTGGTGCGAAGCTTGTAAGCGGAGTTGCGGTCCAAAATAGTCTTAGGGGTTTCGGGGTTGGGTCGAAGCCCCTCTTTTTGTAAATAACCCATTGTTTAAGCCCAGGGTTTATGGTTTTGGGGTGCCCATGGTTTAAGCCCCTCAGATCAGAATCGCTCCAGAAGATCGACATAAAACAACCTTTGCTACAGAAATGGGATCTTTTCAGTATATGGTTATGCCCTTTGGATTGAAGAATGCACTTGCTATGTTTTCTAGAGTAGTCATATTTGCATTTAAGGAATTTATTCATAAATTCTTGGAAGTTTACTTTGATGATTGTACTATCTTTGGTTTACTGAAAGATCATATAGCCAGTTTAAGGCTTATGCTGGACAAGTGTAGACAACATCAGATTTCATTGAACCTGAAGAAGTGTATCTTTTGTGCACCTTTTGGAATTTTTCTAGGTCACATTGTATGCAAGCAAGGATTGATGGTGGATCTTGCGAAGATAGCCATTATTGTCAATTTGCCATCTCTGAAGTCTGTTAAGCAACTTCGCACTACGCTTGGTCATACTGGATATTACAGAAAATTCATTAAAGGATATGCTCAGATTACAGCCCCTATGGAAAAGAAATTGAAGAAAGATATTAAGTTTGAGTGGACACCTGAATGCCAGGAAATCTTGGACATTTTGAAAGAAAAGATGGTAACTGCCCCTATCTTAGTATTCCCTGACTGGAATAAGGAGTTTCATGTGCATGTTGATGCATCTTCCATTGCTCTAGGAGTTGTATTGGCTCAGTCAGGAGAAGGTAACATCGATCACCCTATTGCTTTTGAAAGTAGAAAATTGTCCATGGCAGAAAATAATTATACTACGACAGAATGAGAAGGTCTAGCTATGGTTTATGCCTTGCAGAAGTTTCGACATTATTTGTTAGGATCTCATTTTAAGATGTTCACTGACCATTCTGCTTTGAAGTACTTGGTTAACAAGCTTGTGTTAGGTGGAAGGATATGCAGATGGTTGATTTTGTTTCAGGAATATGAATCTGAGATCATAGTTAAGCTAGGAAGACTTAACCTGGGGCCTGACCACTTGTTGAGGCTCGAGTCAGGAGAAGAGCCCACTAGTTTAGACGAAGGTCTTCCTGATGCCTAGTTGCTTGCCATCCAGATGGTTGATGACTATTTTCAGGATATTGTTCAGTACTTGTCCACAAGTTTTGCACCCTCTGAGATGACAACACAACATAAGAAGCAGCTGGTGGTTAGAGCAGCTGACTTTACCTTGATAACAGGACAGCTATATAAGATGGGACCAGATGAAATACTGCGCAGATGTGTCCTGGAGCATGAAAAGCCATTGATCTTGGCTGAGGCACATTCTGGAGCAGCAGGAGGTCATTATGTAGGAAAAGCTATAACACAGAAGATTCTGACAGCTGGATTGTGGTGGCCTACGCTTCATAAGGATGCAAGAGAGTATTGTCACAGCTGTGATATCTGTCAAAGGACAGGCAAACCATCCAGGAGGGATGAGATGCTCTGGTTCCACAGGTAACTTTACAAGCATTTGATAAGTGGGCTATTGATTTTGTTGGACTAATCAATTCGCCTGCAAAGATATCTGGAGCAAGATACATTATTACAGTAATTGATTACCTTACTTGTTGGGCCGAAGCTCAACCAGTCAAGAACTGTAGCGCTTCTACAGCTGCGAATTTCATATTTGATAATATCTTCTCCAGGTTTGGGTGTCCTAGAGTTCTTATGAGTGATCAATGATCACATTTTCTGAATAAGACCATTGAAGCATTGACCGAAGAATTTCAAGTATATCATCAGAAGAGTACTACCTACCATCCTCAAGCAAATGGAATTATCGAAGCCTTTAACAAGATTCTAGAGCACGCTCTAACGAAGGTTTGCAATGTTAACAAAAATGATTGGGATCTTTGAATTCCAGCTGTATTATGGGCTTATAGAACCACTTGCAAGAAGTTGACAGTCCACACACCTTTTAGGCTGGTGTATGGACATGAAGCAGTTATGCCCATGGAATACATTGTTCCTAGCCTCAGAATATCTGCCTTCACAGGGATGGATGAACCAGCTATGTTGAATGAAAGGCTGGCAAAGATACTAGAACTAGAAGAAGACAGATTCATTGCAAGTTTCCAGCAGCAAGTACAGAAAGCCAGAAAAAAAAGCATGGCATGATAGACACATTAAGAAGAAGCATTTCTAGAATGGTGATCTTGTGCTATTGTACGACACTAAATTCATGAAGTTCCCAAGTAAGTTCAAGATGCATTGGAAAGGACCCTGCATAGTTCAGAAAGTTATTGATGGTGGTGCAGTTCAGTTAGCTAAATTGAATGGAGAAATTTTGCCCTCCATGGTGAATGGAAGTAGATTAAAGAAGTACAGGGACAAGCCTGTACCCCCTGATAAGACATAATAGCAAGAAGGAGAGTCTAAGTACCAAGAACAGTTGAAATTGGGTACTAGACTAGTATGAAGCTGTTCTCAGAGAGCTTGGGCAGATTTGTTGGAAATTCTGTTGTGGGTCGAAGCTCGAAGCTATGGTGAAGTTTGTGTCAGACAGGGTCGAAGGTCAATACTATGTCGAAGACCGTTATTGTGGCGAAGCTGAAGTTAGTGGTTGTGCCGAAGACAAAAGGTGTGTCAAAGCTTAAAATGTGACCGTTGGATTTGGCGGTGCCAGCACGTTCACTACATTTATTGCCTGTAATGATGAGATTTTGGGAAATCTAGCAGCATGTGGACAAGATCTATCGCCGATTCGGTCATATTTGGTGTCTTTATTACATTATGACAGATTTGGGTCATTGGATTCTATAAGAAGACACCTAGCTAGGCCTGTGAAATTCGCATTAAGCATTTTCTTGAGTTGAGCCCATGTCAGATGATCGCGAAGTCCAGGAATTGCTGAGAGAATTTAGGCCGAGGGGTCTGCAGAACCTTATGAGCAACCTACCTACATCTACACCCCGCGAAGAGACTCCCCCAGCACCGAAGCAACCAATGCAAACACGATCAACTAGAAATAAATTTAAGGCAGAAGTACACTCTAAGCGGAACAAAGAAAGACACAAGATGAAGGATCCTGCGATGAATCCTCCTGGTTTGGTAGAGCTCCCACCTAAAGGTTTTGAAGACTTCATCACAATATCCACCATATCTCCCACCTATCGCTGATAGATCTAGAAGGCCCAGTGATTCCCATGACCATCATAAATATTACGAAGAGAAAGATGAAGCCGAAAGATATTTCGAGAAGGAAGATAACAGAATGAGCGACGGTCATAGGGCACACAGGCACTCTGCTAAGGATGAAAGGACGAAGGATAGAGCAAGCCATGGCAGTGGTAGAAGTAGCAGAAGGGATGACGATGATGACAGGCATATCAAGGAGACAGATGGCAGAAGGATTAAAGATGATGCTTACAGGGATTCAGACGGATACACAGCTCAACAGAGTACAAAAGGAGATAGCAGAGAAGGATCAAGCAGCCGAAGACATCATGCGCAGCCTCAAAAAGCAATTTACTATCTTCGCCAACAAGATTCTCCCTCCGAAAAAGTAGCAAAGTGTCCCGGGATGGGACACTGGTGAGTCTTAGGGGCATGTCGGGGCTCCGACCTTAAAGGTCCTTAGTTTTGGCAACTCCACAGTTTTGGTGCGAAGCTTGTAAGCGGAGTTGCGGTCCAAAATAGTCTTAGGGGTTTCGGGGTTGGGTCGAAGCCCCTCTTTTTGTAAATAACCCATGGTTTAAGCCCAAGGTTTATGGTTTTGGGGTGCCCATGGTTTAAGCCCATGGTTTTGTAATAGTGCACTTGTATAAATAGGCACTTATGTAAGGGAGTCAGGTTAGGCTTTTGATGATGATAATTGGATGCGAAGCTAAGGTCTATTTTTGGTAAAAGGTTAAGTCCCAGCTGTGTGCGTGGACGACCTCTGCAGTGGTGTGCGCAGAGGGTTTTGTAATAAGGTTAAGTCCCAGTTGAGTGCGTGGACGACCTCTGTAGCTATGTGCGCAGAGGGTTTTGTAAGAAAGGTTCTGTAGCTGAGTGCGCAGACCTGCAACTAAGTGCGCAGCTTTGGGGGATTGAAGAGATCTGCAACTGAGTGCGTAGATCATAACTGTGTGTTTGTAAAGAGTTGAATATAACCGTAGTTCTATGGACGTAGCCCCTACACTGGGGGTGAACCACGTATATCTTGTGTTGTGGTGGTTCTGTTGTTTTGTTTTGTTCTGTTTATGCATCTGTTAAGTAGATAAAGGATAAAGTAAGATAAGCTGTTAAATAATAACTTCACTGTGAATTCCCAGTTAAGGGTTAAGCAAGTAACTGTATGTTTATATAAACTGCGAAGCTAATTAAGTGAATGTCGAAGCTATTTATTGCATGATTATTATTTGTTAAGACTAAAGGTACAGTAATATCCCTCTTGCGCCTACAGAAACCTGATTCTGCAGCACCCCATAGCTGTTTCGGGTGAGACTGCAACCTGTTTGCAGGTTGTTGCCGAAAGGGTCAACACTGTGGGTCTGTTTGTTGGTTGGTGATAAAAGTATAAGAACCTGGGTCTGCCCTAAGCACCAACAAGGATCTCATAGATGTTAGATATATATATACATGTCCTAGGATCAATTATATGCTTTACAATCAGTACATAGACATGTACGACAAAGCATGTGTTTTGTTACCTACTTGGTATAAGTGTATGTGGATTCAAACATGCCTCAGTTAGTGAAAGTAAGTTTCATAGACATATGGATTCTGACTAGTACAATGATCAAGAAATATCACATCAAAGATGTTGTTGAGATAGAGCATATTGTAAAGCAGTAAAACTTTACAAAGTTACCAGTTAGTCATATCTAAGACATGGTGCAGAAAGGAGTTGTGTAACTCCTATACATATCCAGGAATGAGCAAAATTGCTAGCATATTTACTAATCCTTTGTCCAGAACAAGCTTTCTATAGTATAAAAGAATCCTCTAGTTAAAGAGGAAGTATTGGTGTATCTTCACAGGTATCATTAGTGAAAATCCCTCAAACTAATTAGTCATGGTACATGAAACAAACAACCAAGGGTTGTGATACCTTGTGGAGAGAATCCACATGAGCAGAATTATGGCCAAAGTCTCAGACACTCATTGATACTCAAGAAGAGTTATAGTATAAATTGTCAGAGAACAGTTAAAACCTCTTAGAGAGGTTAGATAGCCATATAGTTGGCTATGTGGGGTACTGTGATATGAAATCATGATAAAATTTAGCAGGCCTTGAAGAACATCACAAAGAATGGAAATACCACTAAGAACTTCTCTAGATAGCAGAAGATTCTTGAACTCAACAAATGTTGAGGATTGAAAGAAAAGATGAGACTTTCTTTATGCATGATTTTACACATTTGATGTATAATGTTGTATATGATGGATATGAAATCCATTTTTTTGAGTTTAGAGAAACTGCATTCTAGATCAGATCTAGATGATGCTACTTTGAATAAGTAGTTGGTTGGTCTCTTAAAGAACCTAGCAGACATATTGTATTTTTATGCTTGTGGATAAGCATATGTTTAAGTACCTTTGAGGTACGTTAGAATAGGTTCTTTATTATATTTTGATACATAGTAGACCTTTTATATAGCTTGGGATTAGCTATGTGTATTGGGGTTAGTAATGCATAAACTAAATGTATTTTGTGAATAATACTACCTATTGAGGAGTAGTGTAGCTTGGGATACTACCTACTAGTGTGAAATATTTGATCCTACATTTATTAGGTGTTAATAGTCAAGCTATCTGAAAAACCCTATGTGTTATGATATAACACATTGAGATGAAGTTTTACTTCAATGAATTCATGGTCCTGTAAAGAAAATATTTCAGTACATAGACATTGATGATCATATTTCAAGTTTGCGAAAAAGCCGTTGTTAGTGACGAAGTTGAGATACTTCCAAGATAAGCTTGGTATGGCAGGAAATTTCTAGTAAACATAGAATGTCTTCCTCGCTGAGAGGGAGTGTTGATTATACAACATTAAGACCCATTCTACAATACTTGTGTGGTATCAAGTCAGGACATTGTGTTGTATCAAGTCCTAAGTATCCTCATATGATTGAAGTGGTGATGTTGTATTGTAGAGCTTGTGAGTAATATCAAGTTTGGTCTTGTGTTGTATCAAGACTGTGGACTTATGTTGTATGAAGTCTAGACTTATGTTGTATCAAGTTAATGATTCTCATAGAATGTACCCTATGAGAATGGATATCCAATTGTGGAGATGATCTTGTGTTGTATCAAGATTGAAGTCTTATGGTGTATCAAGAATGTGGACTTCCATTTGTTGAAGTGGTTATACTATGTGATATATTTCTAGTCATGGTCACTGAGTGCTGATGTATCCTTTAGGGATTAGCTTCCCTTAGAGTGAATTACTTTAGAATATGAATATATGGCACGAGGTAATGTATATGATCATTAGTATGTATGGAATAATTCTTGTAAGTATGATATGATAAAATGGGAAAATAATACACATATGGACCGTGCATTAACTAATTAATGATAATGAGATAAAGCATAGAGAAAGAGAATTCAAATTTTCCATGCAAATGTATGAGTGAAATCAAGTTATAAATCTTCAGTAAAATATGAATGTCTTAATCAATATCTCAGCCAAAGTATCAATTGAACTATTAATTAATGTAATCAGTTAATTAAATAAGAGCTTAATGTTCATCAATCAACATGCATAAGTTAACTAAAGAGATTCATGAAAAAGTTAATAATAGAAATTGTGCATGGATGGAACTAAGAGTGAGGCACTGATGACACTTAAGTTAGCTTGTTAACTAAGTGATAAACATTCAGTTCAAGTCAGATAACATTCAATTCCAGTAATTATCATTCAATTCAAGTCAATTAACATTCAATTCAAGTCAGTTAAACATTTAGTTTAAGACATTTAACATTCAGTTCAAGTCAGTTCAATTTCAGTTGAAGATAGTGAGCATTCAGTTAAAGATAATTGAGGAAATAAAGGGCGTTAATGTTTGCATGGAGGGATTTCTAGTTAACTCCTCCTTGTGAATGCACTATGTGGTTCTCTCAATATGTTTATTGATCCTCCTATGCGCTACCTTATGCATGCTAGGGTTTTGGCTTGTTATTAATGTGCTAGGCATATGACAAGTTCAATACAGTTGCATACAGTTATTTTTGTAGGGATACATGGGATCTCTCTTCTCTATTGTTGTGGTTATATCTCTTATCGACCAATATGATTATGTGTTGTAAACCATTCTATGCAAATCTATCTATCATACTCAAAGAATTGTTGGGTTTTTCATCCTCCATGTTTGGAGGGTTTTCTTAGGCAGGGATAATTTTAGGAGCGAAATTTATCCCATGGGCTATTTTTAGGGGGTTTTCTCAAAAAAAAGATTCTCCATTTTGCAATTTTTGAAGCCCTGTTTCGCCCAATTTTGATGGGGTAAACCTTTTTCACCCTAAAAATTGCCAAATTATTATATAAACGATATAAAATCCTTGGGAATTAAAATATTTTTTGAAAAATATCGCCAAACATTTTAAAGTTGGTATTTTATGAAATGGTAAGATTCGCCAACATTTATACACTTTTAAATAAGTATGGTTCCTTAAAATCATCCCTGTTCCCAGGGTATATATTGTCTCTCATGGTTGATTGATTTATATGAATGATTTATGTGGTTGATATATTTATGAGATTCACATGTGGCTTATATATTAATATGTGATTGATTTATGAGATAAACATGTGCTAAAATTTATTGATAAAAGTTTTAAAGTTCAAGTATCTCCAATTTTACTCAAAAATAAACACTCCTGACTCCGACTACTACCTTTCGTTCGTCGGGAGTTGGAAGTCGGAAGTGAAAATAGAGTTTGCATAAAACCTTCCCAACCTCCCAAATCTGACTACTACCTTCTGAAGTCGGTACTACTGATTAACACCTAAATAGGACTACCTCGATTTCTCGGCTCCAACTAATCTGCATGTCGGGAGTTGAAAATTAGAACTCCACCACTGTGCTACTACGCAACCCCGCTCTTGAATTTAGCCATAGACACCTCGATGTTGGCACTTCAGTGTCATCACCTCAACACTACTCAAATTGTAATAATACGAACTTCTAGACCTTCCAGTTCTAATGTCGAAAGTCAAAAGTTGGCAATATAGCCATATTACTGCCAACTTCTCATGTCGATATCTTTCGCGTCCGAAGTATGCTTTTGACAAAATGGGCATCGTTGGAAATCTCTTGTTATATCTCTATGCAACGTTGTGATCCTTTGCAACATCTAAATAATTTGATTTTTGGTCATCCCTTAACCCACAATGTACTAAACATCTATCAACGCTCCCTCCATAATTCCGATTTTCTACCTATAAGTTTAGATTTTGGCCCAAACAGCCCTAATGTTGCAACCTTATGATATGATACCACTCTGTCACATTCCATCCCTTGAACCTGACCATGGAGGGAACATGAACAATGTAGGGGGTTTTATAATATCTCCCCAAGGTCGTATCATGAAAATAATAAACAACTAAATGTGTGCAAATGCATGATTAACAAACACAACAAAATTAGACATTATTAATGCACACCCAACATGCAATTAGCATCATGTTCATCACAGGAATAACCATAGAATAATGGACATAAATAAACTCATATTCATGTTATTTACAAGCATCTAATTGAATGTTGGGTCTACACATTCAATTTAACACAATTAACAATAATTCATAACACATAATCAAAGGCAGTGACTTAGCTTTTAATGTAATTGGCTGAGCAACTGGTATGGAAGAGCAACGTTCCACCCAACCATAGGTATCTATCCAACCTATATTCTTTTAGCAAAGAGAGCACCCCCGAGTTGGGCTTTGTATCTACTAAGGAGGAACTACTCATGATCACTCACAACTATAAGTACAAATACTCATGCTAAGCCAACACACATCTGGGTTTGTCAAGCAAGTAGGGAGGCCAAGAAGGATATAACTAATCCAGTGAGCTCAATCACAAATCTACAGGCATCTCAATTGGACTTCAAACAACATTGGCACCCACATTACCTACCACCTCAACAAAAGGAAGGCCCCCTTCTTTGTTACACAGTCCCTCAAGGGTCCCTTCCCTCTAGTTCTCTTCAGGATGGGCATAGAAAGGTCCAAGATACAAAATCCTTAGAGATTCTTGCCTTCACTTGGTTTATCAAGAAACTCCACCCCTCTAATCTCACTCCCGCTTCAATCCACTCCTGGATTTTTTAACTTCTAGGCACGTGACCGTAAATCACGAAATCACACTTTTGGGCTTCCATATCTAAGTTTTTCCATGGATTTTTAGGCTCCTTACACTCTCAATTTCTCCCCAGGATTTATATCTATGGATTCCCCATTGGATTTCACTTATTACTTGAATTTATGGGCATTTTTTACACTTCAAAATGTGGGTTCTTGATAAGTTGCAATTTCTGCAAATTTCTCTATTGGGAATGCATAACTTGCTCATAATTTCTCTCTGGTTGTTCAATAATGGAATGGGGATCATGAAAATGAATTCACATGAGGAATAATGACTTGTGGGTCAAGTAAACCATGCCCATACCCATCCCTATGAACTTCTGGGTTGCCCATGCTCCATTAATTTCATGAATTGATTTTTCAGTTGTTTCCTTACAACAAAAATAAATGCTAGCAAGGAAAGTCAAGGTGGGTTCTAAAGATGACATTTGGAAACAGAGGGTTCAATCCCACAATCCCTCACCTCTCCCTAGTGGATACACATTCCCCCCTCATTTTTGTTTCTTCCATAGCCAACTCTTGGTATTTGTATTTGTATTTGTATTAAAAATATTTGCATGCATATACAAATTGCCATGGCTTATTAGCTCATGTATAAAAAATGTAAATTACATGCCTTTAATACCCAAGCATTCACTAGCAGGGCCTTGGCCTTAAGCTCCACACTAGGATTCATACAACACATATACACAATATTTACATATACAACCAATGCATTCTAAGTGTCAAAATGGGGATATTACACATGAAGAGACTTTCTCCAAGAAGAAAAAAAAGTTATAACCTAAACCACTTAAGAATAACTTGAGATAAAAACATAATGAAACAATAAAAAAAGATATGTTGAAAGTTGAATCATGAAATCATCTGATAAAGAATATAAAAAGAACTACAACTCTTACTGATACTCTTGGCATTGGGTTAAAGGAATATTTATAGAGTAATATAGTTAGATACAGGATGGCGTAACAAGATTAAACTAATCAACATGTAAGAAAAAGAGAGGAAGGATTATGTAGGTTGGAAGCAACATATTCTTTGATAGCCACCCTTATTTCTTTTTTCCAAAATGTTGGAAATGTTATGTCAGATGACGATTAGCGAAAAACATTTTGTCACAAGAAAATTAATGTTTGTTTTAGTAGAGAAACAACATTGTAAGCACTTCTTGTTTAGGTGTGATCAAGGGGCATTGAACATTTTCAAGGTTTCCATAAAAGAACTGAGATATTTTGAGAATTGAACTTGGGGCCTCTTGTATCTAAAATGAGAATCATACTACCAAGCCAATTGCCCTTACACTTACATTTATAAATTTAAAGCATAATTGTATAATGACAATTGCATTTCCTTTTTTAAATTTGTATTAATGAAAATGATAATAAACTTAAAACAAAATGGTAATAATGCCATGAGTAAAAATTGAACCATGCACTTGTTGAAGGATGGAGGATTGAAACTTAAACGAAACACTTTCCTTAAATCAATTCAATAATGTCAATAATGAAAACAATGATGTTTATTCAACATAAATCTCCTCCCAATTAAAATTTCCACACCTTTATTTACTCGTAACTTTTGTAAATATATTCAAAATTTTAAGAATTTTATATTGTTTTAAGATATAGAAGTTCTTTTTTTTCTTCTTTCTAATCATTATCTTTTCATTCAAATTGTTCATAGTCGTTTAGTCCAATGCTTAATATGCCATTGGGAGGCATCTTTCCAAGTGTCTTGACAATGGCATGAAGGCCCTATCTCTATGGTCAGCCTTGTTATTCCTTGCAATGATGAATTCCTAGTCTTATCTAGACATCCTTGCAATTTTTTTATACTTCTTTTCTCCAAATACTTGCTGTCACTTGTAAAAACATAAATTAAGTTTGAAAAGAGTTCACAGTGGAATGCCTCCCAAAACTTTGGATCCTTAACACAGTGAAGAAGTTAATAACAACCACTAATGTGATACCAACATCTAATTGGTAACAATATATAAACTACATCATGATTGGACTACCTTACAGAGTACCAAATTTAGTTGTAACCACTAAAAAACATACTGAAACAAGACACTGACATCATCATTAATAACCAAAACCGTTGTCATAATAGATACATAAAATCTAACATAAAAATCTTGGAATAGAGTCTCTTAAAATATACATTAATAGTAGCACATGCATCCATAAAGACCATGCGATAGGTCAATGCCAACTAACATATGATGCCAATGTTACATTGACCAGACACAACAATAATATTGAGTGATAGTAAATGGTTTTATAGAATCCCTAAGGGTAGTCCTCTACTTTGAGAGCCGTGTGCATAGGTTATCACTATCATCATTAACACACAAAAAATTACTATGATCGCAATGCTACTAAGATCACATATAAACTAAGCATGAGGGTATTCATAGTCACAATGTCAACAATCATTTCAATTACCAAAACATCTTTAAATACATACAAGTATCAAACATGGACTTCACAATTGTTTTAATTAGTGGGATGGGAAATGCTTTTTTCATAAAACAATCTAGTTATTTGATATTTCTTGGAATCAAATATAACTTTAATCAATACAAACTAGCTCAAAAGACCCTTCTAATCAACACAAAGACAATAGTCTACATAATTTGCTTCTTGTCTAGCTTTACAAAATTGCAGACTTCCATAGACTTTACTACAACATCAAACATAGAAACCTATAATGACTAACAATCTACTCTATTTCAAGACCAACAATACAAAATTATAGTCTTCCAAAGGCATCACTACATCATCAATAAATAGAAATTGCTAGATACATGTCACAACAAGTAAGATTAGCAACTTAGTAATCCTTGATGGACCCCTAGACACCACAATGGATTCCAAAAATTCATCAAAAAACAAACGACCCTCCTCATTGCCCATTTCCCTTTTAGACAATCTATCATTGAGCACATTAAATTGTCTAAAGGCATGCTTAAACGTAAGACAATCGAAAGAAGATTGAAGATCTCTAACTTTGGCACGCCAATGCTCCAATACTGCAACATGCATGGAAGATTTAGTAGCATCTCAGTCAATGATGATGCTTAAGTCCCCAAAATCTGAAGTGACATACACATTTTGTTTGAAGGAAAGAACAAAATTCCCCATAATGCCAATAACTATGCTCTAGTATTAGTTCTAGGGCCACAACCCATCCATTGTCTATTGTCGACTTTCAAAACCATACCACTACCACACAAACTTCTTTGAGATCCCCATAAAAAAAAATACACAAAAAAAATCTTCTTAAAAAATGAAATTATCAACAATCTAGCACACAAAAAAAATCTTTAAAAAAAAAATTGGAATTATCAATAATCTAGACTTCTTTAACTTGATCTCCTTATAAAACTCTTTAACTTCTTTAGCTTGATCTCCTTGTGTAACTCTTTAAAGAAACCAAGTATTTAACTCGATCTCCTTATATCTCTTCAAAGAAACTAAGCATTTAACTTGATGTCCTTATAAAACTCTTTAACTTGATCTCTCTATAAAACTATTTAAAGAAACCAAGTATTTTAGTTCTGAGAATCTATATATTTTGAAGAGATTCATAAAAAAAACTTTTTAATTTCAAATTTTCACCCCATACCTTCAAACTTTTTTGACACCAATAGCAATACAAATTGGCAGATAAACTTTTTTGACACCAATATCACGCATGGGCTTGGTCCATTAAAATTTCAAATGCAAATTTTCACCCCATACCTTCAAAATTGTAAATGCAAATTTTCTGAATGATTCAGAAGGGGGGCATTCCGAGAATTGAACTCGGGACCTCTTGCACCCTAAGCAAGAATCATACCACTAGACCAAATGCCCTCATATAAAAGTCTTGGACCTATAAGATTTATTGTCTTATAGAGGTCTTGGCATTTTGAAATGGCAGCAGCGATTGTGATGAAAATAGTAGAACGAATACCTCAATCGAGATCAGAACGTTAGTCTGTTCCAGATTATATAATCTCTGTTTAACATTTTGAAAATGAAAGCAATTGGGGAATCCCAGGTGCTTTTCCTTTTTGAAGTCTCATAGTGAATAAATGAAACATAGAAATACCTTCATTCACAATCCAACGGCAAACCAGTTCTAGCTTAAACAATCATAGACCAAATCAAGGTGGACGTGCCGGAGTGGTTATCGGGCATGACTAGAAATCATGTGGGCTCTGCCCGCGCAGGTTCGAATCCTGCCGTCCACGTTGGTTGTCATGTAAAACTTTTGGATTGATTTCAAATCTTTATAATATGATCAGAAAGATCAGAAATCTCTACAAATTATTCGGATTGATTTCTGCACCATTCTTTTCGGATTGATTTCAAATCTTTACATGATCAGAAATCTTTCCAATTTTTTTCTAAAATAGGAACTCGCAACCAGTGATCAAAGTGATCAAATTTGAAGGGCGGGTCTTAATTTCAATTGGAAGGGTATTTGAAGGGTATTTATAGCTGACAAGCAAAATAAATAATTGTACTTCAATTGATGAGTTTAAGTGAACCCTTTTATCAAAAAAAATGCAAAAGACAAATATTGTTTCGTTCAAATTTTAAACAATTGAGCACTCCTTAATATCTACATGAAAAAAAATGATATATTTTCAATAAAACTTATTTTAAACATATATTTTTTTTGTAAGTTCAGGTCCATTCTATTAAGGAGAGATAAAAATACAGATAAAAATACAATTCAGCGTGTCCATCATGCATGAACGCAAAAACCGAGGAAGCACACCAGTCTACCTGGAGAAGATAGGCAGGCTGTCCCTGTTAGGGTGATCCTCCCGTAAATAGGGAAAACAGATCTTACATAACCAGTTTGTTGTTTGAGTAATAA